>CM059974.1:59393352-59815797 GCA_030490835.1 Annona cherimola
CTAACAGGAATGTATAAACCAATGCTTCCATAGATTTGATCCCGGTTTACAATTATAGCTTCCGCACCTATTCATTTCGTTTGGGATCATTTTCCGAAGAAAGAAAAGGCAAGAGTCAAAAAAGGGCAATGATGAAAATCAAGATTTCTCCAATACTGTATATCAAATAAATAAAATCCAATAAGGGCAAAAGAAAGATAGCGGAGCAATGTTGTATCAGATTACTTGTCTCCTTGTAGTTGGATCTCCAAGTTTTTGGAATGCCCCAAATTCCACTTGAGCATCCAAATCCGGATCAATACCAGCAAAAACATCTCTGAACAAGCGCCATGCCAAATGTGTCCGAAAAAGAAGAGCAAAGCAAACGTCGCATGTCCAAAAGTGAACCAACCCCTTGGACTGCTACGAAAAACACCATCGGATTTCAAAGTAGCACGGTCTAATTCAAAATTTTCACCCAATTGAGCACGTCTAGCATATTTTTTCAGTAGCAGCATCGCTATAACTGACTCCATTGAGTTCGCCACCATAGAACTCAACAGTTACACCTACCTGTTCGACACTATACTTCGACTCTGCCCTTCTAAAAGGCACATCGGCTCTAACAATTCCATCTCCGTCTACCAAAACTACTGGAAATGTTTCAAAAAAAGTAGGCATACGACGTACAAAAAGCTCGTGTCCTTCTTTATCTCTAAAGATGGGGTATCCTAACCATCCAACGGCTATTCCATCTCCGTTGTCCATTGAGCCCGCTCTGAATAATCCCCCTTTCGCCGGATTATTACCAATGTAATCATAAAAGGCTAATTTTTCGGGAATTTTAGACCAAGCTTCCGACAAACTCAGATTTTCGGCTAGCCCGGCGCTAACCCTTCGATATATTTCTTGCTGGAAGTATCCCTGATCCCACTGATAACGAGTGGGACCAAATAATTCAATGGGGGTAGTTGCTGAACCATACCACATAGTTCGAGCAACAACGAAAGCTGCAAAAAAGACAGCGGCGATACTGCTGGAAAGTACAGTTTCAATATTTCCCATACGTAATCCTTTGTATAGACGTTGGGGAGGGCAGACACTAAGATGGAATAGGCCCGCTAATATGCCCAATGTCCCCGCTGCAATATGATGAGAGGCTATTCCTCCCGGAACAAAAGGATCAAAACCTTCCGCGCCCCACGCTGGATTTACGAATTGTACTTTTCCGGTTAGGCCATAAGGATCGGACACCCATATTCCAGGGCCATACAAGCCTGTTAAATGAATATCGCCAAACCCAAAGCAAGCCACCCCCGAGAGAAATAAATGAATTCCAAAGATCTTAGGCAAATCCAAAGAGGGTTTTCCTGTACGTTCATCACAAAATATTTCTAGGTCCCAATACACCCAATGCCAGATAGCTGCTAAGAAGCACAAGCCGGAAAACACAATATGTGCCCCGGCCACACCCTCGTAACTCCAAATACCCGGATTCGTTATCGTTCCTCCTGTAATACTCCAACCACCCCATGAATTGTTTATTCCTAAACGAGTCATGAAGGGGATAACGAACATGCCTTGTCTCCACATTGGATCAAGAACGGGGTCAGAGGGATCAAAAACAGCTAATTCGTATAGAGCCATCGAACCGGCCCAACCAGAAACTAGAGCTGTATGCATTATATGGACAGAAAGCAACCGACCGGGATCGTTCAATACGACGGTATGAACACGATACCAAGGCAAACCCATGGAAATACCCCCTTTTTTAAAGAAAAAATAGACACTATGTAGCTTTATTGCATTGGAAAAGACTATGCTATGGACCTCGCCCTTTTAGTGGATTATCCCGAAGCAAGGGTGAATATTTATTCTGTTATGTTGGTAATAATTGAACAATTCTGTTCGTAGGAACAAAGAAAAGCAGACCTATTCTATACCCAATAAGTATCCATACGCAATGCAATGGGGGTTGGTCTCATTTTTTATGAGTGAATGCATAGATACTTGTTCATCATTCAAACGATCCGTTCGTCAGAATTTTTCTTTATTCATTCCCTCTTCCCCCGTGAACCTTACAATCTATGGCTAAAATCCGATAAAAGGTAACAATATTATGAAGACAATAAGCGCGTTTTACGTTTCCACATCAAAGCGATTTCTGGTACTTAATCTCTCTTTCTTTAATTTGATGCCCGTTGGTGTTCCAAAAATACCCTTTCGTCTTCCGGGAGACGAAGAAGCAAGTTGGCTCGACCTATAGTGCGACTTGTCAGACATATTAGGTCATATGGGATTTCCCCGTCCTCTCCCCCGATCGAGATATCCTCCGTTTCGCCCAAGAAAGATTGATTGAATCATCAATAATTCGTAGCGTGAAGTGCAATTAGGTCAATTTGCTAGGGGGTATCTTTTATAAGAATTTATGGTTGGCCTGGACCAATAAAATGAAGTATACAGGCTCCGTTTCGAAAAAACCAAACGGGTAATCTATGTATGATTACCCCCGTATCATAAATGATTTCCTTAATGCCACACGAGCGATCTCATACTGCCAGACAATGGAGTAATACGATGAATACATCAAATATTGGGCGGAAGGCATAAAATAAAACGAATTGAAAAGAAAAAAGGAAAAGTGGTACTAAGATTCTTTGTCCTATATGTGCAAATAGAATTCGGGCGGATCTTTACCCGGAGTAGAGCATAAACCTAAAAATCAAAAAGTAGAAGAGGCCTATTCAGGAACAAGAAAATGACATTGTGATTTGGATCTCGATGAAACAATACATCAATGAGAGGTTAGTTCGATAAGCTCAACGAATTCTGGGGAAGTAAGCCAAAACTCATGTTTCTTGAAAAATAGAAGAAAAAGGCCCCTTAGTTAGGAAAAAATCTGCTACAAAAAAAGAAAAAGGGCTAGAATCGACACGTTGATTCTTTTTTTTTCAAAATTTTGATTTTTTGAACCGTATGTATTCAAAGGTGCGCGTACGGTTCCTAAAGGATGCAATTTTGTCCTAATCAACCGACTTTATTGGGAAAGATTACTTTTTTTAGGAGACGAGGTTGATGATGAGCTCGCGAATCTGATTGCCGGTCTCATGATATTTCTCGGCATAGCGGATCCAACCTGGGATATTTTTTTGTTTATAAACTCTCTCGGCGGATTCATAATCCCAGGAGTGCTTGTTTTTGACACTATGCAATGGGTGAACCCTATTGTGCATACAATAGGCATGGGAATGGCTGCTTCAATAGGGGCTCTCATCCTGGTCGGAGGAGAAATTACCCAACGTGTAGCACTCCCTTACGCTTGGCGCCAATGAATTTTTGATTTTCGAGAAGGAGAAAATTATGCCTTCGCTATATGGAATTTGAATAAATAAATAAAAAGAATAAGTAATAATAGCATGGCACTTCGATTTAGATATTAGTAAACTTTTTCAACACGAGGTTATGAATTGAGATAGTAGTATGGAACAGACAAAAGGTATTTCTTATTTAATCTTATGCATCGGGGGTCCGTTTCAGCGTCACAAACCTTACCTTTTTTCAACATTAGAAAGAAGTCTTTTCCCGATATTTATGTTATGAAAGGATATGAAAATGAAAAAAAAAAGATCATTTTTTCCTGGGTCAGAAAGAAACTTTGGGATTGTTGAGTCTCAGACGAGATAAACATAGAAAGCAACGGAACTATCATAGTATTTTTTGAACTCCTACAAATACAAAAGAAAAGGAAGGATGGTAAATGTCATTCAACGGTCTGGCTGGGTCTGATGGGTTTTATTTGTCTCTTTCTTCGATGGAAAAAGAAATTCCATTGTAAAGCCGTATGCACTGCACAAAAGATGCCTGTACGGTTGTTCAATTCGATCTTTTTCTTTTTGTTATTCTTTATTCCTTTCACTTTGCCCGATGATGCGAAGGTCGAGATAGAGGAAGCGTTTATTATGTTATATCATCAGGGTTATGATACACCAGCCTCTCTGTGCTTATTTGGAGGAAGAAGACGAAGACGACGATGACGACGATTTTGGCTACGACATTATCCTGGAAATGGTAGAATTTCTGGAAATGTATAACGACATCATAAGAATTTTTGCAGAAAGAACGGGCGCTCCTATATGGGCTGTAATATTCGACATGGAAAGGGATGTTTTTATGTCCGCAGAAGAAGCACAAGATCATGGCATTGTTGATCTTATAGGAATAGAGATAGAGTGTCTATTCCGGCGCGCACTTTCAGCATAATTTTCTCTTCTAAGAAATGTAAAGAAATCGACAGAATAGAGAAACAATTATAGCGTAACGTTTGTTACAAAAAAAAGAGTTGACAGATATAAAGAATTTACGTATATAAGTATATAACGTAATAAAAGCTCTTATATTTTTTTTATTTCCTAGGGAGGAAAACACTATGAAATTCTTGTTTCAGTTTGTGACTCTCATAGTCATAGGGTACTATATTAACGGTAGAGGCCCTACCCTATAATAGGTAGGATCGGTGGAATAATAGGAATGATAATTCGAATTATCATTCCTATTATATTATTAGGGTTGGATTAATAATTGTAACCATAATTCGATCAATATTCAGATTCATAAATCCGAGGAATCATGATTTGATCTCCTCATCTCGGTAAAATAAATCTGAAATGGAACTTCTTCTTTTTTATTCATACTTTTTCTTTCCTAATTCATAATCATCCGGTTAGGATCGATCTAAACCGGCCCATTCTTTATAGGATTCAACATGCCAACTATTAGACAGCTTATTAGAAATACAAGACAGCCAATCAGAAATATCACGAAAGCCCCAGCTCTTCGAGGATGTCCTCAGCGCCGAGGAACATGTACTAGGGTGTATGTGCGACTCGTTCAGATCACGAGCTAGAACAAACGAGGGGATTTTTCCAGTATCAATGCAGTAACTAGTACCAATGAATTGGATAGAATATGAGAACTTCAGTCACTATCGAAAAAGAAAGATCTATCATATACCCCTATTGTGTATGGAATTTATGGTTTCCATTGGTGCAAATCCAATCACCTCGATTTGAGATGAAAAGCAACTCTCCATTGGTAGCGAATGGTTATCCATTAAGCGGGGAAAATGGTATTTCAAAAGCAGAAAGATTATGCTCATACTCTTGCAAGAACGGACTAAAAGGGTCAGCTACCTAGCCAACCCTCTTAATTAAATGCCGTCACTGTATGGATAGATCTCATTGTGAAATGACCTATTATTAGATAATTCGTGGGTAGAGCCAAAGAGTGTGAACTGTACAAGTTACAAATAACATTGATTAAAAGAAGGAAGAGGCTCCGGCGTATAGAGAGGACCTCACCGTTTAAGAAGTAACCATAGAAACGATGGAAGCCAATATTTATTTATTCATTTCCGTTTAATGCCTATTTCTTATTTATATCTACCAAATATCGGTACAATTTCTTATTTTGAGGTAAAATAAACACCCATAAGAAATAAAAAATCGTGGTTGGGAAGGTCATCGTAGCAAAAGCCATTGGAATTTTTATTTTATACATCGGAAGAATCCGTTTTGTTTTTAGTA
The DNA here is from genome assembly GCA_030490835.1 of Annona cherimola. Classification (NCBI taxonomy): domain Eukaryota; kingdom Viridiplantae; phylum Streptophyta; class Magnoliopsida; order Magnoliales; family Annonaceae; genus Annona; species Annona cherimola. The sequence goes on from CM059974.1 coordinate 59,398,914, forward strand.
AAACAAGAGAGGAGAAAAGAATGACTGAAAGAAATGAAATCAATTAGTTATTCGTCAAATAGTTATTCGTCAAAGTTTCATTTGATTCAATGGCCAGAGTTACGCGGGGATATATAGCCCGCAGACGTCGAAAAAAAACTCGTTCACTTGGATCAACCTTTCGCGGGGCTCATTTAAGACTTACCCGAACTACTACTCAACAGAAAATGAGAGCTTTGATTTCTACTCATCGGGATAGAGGCAGGAGAAAGAGAGATTTTCGACGTTTGTGGATCACTCGGATAAATGCAGTAACCCGCGAGAATGGCGCATCTCATAGTTATAGGCGGTTAATACACGATCTGTACAAGGGGCAGGTGCTTCTTAATCGTAAAATACTTGCACAAATGGCTATATCAAATACGAATTGTTTTTACGTGATTTCCAATGAGATCGTCAAATAGGAAGATTGGAACGAATTCGCCGGAATGATTTAAAAGGAGTTTCCCGGAGAATGACCCCGGGAAGGTAGAGCAAAAATGAATATATATATGACGAGAAATGAAATTCAGAAATGAAGTAGTAGGAACGAACGAACACGTTTCAAAAAAAAAAAAAAAAATTCTTCTTCATCTCATTCTTTTTTATTCTATGTACACCGCAACAATTAAATCTCTTCATCCTTTCGAATAAAATATCAATCTGATTTTAACCTCCAATGAAAATTCTTTTGATACGGTTGAGGAGTAAGCCTATTTCTTTTTGCCCCTAGAACCATATGGATCCTCGTTATTTTCTTTAATTTCACCCTTCGGGACATATTGCTTTTCTTCCTTCGGAGCATTTTTTTTTTCTCCCTTCGGGACATATTGCTTTCCTCTTCCGCGGACATGTTGCTTTTCTTCCTTCGGGACATATTGTTTTTCTTCCTTCGGGACATATTGTTTTTCTTCCTTCGGGACATATTGCTTTTCTTCCTTCGGAACATATTGCTTTTCTTCCTTCGGAACATATTGCTTTCCTCTTCCGCGGACATATTGCTTTTCTTCCTTCGGGACATATTGCTTTTCTTCCTTCGGAACATATTGCTTTTCTTCCTTCGGAACATATTGCTTTCCTCTTCCGCGGACATATTGCTTTTCTTCCTTCGGAACATATTGCTTTTCTTCCTTCGGAACATATTGCTTTTCTTCCTTCGGGACATATTGCTGTTCTTCCTTCGGGACATATTGCTTTTCTTCCTTCGGGACATATTGCTTTCCTCTTCCGCGGACATATTGCTTTTCTTTCCCAGAGCCGTCTCCCTTCGGGTTCGGGACAAATTTATTTTCTCCCTTCGGAACATATTGCTTTTCTCCCTTCGGGGCATATTTCTTTCCTCTTCTGCGGACATATTTCTTTCTGATTTTCGACTTGAATTTCGCAAGTAGTTTCTCATTAGTAAGAAAAGGTAATGAAGATAAAATACGAGCTTGTTTTATAGCAAGAGCCATTGCTCGTTGTTGTTTCAAGGTCAATTTAGTCGCTCGTCGAGATAATATTTTTCCCCGGTCACTAATAAATTGACCAATTGAACTCATGTTTCTATAATCAAATAGATCCCCCGGTCTAGTTGGGGGCAAACGCCTACGAAAATCCCGCTGGGGTTTATGAAAACCCCGTTGGAATTTATGAAAACCCCGTTGGGATTTATGAAAACCCCGTTGAGATTTATGAAAGAATCGCTTGGTTTTATCCATGGTTAATTCCTTATTTCTAAACTCCTCTTTATTCGTGCATTTCGGATCCGACCGAAATAGGACTTAATTTGTTTATTTATAGAATAGAATTTATTCTTATTCCGTGGAATAGAAGGGCGGTACACGCGTTCCGCCAACAATAGATTCCATTGAATGAATAACAAACCCAGACCCTAAAAACAATAATGCTTTCGAATAGGCATGAGTTATTAAATGGAATAAAGCAGCTCGATAAGAACCTATACCCGGAGCTAACATAATATAACCCAATTGAGACATTGTAGAATAGGCTAGACTCCTCTTAATGTCTCTTTGAGCAAGAGACAAAGTCGCCCCTAATAGTACCGTTATTATACCTATAAAAGAAATAAATCCCATTATGTGAGGTATGACTCTGAAAAGAGGAAAAAGCCGAGCAACGAGAAAAACCCCCGCCGCTACCATAGTGGCAGCGTGTATAAGAGCCGAAATAGGAGTAGGCCCCTCCATGGCATCGGGCAACCATACATGAAGAGGAAACTGTGCAGATTTCGCAACTGCACCGACGAATAATAAGAAGGCACACAGAGTAACAAATAAAGAATTCACCCCATTATTAGAGATCAAATTATTCAAGATTTCAAACAATTCCCTAAATTCAAAACTACCCGTTATCCAATAAAAACCTAAGATTCCTAATAATAAACCAAAATCCCCTACACGATTCGTTACAAACGCTTTTTGACAAGCACTTGCCGCAATTGGTCGTGTAAACCAAAAACCGATTAATAAGTACGAGCACATTCCCACCAATTCCCAAAAAACATAAATTTGTACCAAATTGGTACTAGTAACTAACCCCAACATGGAAATAGTGGAGAAACCTATAGAAGTAAAAAATCTCAAATATCCTTGGTCATGAGACATATAATTGTCACTATAAAGAAGAACCACGATTCCGACAGTAGTAATTAGTATTGACATGATAGAAGTAAGTGGGTCCATTAAGTGTCCAAACTCAAAAGAAAAATCATTATTGATGGTCCAAGAACATAGATATTGATAGACATAACCGCCTTTTATTTGGTGAATAGAAAGATCGGCCGAAAAAACCATAACTATACTTAACAACGAAATACTAGGAAAAGCCCACATACGACGGGCCTTTTTTGCTGCAGTCGGAATAAGCAGAAGTCCCAATCCGATTGATATAGTAACTGGAAGTAGAAGGAAGGGTATGATCCACCCATATTGATATGTATGTTCCATAAGAAAATAAAATTTTTTCATTTTTATTAATTATTTCCGATTCCCCAGTTTATTTTATTTATTTTATTTTTTTGAAAAAGTCATAATCAAATTAATTAAGAGAATCAAGATATAGATATAAAAGAACTCAAATAGATATCTATATGCAGATGATATCTATATGCGGATATAGATATCCGTTTATAAGATATAAGGAAAACTTCAATCATTTAGAAATTACGTCAATCAAATATTCATATTCATTTAGTACGAATTATTCTTTCTCGGAGCATTGTATATATATGTAATACATAATGTAATGTGTGTGTGGAACAAAAATTTTTTATTGAAAAAAAATAAATAATAACATTATACCCTTTATTTCGGTTTTCTTCCATATTATTTTTTTCCCTGCTGTGCTCTATATCGTACACGCATATTTGCTTTTTTGTATGTTATGGGAGAAATAAGTTTTCGCTGCAGACTAAATTTAGGAATCATTCATTTTCGAACAATATATGTGTTTCACATCCAACTCTAAAAGTCTAAAATGGAAATGGCGGTTCCAAAGAAACGTACTTCTAGGTCAAAAAGGCGTATTCGTAGAAATTTTTGGAAAAAAAAGGGATATTGGGCAGCGTTAAAGGCTTTATCTTTGGCAAAATCTATTTCTACCGGATATTCAAAAAGTTTTTGTTTGTTGGACAAAAAAAACAATAAATAAAACTTTGAACCTTGACTTTGTTTTGTTTGTTTTTTTTTTGTATTATTTTTATTTATTTCTATGTATTTATTTCTATTTCTATTTGAATTGAAAAAATCTGAATCGTCGAAGAATCGATAATATTTATGAATAAATAGATGTTTTGAACTCATCTATATGCAATAGAACTGAACCGGCCGTTGTGGTATATTTGTGATATATAGGGATAAAGAACTCTTCTATCTATTGGTTTTTTTTTCTATGTCTGTATGTTCAACCCTTTTATTTTTTATTTTGGTTTATTTGATTTTTCATTAAAGTCCTTTTTTATAATAGGAGAGATGGGGATTGTTATTTTCCCCATCAATTCACTTTTCACAATCAATTTTTTTTTTTTGAATTTATTTTATTGTGAAAGGTGAATTTGATTATGTATCCCGAATAGTTATACGTCATTAATATTTTTGGAAAATTTGAAACAAGTATGAACGACGCTCCCTTTATGAAATTTTTTTTGCGTAGGCGGGTATAAAATCTGTAGTCAAAATTAATGAATCCTTGAAACTATGAAAGTAATGGATTCAAATATTTTAATACTTTGTGCTTTGTAACTTTCCGGATCCCCTTTAGATCGATATTTATGTACGAACAAGAAGTCAATCTTTCGCAATCCAAAATGGATTCGGATATATAGATTGATCAATTCTAGGGTCCAAACATAGGATCTATTTTGGATATGGATTTTCTTTCTAATAGACTTTATTTAAATTATAAGTAAAGTACATACCATATGATAAAATTCTGATAGAGATTGAAACTCTTTTATTTTATATGCATCCCAATACCTAATCGGTTTGGTAAGTTTTTACACGACGAATTATGTATACAATCAAATCAGGATCCCAACCATTAATACAGTTTGAATACCAAACTAAATAAATATTTCCAGAAAGCCCTTGGATGTAGTTATCCAATTGTGATACATAAAAAAGCCTATTCCTATTTATTTTCTTTTGTTCATTGAACAATGAATTATCAAAAAAGATAAAGGGTAATTTCTTAGTTCTAGACCTCAACTGAGGACATAACCCTCTAGTTCCAACTGTTCCGAGAGAACTTATACTACGCGAAAACCCGTTGTTAAAAATGACAGCACATCGCAATAATATTATTGAACGTTCAAATGTTCATTTGAACAAGTCTTTATTCGTCGATTCTAACGTTTCCTAAAACATATTGCATTGAATCCTTCAATCTTGACGATTGAACATCATATGGACTATGATGACTTCGATCAAGCCGCTATGGTGAAATCGGTAGACACGCTGCTCTTAGGAAGCAGTGCTAAAGCATCTCGGTTCGAATCCGAGTGGCGGCATCTCTAAAAGGGGCACTATAAATCCTATATGAAATTTCATTTGGAACTACAATTTTGTAATTGGGGACCCTTTTTTATTAATTTTCATGATTTTTTTATGATATTTACGAACCCTAGAACATATATTAACTCATATCTCTTTTTCGATCATTTCAATTGTTATTACGATTCATTTGATGACTTTCTTAGTCCATGAAATTGTAGGACTATATGATTCGTCAGAAAAAGGCACGATAGCCACTTTTTTCTGTATAACAGGATTATTAGTTACTCGTTGGATTTCTTCGAGACATTTTCCGTTAAGTGATTTATATGAATCATTAATGTTCCTTTCGTGGAGTTTCTCTATTATTCATATGGTTCCTAAAATAGGGAACCACAAAAAGAAAAATGATTTAAGCACAATAATCGCGCCAAGCGCTATTTTTACCCAAGGCTTTGCGACTTCGGGTCTTTCAACTCAAATACATCAATCTGCAATATTAGTCCCCGCCCTACAATCCCAGTGGTTAATGATGCACGTAAGTATGATGGTATTGAGCTATGCAGCTCTTTTATGCGGATCGTTATTATCAGTAGCTCTTTTATTCATTACATTTCGAAAAAACATAGGCATTGTTGGCAAAAGCAATAATTTATTAATTGGGTCATTTTACTTTGGGGAGATCCACTCCTTGAATGAAAAAAGAAGTCTTTTACAAAGCACTTCTTTTCTTTCATTTAGAAATTATCACAGGTATCAATTGACTCAGCGATTGGATCATTGGAGTTATCGTGTCATTAGTCTAGGGTTTACCTTTTTAACTATAGGCATTCTTTCGGGAGCGGTATGGGCTAATGAGGCATGGGGGTCTTATTGGAATTGGGACCCCAAGGAAACTTGGGAGTTTATTACTTGGACCATATTCGCGATTTATTTACATATTAGAACAAATCGGAATTTGCAAGGCGCGAATTCGGCAATTGTGGCTTCTGCGGGATTTCTTATAATTTGGATATGCTATTTTGGGGTCAATCTATTAGGAATAGGACTACATAGTTATGGTTCATTCACATTAACATCTAATTAAAGAAAAGGACTAAATACATAGAAATTTCAATCCATAGAACGAAAGTTTTTGCGAGTTTTTGAGGACCATTTAGTAGTGATTTAAAATGTAAATGGTTCTCAAAAACTCGAGATGTATCTGATTCCAATTCCGATTCACTTCATTTTTTCTTTTGTTTTTTCATTGTACAGTGAACGACCTTTTAAATCGCAGGATTATTTGACGTCTTATTGATGAAAACTATTTATAAAAGTAATTAGATAGAATAGTTTCTGCCTTTTCAACTGATAGTGAGAGAAGGAAATCGGGATAAATACCGATACCTATTACGGGTAGAAAGATACAGATCGAAACAAATAGTTCGCGTGGTCCAGAATCCAAAAAAGAAGAATTTGGAACATGAAACAGCTTGTATCCATAGAATATCTGACGTGACATAGATAATGAATAAATGGGAGTTAATATCATTCCAATTGCCATTACAAAAGTAATTAGTACTTTTGGTATTAAAAGATATTTCGGACTAGTAATTATTCCAAAAAAGACTACCAATTCTGCAACAAAACCACTCATTCCTGGCAACGCAAGAGAAGCCATCGAGAAGCTACTGAACATGGTAAATATTTTTGGCATTGGGATGGCTATTCCTCCCATTTCGTCGAGATAAACAAGACGTATTCTATCGTACGTCGTTCCTGCCAAGAAAAAAAGTGCAGCGCCAATAAATCCATGAGAAATTATTTGTAAAATAGATCCATTGAGACCTATATCGGTTATGGAACCAATTCCTATAATTGTGAAACCCATATGAGATACCGAGGAATAGGTTATTCTCTTTTTTAAATTGCGTTGACCCGGAGAAGTTGAAGCTGCATAGATTATTTGAATCGTTCCTACTATTATCAACCAAGGAGAAAATATAGAATGGGCATGGGGTAATAATTCCATATTGATCCGAATTAACCCATATGCCCCCATTTTTAATAAGATTCCGGCTAGAAGCATACATGTACTGTAATGTGCTTCTCCATGGGTATCTGGTAACCATGTATGTAAGGGTAGAATCGGCGATTTGACAGCATAAGCAATAAAGAAACCAAAATAGAATATTATTTCCAATTCCAAGGGATATGATTGATTCGCTGATGTTTCAAAATTTAATGTTGGTTCATTGGAACCATATAAACCCATACCCAGAACTCCCATTAAGAGAAAAATTGAACCCCCCGCAGTGTACAAAATAAACTTTGTAGCTGAGTACAGACGTTTCTTACCCCCCCACATGGATAAAAGTAGGTAAACAGGAATTAATTCCAACTCCCACATGATGAAAAAAAGTAAAAGGTCTCGAGAAGAAAATAATCCTATTTGACCGCTGTACATTCCTAACATTAGGAAATAGAACAATCGCGAATCTCGAGTAACTGGCCGAGCCGCTAAAGTAGCTAAAGTAGTGATGAATCCCGTCAGTAAAATGGGTCCTATGGAAAGTCCATCGATTCCTAGTCTCCAGTGAAAATCAAAAAGATTTATCCATTTATAATCCTCCTTCAATTGGATTAATGGATCGTCCAATTGAAAATGATAACAGAATTCATAGGTTGTTAGAAGGAGTTCTAACATGGAGATACAAATTGTATACCACCGAACCGCCCTATTTCCTCTATGAGGGAGAAAGAAAATTGATAAACCCGCGGATATTGGAAAAACGACAATTATTGTTAACCAAGGAAAATAACTCGTGATAAAGACAAGATAGACTTTGACCAGAAAAACCCGCGCTCGAGAAAATCGATTTTCTCGAGCGCGGGTTTTTGTCGGTAAAAAGGAATCAAATGGATTCAAGTGGAATTGTATGAAACGTATCAATAAGCTAGACCCATGCTGCGAGTTGTCTCATGCCATAAATAAACCCGGACACTCAAGAAATCCGTTGGACAAGCGGATTCACATCTCTTACAACCTACACAGTCCTCTGTTCTTGGAGCAGAAGCAATTTGCTTAGCTTTGCATCCGTCCCAAGGTATCATTTCCAATACATCTGTGGGGCAAGCTCGTACACACTGAGTACACCCTATACATGTATCATAAATCTTTACTGAGTGTGACATTGGATTTATCCATTTTTTTAACGTTATCAATTTTCGATCCGGTCAAATCAGTAGTAACTGAATCATATATTGCAAACACCAGACGAATCAGTGGTTTACCAGAATTTTTTTGATAATCAATCTACTTCTGGATCTGTTCATGAAAGAGAGCCAAGCCAAAATATTTTGATATCTTACGTTTCGGCAAACATAGTCATACGAGTTATCCATAACACACTAATTTGAATTGGTAAATATTCTATCTGTCTTTATTTATATCATTACGACTATTTATTCAACAAATTCGATTGATTGATACGAGTTGATTTTCTGTTACGATAGGTCGACGAAACGATAGCTGGTCCAATAGCTGCTTCAGCGGCTGCAATGGCTATAATAAAGATCGAGAAAATGTCTCCTTTTAATTGACGACTATCAAATAAATTCGAAAATGTTACTAGATTTATATTAACCGCATTCAGTATAAGGTCAAGACACATAAGAGCTCTAACCATGTTTCGGCTTGTGATCAATCCATAAATACCGATAGAAAATAAATAGGCACTCAAAATAAGTACATGCTCAGTCATCATTGACCAACTCCTCATCAATCGAGATTGATTTCAATATGAACAAGAGTCAAATTTCACCGATTTGATTGACTAGAATCTAACAAGTACGAAACAAAGGAAGGTATCAGTAATAGATCGAACTAAAACTCAACCCCTTCCATTTTATAGATAACAGTAAAATAGAAAAATAGAACTGAAGGAAAATTTCTGTGATATGATAATCATAACACAGAACAAAACAAAGCCTTATTTTTTATTTTTGATTTCTAATTCTAAGTATTTATTACTGACGAGCCATAGCAATTGCGCCTATCAAGGCAACTAAAAGAATTATAGAAATGAGTTCAAAGGGAAGAAAAAAATCTGTTGATAAATGAATTCCAATTTGTTGAACGCTACTTGTCAGGTCCTGCTCCATAATCTGGTTTGATCTTGTAGTCCAAAGAATCCCGTACCATGACGTATTTGAAATAGTAGTAATTAGTGAAGAAAGAATACTTGTACAAACCAGTAAAGTGACTCCATCTCCAACTGTCAAAAGATATAAATCTTTGTAATATTCTGAACCATTCATGAACATCACAGCAAATACGATTAAGACATTTATGGCTCCTACGTAAATAAGGAGCTGTGCAGCAGCTACAAAATAGGAGTTAGATGAAATATGGAATAAAGATATACAAACAAGAACCAACCCCAATGAAAAGGCAGAATAAATTGGATTTGTAAGTAATACCACTCCTAGGCCTCCTAATATAAGACCCGATCCCAGAAACACTAAAAGAATATCATGTATTGGTCCAGGTAAATCCATTATGTGGAAAATCAAAATAAAAGATAAAAAAGTTGAAATATTTCATGACCTTACTGACTACTGACCGGGCCAGGAAAAAGGAGGTTACCCTATCTTTCTTTTTTTTTGTAAAGGATACGTTCCTAATTGAATGGAATCCCAACGTGGTGTGGATTGATGTAGATACGGTTATTGGGCCAATCCTTCTTCTGTATCCGAAAGCGGTTGGAATTGTATATTTAGAAATCATTACGGATATATGAATCTATTCTAAATCCAAATCAAGCCGTGATTCTCAACAATCAACGGTTTTGTTTTGTAGTTACTAACCAACTAAAAAGAAAGAAACTACGCTCCTTTAGATCAAAACTGAATCTCAGTAATCCTTCTTGAATCAAGGGGGTTATCCGTGGCTATTTTTATTTGAGTCGAATTCATAATTGGTCGAATTGTGTAATCTCCAATTACTGACATTGGTAACCGACCCAAAGCAATTTGATTATAATTCAATTCGTGACGATCATAAGTAGAAAGTTCATATTCTTCAGTCATAGATAAACAGTTTGTTGGACAATACTCGACGCAGTTACCACAAAATATACAGATTCCAAAATCGATACTATAATTAAGCAGTCGTTTCTTTCTAATATCTGTTTCCAATCTCCAATCAACAACGGGTAGATCCACGGGACATACACGAACACATACTTCACAAGCAATGCATTTATCAAATTCAAAGTGGATTCGACCGCGGAAATTTGCACGACTGAAGTCGATATCGAGGTCGACTTCGTCTGCGACTTGGCTACCCAAGTCGCATGTGGAGTCGACTTGACCTGCGACTTCACTTGGTCTTCTTCCCATTTCAGCTCTGGACGTTCTGCATGTTTGAAGTCGATCTTGGAGTCGACTTGGGGATCGACTTGGCCTTCTAACTTGATTTTCTTCAAATGTATATTCCTTAAGACATTTCACAAACTTGTTAGTAGCCAAGACTTTCTCAAATTGATTTGTTAATCATCAAAACATAGATTTAGCTAGTTTTCCTCATGTTTCCAACAGAAGGTTCACAGACCTAGTTGCATCCTTGAGAGGAATTGCATTGAATCACTTAGTGGGTTCATTGAAGATGGCTACTTGAATGGGCAACTTGGTGAACTCGAGCTCTTGGTGATTGGCACATTGACGGAAAGAAATCTGTAAGTGAGCTTGGCGGGCCACTGAGTGTTGAGCCTGAACTCAAGTGTTTATTGGAAGGCAGTGATGCCGATCAGTTTCCTTGTATCATTTTTTGTCTCTATACATAATTTATGCAATGATGATTTCATTGCTCTTATTGCTCTTATTGCTCTTTTCTTGTTATACTTTATTTTTAGTTTCATGAGTTTAGTAAACTGTAACATAGAAAAGGGGGAAGACTTCATTTTCTGCCTGTCTACGTATGTAGAGAGATGTGCTCTTCTTAGTTACTTCATTGCACATTGTTTTACTGTATGTATACATTTTTAACAATAAGAAAAGTTCAAATTTTAATAAATTCAATGAAGTGCAAGGTCTAATTGAGTGTTACTAAAATTTGTTAGCTCGTTTAATATGAAAATTTTAGTGAGGGGACTTTATATTATAATTAAGGAACAATAAATTTTTATCTAAAAATATTTATTATATTAGAAATTAAAAATTCTACCATTTTAGCTCATACAGGGTTGAATGATAGTCAGGATCGGCTGCACTAATTAATTTTTAATACTTTTTATACAACAAAATTGAGGCTAAATTTTTTATATGATATAGAATGTAAATTGAATATCACTTCGTAAAAATAAAAATTCATTTTTGGATGATATAAATATGAGTAATAATTAACGTGATTTGAGCCATGCCTAAACTCATACCTTTGTCCAGAAGAATAAAAATACATAAACAAATACAAATAATTAATAAGTTGTGCTAAAAATATCTATTTTTATTAATTCATGTAATTATTGATGCATAATAGAAATTTTAGATTTAAATACCTTGATTTGATTGTAAACAAAAATTAAAAGGTCGCAGCGTCTCTAATTTCAGCAGATACGGGCAAAATTGAGGAATATATGTCTTATATGTCCTATGATTCCAATCTATCTCTTTCATAATTTCTTTTTCCTCTCATTTTCTACTTCCATGCCTGTTTACCAATTTTTTCTCTGATACCAAGCTCTATGTACCCCAAACCCGAAGCGTCGCATCCTGAGCCTTACTCCAAGATCTTATTGATTGGTAAATGTGAATCAGGATTGTTGCCCTGATTACGCGGCGGGTTCTTAATTGGATCCCATCCAAAAAATTTTCGTTTCATTCATTTTCTTTCATCATTTCATTTCTTTACATTTCACCTCATTCATATCATAACCAACGATACATTTGTAAATCGTCGCACCTAGTATTTGAAAAATACCCTTTGGCTCCCCTTTCATCCTTATTCCTGTTCACAATCTTAAAACCTGACAGTTGTCATCAACTACGTATATCATTCATAAACTTTTAACTTGTTCTCTTACATCATTGGTTTTATCAACCTGGTCATGCCATATCCATATAAAATTCACTCGTCATCAACTATTCAACCTCCATACTTGCATACATACATACAATCATCAGTTCACATAGAAATTATAACTTTCAACAAGTTCGCATACGTTAACATACCTTAAAACTTTTAATCATACCATCCCTTATATCATGGCTAATAATTTTAGCACACATGAATACCATCTCATACATGTCATACCTTTCCTTAATTGCGCAGGTTCTCAACGTCTTTAGTCTCTTAGTACATGTCTAAGGTTTGAAAAAACAAAACGTGAGTGATAACTCAGTAAGCAACTATTTTATCTTTTGGCAAACACTTTCCTTTAAAACATTTTCATAAACATCTTTTCTTAAAATCTTTTGTATATCTGGGCTTTTCAAAGGCAATGCATATGCATATTATCCTTTTTATGTCCAAAACATTTTTCTCATAAATCTCTTTTTGGCAACAGACATTTATATGTCCTAAAATATTTTCCTCATAAATCCTTTGGCAATGGACATTTTTATGTCCAAAATATTTTTCACATAAATATTTTTTTGTAATCTCCATTTTGGGGCTTGTTTATGCAAACAAGACATATACCCATAATCTTTTTTATGAAAGCATTTGCATAGAACATTTCATCCCATTCTTGATATTTACACTTTTTTGTGTAAAACACCCTATTTTTAGGGTAACCTTGTTGTATAGGCTCATAAAATCTCATTTAGGATAACTTTTCATATAAATGCTTTTATATCCCAGCCCTAGGTTTTACAAAAGCAAAACATATGCAAATACATTTTTTCCCATCCAGTAGTGACACGTAGCAAGTAATCATTCTACCTTTTGGAAGAGAATCCATCATATAACAGCACGCTAGCTAGGCAGTTGTTCCTTAATCCTTCTCCCATATTAAGGAGGGCGCCGCTGGCCTCCTTCCATCCATTAGTGACTTGGCCATATATAGAGTGGGCCCAGGTCCATCTCCGATTGTTCCTACAACCGGCTTATTCATTGTTCTGGTGCACTATACATCATCATCATAGATGTCTATATACTAGCATGATCTCATGAAACATCACAGACCGCAGTCTGTGTCCTTGTAAACCATCTTGAAAATGCGGACGCACCCACTTTAACATATTTGAAATTTAGTTTTAGGATGACCACCATTAAATACTTTTAGAAATATTTTAGGTAAAACATTTTGATAAGCATTTGAAATATTTGAGAAAACAATCGTTTCTAAAAATATTGCTTACAATAAATGTTAAATTTTCATGATAAAGAAACTTAAAGCTTTTAAATTTTCAAGAATAAATAACGTATTTCACTAATATTTAATTGGTTTTCCTTTCAGGGATTTTTGCCCACAAAGATTATGAAATTGCATCATTCTTTTTTTAACCACCCTAGTATCATATCCTTGTTCCACATATCACTCTTGTCATTTTTACAAAAAGAGGGGCTTGCATAGCCTTTTGTATACTATTTTAGCAACCCGAAATTAATTTATTTTATGAAATCAACTTATCGGATTGGCCATCCTTAAACCCCTTTAAAACATCCGTGTAAACATTTTTCAAAGCATTTTCAAAATATTTTCCTATTTAAAGGAAATCAAAATTTTTCTAATACCATTTCAAACCGATGAACCATGTCCAAATCATCATTTATGTTTAAGTGTCATGGCATGAAAAAAACCAATATTTTTCTATAAGTCAAATCCCAGTTTCTTTTTCTTTCATAAACATAGTTGTTTTTTCACAAAATCTTGTGGGAGTAAACTCAACTTATTTGTAACTATTACTTTGCGAAAAGGTCCAAACATCTTTTTTCTTTTTATAAAATTCTTTTGAAAATAGCATCATGAAAAACTTGCTTACTTGTAAGCAAATTCTTAGAACCATCAACGTAAAACATTCCCAATCTTTGCAACACTTGTGATAAAATAATTATTTTAAACAGTGTTGCTTGCTTCTAATGAAACAATCCTTGAGGACTTTTATTAAAGTCATCGTTTTCAAAACTTGTGCTTGCCCACTTGCATGAAATTCATAAAAATATCAACATAAATATTTTTAATCATTTCAACACATAGGAGGAAATCAATATTTTGAAAAGTTCGCTTGCTTACCTAGGATAGCCTTAATCCCCTTCTTCCATACTTTTCCTTGTCTTTGCCTAGATAAATGAAAATGACATTTCATTTATATGCATAAATTTCAAATGCTTGCATCCCTTAGGATTTTTCAATTTACATGAATCCATTTGGATTTACATTAAACTAACTCAACTCACTTGTCTTTCAAGTCGGGTGATAATCTTCCAATTCACACATTGGTATGTCATGTGACTCAATTGTGACTATTCTTCCCATTTTTATACCATTATTTAGGATAATTTTTCAAACTTATTATAACCTCTAAGGTTAACTCAACATATGAAAGTTTAATACTTCTCATTTATCGTTTAACATCTATTCTTTATATTTTCACATTGGTGCTCATCCAAAGCACCTATTTATAAGTTAGGGCTACTAATTTCAGTCTCAAATTTTTAAGATTTTATAATTTTCTCAAAACAGTCCTATATTTCCTCATTTTACCATATTTTCCTTTCATTTTTGCACCTTAGTTAATCATACATGGTCATTCTCCTTTCTCGTCATCCATACTTTCCATATTCACTCATTTAAACATACATATATTATGTGCAGTTCAAGTTCATATAAAACAAAAAAATTTCTCTCCTTTTTGGCTTAACTTAAGCACATTTTTACACATTAGTTAGGGTATCATCATGAAATTAAAATTCATTAATTGGAATGCCCAAAACAACAACTTTTCTCACTCTTTTCTCCATCTTGAATGTGCATATCAACATGTTCATACAAAACATATTTTTATCTTTTCATTTCCACCATTTGGACGTCCCATCTTGCTCCATATTTAGGGTATTTTACCCTTATGATAATCCATATAACTCGTTGTTCAAGTCATGCATCTTTTCCACCCTATTTGAATTGAAAATTTCACCTAGTTGTGAAACCAAAGTTCCGGCCATCCAAGTTCCATTCAAACATGCTTGGTTTAACATATATTAATTATGGAAATTATTCACATAATCAACATATAACAAAGGGTTAAAACAGCAACTTAAATATGAAATTAATCAAAATTTCAGCATGGTTATCATGTTCATATCAACCCTAAATCGTACATGTCCATCCTTGAAACCTTAAAGTAAATCTCATAGTTCATTTATCCTGTAATAACCCTATCAAGGGCTTCCTAAATCTTCATTTAGGGTTCATAATAAATAAATTTTATGAACCATTCATTGAGCTAGAAAACTTAGAATTTATCAGACCAAAACTTGGTTCAAACACTTACTTGATGAGCTAGGTTTGCTTAGTCCTTGCTCAAGTTGGTTGCTCCTCTTCTTCCCTTCCTTCTTCTCCTTTTTTCTTCTCCCCTTGGACGTCCCATGTTGCTGCCCCTTTTCTTTATTTTTTCATAAGTTTTTCTCTCTCTAACCAAGCCAAGGACGTCCCCCAGGGCTGCCCATTTCCTTTTATACTTTGCTGATTTTAACCACATGTTGACACCTAATAAATCATGATTTAACGTGTTTAATTTATCAATTTATTGCTGTTTTAATCTCAACCATTCATCTTGCTTATTGCTACTCAATTTGAGCCATACATATGTCCAATTCTCATCCATATTATCATCATCATTATCACATAAATTTTGCATTTTTCTTTATTACAATTTATCCAAAATTATCACCTCTTGACACCTCAAAAGTGGGTCCTCCAAAATCAACCTTGCATTAATTGGGTTGACTTCCATCTTGCTCAAATCAATCCTACGATGATACATGTTCAATGCAGCTTCAAAAGATCAACTTGCATTAATGTAGTTGACCTTAAATTTTTCCAAATGCATCTTATAATGACACATGTCTAAGGGTTGTCATATTATCCATGCATTTTTTCATTTTTTGTAATTAAAAATCTACTCATTTCACCCTACGCTGACATATGTCCACTTAATATAAATTTATCAACTTTAGCATTAATTGAGTTGACTTTAATTTCTTCCAAATGAATCCTTGTTTGACATGTGTCCCATTTTCTTTTGAAAAGTCAACTTCCCATTTATTTGGTTGACTTTAAATTCTGCTCAACGAATCCCATATTGACACGTGTCATTTATCTCTTTTGGTTCATTAATGGCATGTCACTTTTTATGAATAAAAAGTCAAACACTTTTGTCCTTATGTGATTTAAGCAATTTTTCATGATATTTAGCTTAATCAAATTCATCCATATGATAGAACACCTTGTTTTAACCATTCATGAAAATTTTCGTCTCAAATTGATCATATGGTATTTGATAAAATTAAATCATTATCATCATAATTCAATCATGATTAACATAATCCATACCATTCATGAGGTGGAGCATGTCAACTTGTGCTTACCTTTCAAATTTCACGTTAATCCGCCTTATGGGCGTCAAGTTATGAATTTTCTAACAATAGCCACATCAATCTCATAATTATCATCAACTTAATCATAATTAATGAAATTAAAGATCATGTCGAATCATCATTTTCATACCTCATTCTATCCTTTTTTAGCACATTAACTCATATTGGCTAAGGTGATTAACTTAACCACCTTACTTAGTCATTAACCCTAATTTCATCGATCCACTTCAATCATATAATTAACACTAATTACATGCCTAGATTACATGTATGAGTCACATTTGTTCTGGATATCACATCCTTATATGTCATCTTTAATGTGTTTACAAGCTTTGCAACCTTGTAGATTGATTGAATATTCAGATTCATACTTGAAATAGTGGAATTTAAATAAGATCCATATATAAGGCACATGTGTTCTAGCTCTTATTTGTGTTGGATGTTAATAAGGATAAAAATATACGTATTAACCCTGTGTAATCTTGATTAGGTTATGTGGTTATCAACTTCGTTTTACTTGGGTGCATAGGAACATAGCAAATAATTAAAACTTAGTTAGGTTTGTATGTGTTGGAAGACATATATGAATATGAATGAACTTGGTTAGCAGTTTTTTATTTTGATTTTTTCAAACGAGTCTGACAATATCTCCGCCTACCATATTTCGAGGTATCAAGAATTTTTTTTTTTATTTTTCTAATTTTTTGCTGAATCTATGTTGTTAACTTATTCCCATTATGCTTTTCAACTGAAAATTAAAATTTAAAGTTGATTCAATTCAAACTATGGGAATTAAGTATCAAAGAAATTAAAATCCAAGCTTAATAGAGGTAAACAATGGAAACACTCTCAGAAATAGGCTCATCGAACAAAGGAATGCTTAATAATATTCCTTGAACAAATCAGTTGAGTATTACCTTTTGAAATCTTTCAACCAGAATGAGATTTTCATACATATGGAAAAACGACCTGTTCGTTAACTAATTATGTGTACTAGAAACAACCTTGACAATTTGAAGAGAATTACGCTAAATTTGAAAGAAAGAAAAATTTGTGCCTCAGTATATTAGTTTCATCAAATGATCTCAGATAAAATATGGGTATTTTCAATAAGTACATGCTAAAAAATAAATTCAATATCTCACTAGAGTTCAAATAGTTGTCTGACTCATAGTTTTTGAAATTCAATTATGATCTACTTAAAAGAACACCACAACTTCAAAGTGGGGTCCAAATCAATCTAGGGTCCACACTCATGTGTATTTTCAACAAAATTCAAAAAAAAATCTATAAAATACTAAAAATTCAGCATATTAATCATTCCAAACATTCTTCTACCAAATGGGCAAGGGATGCATTTAAATGAAAAAAATGATGCTTGCTTACTGAGTTTATCACTCACATTTTATTTTTCCAACCTTAGACAGAATTAAGGCTCGAGGAAAGGAGCAAAGCTAAAAGGTATCGGTATGTTTGAAGAATGAATGGATGGATGTATTGCTTATAATGAAATGGGATTGATTATGTATGGTGTAAATAGATAAGTGATTATGTACAAAATTCTACGTGAATTTTTATTTATGAATATATATGTTGCTTACAAAATGAAAGTGAAGATACTTGTATGATAAATTTTATGATGATATGGATGAGTCCACTATGAATGACGACAAGTATTTTCTTATATGATGAAAGAAAAGAAAAAAAATTGGACGAGATCAAATTAAGAACCAGCCGTGTGATTAGGGCAACAATCCTGATTACATTTACCAATTAAAACTGGTCTTGGAGTAAGGCTTGTGGAGGCTTTGGATCGGGGGCGCCATAGAGCTTGTTATCAGAGTAAAGATTGGTAAAATGGTGTGAGAAGAAACGATTTGATATGAAAGAGCTAGATATCAGAGCAAAGATTGGTGAATAAGTATAGAAAAAATAATAGAAGGGATAGATTGAAATTATAAGATATACTTATGATGTGTTGATTTTAAGATTGTATGAACATATGATGATTTTCCATAATTATGTTGCAAATATAGCAAATTGCTATGATATTTTGATAGGTAGTTCTAACTCCATCTTTTATGATTGACAGGATTAGTGATCGAAAGAGCTGCACTCAAGGTGAGTGTGTAGCCGAGGAATCCTTCCTCAATGATTTGATAATTATATATTAAGAATTATGAATAATAAGAAACTCAAAAAAAATGAAATGACCTAATTGGTCTAGCATAAGCATTCTTACTAGATAGTACTTATGTAGTAAGAAAGAGGCAGATGAAATTAACAAAAGTCTCTTTTGACTTTTGAAGGATAAAGGGATATATTATGTTTGGGTATAAGGATACTTATAATATACAAGTGTAACCACTTGTATAATAAATGAATATGAAAAAGAGTAACATACAAGTACAACTACTTGTATGATAACTATACATGAGAAAGAAAGAAGTGTTACTAATTCTTTTTATTAAATATGATGGATGGGTATAATAAGCTGATAAGAAAATGTTACTCAAAGATGGTAGAAAATTATTTATGATCGTATAGAAGGTGTAAGTGGAATGGACGTGGTTATTATTAACCCTTCTGTTAAAATGATTTATTGTATATATTACAATATACAAAGTTAGTACAAATGCATGCATCAACTTATGATGAGTCACGAAAGCAGGAGGAAAAGAAGGTTACAGGTATGATTTATATTTGAAGAAATTTTATACTAATATCAATTGAATTTGGTGTTACTTAGTCAATTATAGTATACCAACATGTAACCATTCATGCGCTGCTAGTAAAAAGGATGAATAATATCATTATGTAGAATTTCCTATTTATATGATGGTAAATATCAAGTGAAAATGAAGGACACGTTGGATATGTGGTCCATGACCCACAGGTCTGAAATGGATGGAGGAGAGGAAGTAAGCCTTAGAATTGGTCAACAAAACGACTAAGAGAGAAAATAAAGGGGGAGAAATTTATAATAATAACAATCATAAGATGAAAAAAAAGAGAGAAATAGACTGACACTAAGTGGGTCACAAGGATAGTGGAGAAAAATATAAGTGGTCTGTCGAGGTATGCCCAGCCTAAAATAGGCATAAAAGGTATAGAGATTATAAGTAATATAATTATGAGAAGAAGATGGAGCACTGACTCATAAAACAACCATTGTCAGTTATTTAAAGAATAAACGGTTTCGGGACTAAACCTGTTATAAGGGGGCAGGATTGTGAAACCCCAACCTAAGTAGGATTCAATATATGCATTGAACATTTACATGTGATTTATAAGTGAATTTATTGAATTTTAAATAATTTTTGTGATTTTGCTAAACTATGGTAATTAGGGCTAAGGATTAGCAATGATGATTCGAGTGATCATTATAAGTTGATATGGGACAAAGGGATTAAAATAATTTTTTGGTGGTTGAAACTTACTAATATATCATGGATAATTATTTTAAATTATTTGATATGAATTATGAGAATTTAAAGGATAATTATCAAGTTAAGTGGAAAAATACTAGAAAATTCATAACTCAACGCCTGTAAGGCGGATTTAAGTGAAATTTGAAAGGGAAGTTGGTAATGATGGGCTTGATCTTATGGGATTATTGGGTTATGAAAATCCCTGATGAAATTGGTGTGATGATTTATTGATCATAGTTCAAATTCAACCGTTAACTTCATACGGCTATAACTTAAGCTAGGAAAATTGGATTGAGATGAAATTTGAAACGGTTGAATAAAATTATGAGATTAAAATTTTGGAAGATTTTTATTAATCATATTATTTTGGAAAAATACCTGAATTGGAAAAGGTGAGCATATTTGACTTTTGCACCTCAAAAGTACCATGCATTAAAGGCTAGAGTACATGGCTTAAATGCAATTTTTAATGGACAAAATAGGTGTCAAATGCAGGTGCAATGCAGGGTATTTTATGCATTAATATGCGTAAAAATTCTTTAGATATTTTGCTGGAATTAATGAGCTAAGGAAAGAGCTCAAACTAGCATAGCAAGTGTGGCAATGCAGAGACGTTCCATGGTGCTGTTGCTACTAGATTTTTTTCAATTTTTTATTTTATAAATTATGCATATATATAGCTGAAAATTAAGGACACATGAATGAGAATTTATTCATTTGGAAAAAATCCAAGAAAAATCGTTGACAGCAGCTGCCATTGATGAATGCAAATGTGGACAGCTTGTTTATGCATGTGGACGCGCAATGGATTGATGTGCTGTTGCTACCATTTTTGCTAATTTTTTTATGCCAAATTAATGGATAAATTAAATTTTAATTAGGTATATAATTTACCCTCAAATTAAGGTTAATAAAAGTGGGAAAAAAATCTAGAAAAGAGACAGCAAGGACATGATCAAAGTGGACAGCTGTAGGGTTTTGATTTTAAGCAGATTTTTGGTATTAAGAAAAATGGTAAAAATTAATTTACTTGGCTGTAAATTGCACAGAACATCTAGGGGGATAAATACACATTTATGGCTGTGAAAAATCAGCCCCAAGTGGGGCCCACATCTGGAGCAAATCCAGCTCTATAAAGGGGGCACGTCCATGTAAGAGAGAGAGCTTTGTGAAATTTTTCTACGTGCTCAAACTCCATCTCCCCAAGGAAGCAGCTCACATCCCAGCCTAAGGCCAGTAAGGAGGAAGAAAGGGGAAGAAAAAAAGAAGGAAAATAAAGGGGAAAAGAAGGGATTACCAATTAATCAAGTAAGTATATGTTAATTTTGATTTTATACTTCAAATCTGGAAGTTATATGATGTTATAAACCAAAATATGAATGAAGTAGTAAAAAAAGGATTTCCAGCATGAAAATTTGTTTAAAATCTCATTATATGATGATTAAGGGATTAAAAAAATTTCAGGTTGAAATATTAAGCAGGTTTCAAATTAAAAATCCGAGAAGATCAACCTAAACAGGGTAGAATGGGTGACAGGATCAGCTGTAAATAGTTTTTAATAATTTTTGTAGAAATATTTTTTACATGAAATTTTTATATGATGTATAAGCCATCATGAAGATAACACTACCAAAATAAAAATTTATTTTTGGGTGATATTAGTATGGGTTATAATTCACGTGATTAGGGCTGACCCTAAACTCACAACACTGTCCAGCACAGTGAAAATGCCTAAATAAATCTGTAATGTTAATATTTCGTGATGAAATATTTATGAAGGTTAATTAATGTATTTATTGATGTATGATAGAAATTTCAGAATTAAATATCTTTATTTGATTATAAATCAAGATTTAGAGATATTAGTACTCCTGATTTCAGCATATGTGTATAGTTTTAGAAAAAAATCAAAAAGAAATATGAAACCTTTGTTGAAATGATCCAAATTGATATATATATATATATATATATATATATCTATATGTTATGAAAGAGTGTAATGAAGGATTAAGGATAGCAAAGGTGATTGATAATTGATGTTATTATATGTATATGGAATTAATGGGTAAATAAGAAGATGGAACTTAGTGAAAATAAGAAGACAATGGCTGTTTTGGAATTCTATGATTATTGAATTAAAATTCCATGAAAATACCCTAAATAAAGTGGTAATTAAGGATGAATATCATGCTGAAAAATGGACAAAGTTGCTGACTTGAAAATTTTTAAGAAATGCCTCTTATATGTGTTGCTAAATGTGCATATGTGAAAGAATAGACATGCATAGGTGATGAATGACTTATGTAATTTCATTTTATACAAAAATGCATGAAAATATGATATAATTTCATGAATATACATCTGTTTAGATTGCATGATGTTAATTTCAAATTTTGGAATTAACTAATGAAGCTTAAGGCGACAATGTGTGCTTAAAATGAGCACCAATGTGCAAATTTTGGAAAATAGTGTATGGGAGGTAATGAACCTTTAAATGATAATTATTGGATGATTATGATGTAATTGAATGGTTACCCTACTTATGGGATTGAATATGTGATGTAATAGCCGATGAAATGTGCAAATATGTGCTATTTATGCCTAATGACTTGAGAAGTCAAATGGATGATGTATGTTAATAAAAATGGGTTGAAAAACTAAGTAGGATGCAAGCAAAAGGAATATATAAAATTTTATATTATTCTTATGTAGGCAAGGGCAAATAAAAGGCAGACTTGGGAAGCTAAAGAAATGCGGGTAAGCAAGCGAACTTTCTAAAATATTGATTTCCTCCTATGTTTTGAAAATGATAGCTTAAATAAAATACCTTAAGGATTGCTTCATAGGAAACAAGCAATACTTCTTAAAATAATTACTTTATCATAAGTGTTGCCAAGATTGAAAATGTTTTATATTAATGATTTTAAGAGTTTGCTTACAAGTAAGCAAGCCCTTCGAGATATTGTTTCAAAGGAATTTTATGAAATTTATGAACTTGCTTTAATAAGTTGGTTTCATAGTTGCTTACAAGATAAGAAAGTGAATTTTCAAGCATAATGTTTATATTCAAGTATTAAAATTACTTGATCATGCTTATATTAATGATGTGGAGAATTGCTTATAGAGTAAGCAAGCTCAGTTCTTGAAAATATGATATGGGTTTTAAGATTATTTTAATATAAGCAAGCTCATACAATTGTGGTTTACAAAGAGTTTTATCTTGAAAAAGTTTGACTCTTTCATAAAATGATATTCAAAAACAAACCATGGAAATTCTATTTCCTAGGAGTTTTATTGAAAAATGTAATTCTTTACAGAATGGTTTCCATAAAATGTCATAAATTGAATTTATGTACATGTTTTGAGATTTATGTAGGTGTTTTGAAATAATCTATCAAGGTGCTTTACAACTCTTAGAGTTGTAACACTTTGAAGATTCTTTACTCTGATGTTCTAAAAAGATTTAAGGGTGACCAGTCTTACAAAATGATTTGGTGGATTTTATGTTTAAATAATGATCAAAAGATTACGCAAGCTCCTTTATATATAAGAATAACAAGGAAGTAACGTGGACAAGACAGATAATGCCATTACAGTGGATGGAAATGAGTTGCATATGTTTTGCTCATAAAAATGTTATTAAGAAAAGTTGTCTCCGCGAGTTTTGAATTAGTTGAAAAGCTTCTTAAAATGAGAATTTCAAAAGTCGTTTAGCAAATCATTAAAGTTTTACAAAATATTGTCTTCTCAAATATTTCAAATGTTTGGTAAAATGAATTTATTAAAATATTACTGTACTCTTTAAGGGTGGTCATCATAACATCAGGATTTGGAAATAGTTTACAAAAATATTTTATTTTCAAAACAACCATGCCCAGTTCTCAATTTGAGAAGGGAATAGTCTGCGAACTAAGTGGTTTAAAATATTTTATTTTCAAAACAATCATGCCCAGTTCTCAATTTGAGAAGGGCATAGTCTGCGGACTAAGTTGGCTTTATACATATCAAGTCGAGGCTTAAAAATGGGCATAGTCAAATGACTGAGCTAAGTTTTGTGAAAATCATTGCTAGCATATGAGTGTGCGCAAAACGATGCATTAGGCTCATGGTGGAGGCGGTTACGGATCAAAATGGTCGTAGACCCGAGCTCACCTCTACCTATAGCCGAGTCGCTCAGGGATGGCCAGAGGCCGGCAGTGCCCTCTCTGAAATGGGGGGAAGCTCATGAGCAGACGCCTAGCTCGCGTGCTGTCTCATAAAAGGTTTCTTTCCTAGGGGAGGATGATCACTTGTTAAGTGTCACCAACCTAAGGGTCAGAGACACAGATCCATATGTTTTTGGAACATACATATGTTCCATATGTTTTAAAAGTCCCAAAATGGGCACCTACTCTGTTTGGTTTTAAATGGATTTGTGTTGGTTTCAAATGGATTTATGTTTAGTTTTCAGAGTAGGTATCAAAAAAATATTTTATGACATGAATATGTTTGCCATGTTGGTTTAAAAAGGGTTGGTATCTTTTATGCGGGTTAAAAGAGGTTTATATGGAAAAATATTTTTGGACGTGAGAACGTCCGCATAGATAAAAGATTTTTATGCACATGCATTGTTTTTGAATAACCCCGAGTTGGGTTATAAAGAAATTTAAATGATTGGTGTTTTGGGACATGTAAATGTCCTCATAGGGAAAAAGAATGTAAGAAAGATGTTTTAGGACATACAATTGTCCTCATGCCATATGAAAAATATTTTTAGACATAGACATGTCCTCATGATAAATGAAAAATAGTTTGGGACAAACAATTGTCCTCATGAAAAATGATTTAGATGCATAGACATCACCTTTGAAAAACCTCAAAATGGGGACATGCACAAAGTTTTATGAGTATATTATAAGGAAAATTTCTATAAAAGGTTTCTTGTTATTAGTAGTTGATCACTTGATAAGTGTCTCCTACCGAATGGGCAAGGGATGCATTTAAATGAAAAAAATGATGCTTGCTTACTGAGTTTATCACTCACGTTTTGTTTTCCCAACCTTAAACAGGTTTAAGGCTCGAGGAAAGGAGCAAAGCTAAAAGGTATCGGTATGTTTGAAGAATGAATGGATGGATGTATTGCTTATAATGAAATGGGATTGATTATGTATGGTGTAAATAGATAAGTGATTATGTATAAAATTCTATGTGAATTTTTATTTATGAATATATATGCTGCTTACAATATGAAAATGAAGATACTTATACGATAAATTTTATTATAATATGGATGAGTCCACTATGAATGACGACAAGTATATGCTTATATGATGAAAGGAAAGAAAAAAACATTGGATGAGATCAAATTAAGAATCCGCCGCGTGATCAGGGCAACAATCCTGATCACATTTACCAATCGAAACCGGTCTTTAAGACTTGTGAAGGCCTCGGATCGAGGGCACCACAATTCATGTGCGGACTTTTCACATACTTTTAAAGCACACTGTTCATGCGCACTATTTGCCTCTATACAAACACTTATGGGGAATATCCTAAGAAATCTTAAAACATCCCTAAAGCTTGGGTTGAGGTCCGAAGAATAGGAGAATGTGTAGAGCACGAGGCAATGAGGGAGGCGGCGTATTGCTTGGAGTTATCAAGACACCATTAGAGTTTCCAATTAATAAGCTTTCCTTTCTTTCTTTTCTTTTGATTTTAATTGACTTATTTATAATTGAGATTGGATACATTATTATTTTGTGTTTGATTTTGATTATAAATATATTAAGATAAACCCGTTATCTAGGGTTTAGGATGTAGCATGCGTCCAACGTAGCGAGTATTGTGGTTTGATTATTTAAGATATTTTGTATTAATTTCATATCTTGTGATTTAATGCTTGCCTAGTGTGAAGGCCTACACTTTGGCAATGATTTTCGTACATTAGGTGATGAAACTGAGAGATGAAAGTCTAATATACAAAAATTAAGATATTAAACTTGAAAATCCATGGCCATGAGAATGAGCATGATGATCTTGAGGAATTTCATGCTCTTCCACAAAACTTAATGGATTTTAATTGACTTAATCCCATGAGAATAGGTGGTAAAGAAGATTAGGGTATGCTTTGTAGGTTTCGAGAGAATGTACAAGGATACTATAGGGACAATTCTCCTTTAACAAGTAATATTCAGATTAAGAAAGCACTCCACATATCTATTGCAAAAGACATATGTGAAACACTAAATCCTTGGTGCTTTCAATCTTGTGATTTCTAATCTCTGTTCTACATTTTATAGATCAACTTTCCCTTTTCTTGTTTTTCCTTCTTCTTAACTTATTTGGTTAGAAAGCATTTAAATCCAACGTCTTAAGTCCCGAATTCTCTATTAATCGATATTTTATATACTACAATCTACAACCCGTATACTTGCGGTGAGATTGCGAACAGTATTAAATCGAGTCAACATTAGGCCTATTTTGAAAAAGACCCCATATGAGCTATAAAAAGGTAGAAAGTCAAACATATCGTATTTTTATGTCTTCTATGTATGCTATGTGCTAAACAATGGTAAGGATAACCTTGAAAAATTAGATGTTGAGAATGATGAAGCTATATGCCTTGTTACTCTTCTAATAGCAAAACATATGAAG
The DNA here is from genome assembly GCA_030490835.1 of Annona cherimola. Taxonomy (NCBI): domain Eukaryota; kingdom Viridiplantae; phylum Streptophyta; class Magnoliopsida; order Magnoliales; family Annonaceae; genus Annona; species Annona cherimola. The sequence goes on from CM059974.1 coordinate 59,425,568, forward strand.
CATTTAACAAAAAAATTCAAGTAGTAGAAGAATTTATATATATTATTTTTGATGAATTTAACCGAACTCTAAAGAAGGAGGATAAGCTTAATAATGCAAAAAATTTATCAAAGGATTTTGAGAAGCTACAAGTGAAAAAAAAAGAGGGAGAAGAGCTCAAACGAGATATAGAAAATCAAAAATCAGGCTAAAAGGTAAGTGAAGGTAATGTTCTCTACAAGCCCTCCAAAGATCTCAACGTCAAGAATGACCATCTAATTTAACAAGTCATTGGAGATATATATGATGGTGTAAAGACAAGAGGATCAAGATAGAATGTATGTAGGCACTTAGCCTTTGTATTAAAAATTGAGCCAAATACAATTGATTAAGCTCTACATGATGAAAATTGAACCGTTGCAATGCAAAAAGAGTTAAATTAGTTTGAAAGAAACAAAAATGCATCTTGTTCCTAGACCCAAGGATCAAACTATAATTAGTTCGAAATCGGTATTTAGGAACAAACTAAATGAAAGTAGCGTAGTTGTGAGAAATAAAACTAGAGTTGTAGCTAAAAGGTACTCACAAGAAGAGGAAATTGACTTCAAAGAATCATATGCCCTTATAGCTAGACTATAAGCCATACGTATTCTATTTGTTTTTACATAATATATGGGCTTCAAACTATTTCAAATGGATTTTAAGAGCACATTTTTGAATAGTTATCTTAATGAAGAGGTGTTTATTCAACAACCTTTGGGCTTTAAAGAAAATGATCAATCAAAATACGTATATAAGCTAACCAATGCATTGTATGGTTTGAAATAAGCTCCTAGAGCTCCTAAACCAATGCATTGTATGGTTTAAAGAGGAGAGGTTGACACTACTTTATACATTAAGAATAAAGAAAAAATATTTTAATAGTATCAATATATGTAGATGATATTTTTTGGTGCTACTAATGAATCTTTATGCCAAGAGTTTTGTAAATTGATGCAAAATGAGTTTGATATGAGATATGAGCATGTTAGATGAACTCAATTTCTTTATTGGATTGCAAATCAATCAACAAAGAGAGAGAATTTTCATATATCAGTTGAAATATATTGAGGAAATGCACGAGAAGTTTGGAATGCAAAATAGCGGAGCAAGTACACCCATGAGCTCCGCGATCAAAATGGACAAGGGTAAGCAATGTAAATAAGTGGGTCACTGATTGTATAGAAGCATGATGAGATTTTTGTTATACTTAATTACTTCTAGACCTGATACATCTGTTTTAGATTTCAATCAAATCTTAAGGAAACTCATATGCTAGCTTTTAAAAAGATTTTAAAATATTTAATTGCCACAACAAATCTAGGACTATGGTATCCTAAGGGCTCAACATTTGAATTGATTGGAAGCATGATAGACTTTGCTAACTACAAAAGTGACCGAAAAAATTACTAGTGGCATATGTTAATTTCTTCGAAGCATGATAGTATCATAGTTCTTAAGAAAATAAACTAACATTACTCTATCTACTGCGGAAGCCAAATACATTGTAGCTAGTAGTTGTTGTGTCCAACTTTTATGGATGAGACAACAATTAAGGGATTATGAATTAGAATATAGGAGTATACCAATTAAATATGATAATACTAGTGCTATTTGTCTAACAAAGGACTCAATATTGCATTTTAGGACAACATATAGATGTTAGATACTTTTATTAGGGAACATGTTGAAAATCATGGTATTAGCTTATAGTATATTAAAACTAAGGACCAAATTGTATATATTTTTATTAAACGTTTAAACATTAGAACCATTTTAAAAAATAAGAAAAGAAATGAGAATGATCAACATTGATGCTTGAAGATGACTATATGCATGTGTTGAAATGGGAGTATTACAATAGTTAAGGATAGGAGTTACATTAGAATTTGTATTTGGACCTTGGCCCAAGTCGACTTCACCAAAGTCGACTCTGGTGGAGCAAAGTTGACTTCGGAATCAACATCTAGGGTTCAAAGTCAACCTCGCAGTCTCGACGATTCAACCATTTTGGTCACCGAATTTCCTCCTTTTACTCATTTCTTCCCTCCCAAATATCTGAAATCCCTCTCTTGACTCCAAAAATCATCCCCAAACTCCCAAATCCCTTTTTCACGATTCCAATCTAAAGTATTCACAAGTTTCCCTCAAAATCACTACTCTTTCACTTCAAATCTTTCATAACATCTAAGAAAACAGCTATTAAGCTTTCAAAACTTCGGTTATCAAGACCCTCCCAATCTAATATTCAAGAAGAAGTTATGAGGAAGCAAAGGACTCCCTCTAAGCACCCATGGTAAGAAGCTACTACCTCCATCAAGTGTAGAGTCTAATTTGAAGAAGGTAATCAAGCCTCAAACATTTCACAAAATAAATCCTCGAGTAGTGAAGAAGAGATTAGGACTACTGAAAAGGGTCCACCTATTCCAAAAGCCCCAGTGAGAAAAATACCTATGGATTATTTCATGACTCTTCAACAACACAGTATGTTCTATAGTCATTTCTATGAAAGGAAGAAATTTCCACCCAAGATTATAGATTTTGAATTATTAAGAAATTACAAGTTTGGCATTGAGGAACTATTAGATTTTCAAGACTGGGTAAGGCTACTCAAAGAAGAAAATAGAACATATCCTGACCTTACATGATGATTTTATTATGTGTGGGGTCAGGATAACTTTTCTACATTTGTTAAGGGAGTAGACATTAAATTGGGAAACTATAGTATAGAAGCGAAATTGTCCATTAGACAAATTCTACACATACTTCATGAAAAAGGATAGACTTCTAGGGGATTTGATCTTGTCTGCCATGTACAATGAGCTAACCCGAAGCAACAAGTATGGTACAAGCGTCAAATTCTTACATTACATGGACATGCCTCCACAAATTAGAGTAATCCACTTATTAGTTGCCCATTGCATTTTTTCGAATAGTGGAGAACAGAATGCAGTTAATCTGGATGAAGCGGCAGTTATTTGGCAACCTATCAATAGAAGTCGTATTTCCCTTATGGCACATGGATCATAAGGATTCTTGAACATTTTGGAGTTGATCTTGAAGGAGAACCTTTTGAAGTTTTGAAACCAACAAATGCAATCAGCAAGGTTCTCATGACTCAAATGAAAATTGACATTGAAGCTTTCTGAGCAACCCAAATACAAGCAAGAATGGGAGGAGGAACACCAGAGGAAGCAGCACTTATTGAGGGGGAGTTTTAGGCACCTCCACTCTCTCCTCACCCACAACCTACTCCACCATACCCTATACATCATACACTAGCCTTCCATGCATCTCACTCCCCATAGGCCTCTAGGGCCTCATATCATTTTGTTCATTCTCCTACCCCCATCATTCCACTTTATCCGCATTGCTAGAATATGTGGTGCTCCCAACCCGAGACATCACATGTTAAGCCTTACTCCAAGAGCTTATTGATTGGTAAACATGAATTTGGATTGTTGCCCTGACCACGCGGCGGGTTCTTAATTGGATCTCGTCTAAATTTTTTTTTATTCCTTTTCTTTTTTCATTTCATTTATATCATAAGCAATGATACACTCGTAATCAATTGCACATATCATTCATGACATTTTGACTTGTTCTTCTACATTAAAGGTCCTCTTGACCTAATCATGACATTTTCATTAAATACATGCATACATTCATTCAACCATCAGTTCACATAAAACTTAGAACTTTAATAAGTTCATATATGTCAACATACCTGAAAGTATACATTCATAGCATTCCATTCATCATGGCTAATCTTTTTAGCATACATGAATACCATCTTATACTTGTCATACTTTTCCTTAATGCTCAGGTCCATGACCTCTTTAGCTTCCCTGCACCTGTCTAAGGTTTGGAAAAACAAAACGTGAGTGATTACTCAGGAAGCAGACATTTTATTTCTAGGCAAACACTTTCCTTTAAAATAGTTCCATAAACATCCATTCTTAAAACCATTTACAAGCCACATCTGGGCTTGTTAAGGCAAAACATATGCGTTTTACCCTCTTTAAGTAATTTTCTTTGGTCTTGTGTGAAAATTTATAATGTTCTAAAACATTTACATAAAACCTTCTTTTGCTAATGGACGTTTTTACATCCAAAACATTTTTCATCATAAGTTATTTTAGCCAATGGACATTTGATGTCCCGAAACATCTTTGACATAAACTTTCTTTAGCAATGGACATTTATATGTCCTAAAATATTTTTCCATATAAATCCTTTTAGAAACGGACATTCATATGTCCTAAAATATTTTTTACATAAACTCTTTGGCAAAGGACATTCATATGTCCAAAAAAAGGATTCATATAAGCACTTTGGCAATGAAATTCTTATGTCCATAAACACTTTTCCACATAAACCCTATCAGCAATGGGCATTTATATGTTCTAAAAACATTTATCATATCAACATATTGGAAATGGACATTTTTATGTCTAAAAACATTTATCACGTCAATCCTTTTTATAATTCCCATCTTGGGGCTTATTTATAGCTAACAAGACGTATAAAACGTTTTCCATAAAAATCCTTCTTCATAATCCCCATCTTGGGGTTTGTTTATAGTAAACAAGACATAAATCCATTTTCATAATTCACATCTTGAGGCTTGTTTATACCAAACAAGATATAAAATACGTAATCCTTTTCCTGAAAACATTTGCATAGAAAATATTTCCTTTCATCCTTGTTATTTACACTTTTTGTGTAAAACACCCTGTTTTTTGGGTAACTTTTTCATAATGGCTCATAAAATCCTATTTAGGATAACTTTTTGAAAAAATGCTTTTATGTCCCAATCTTTGGGTTTTTTTCAAAAGCAAACATATGCAAATGCATCTCTCCCCATCCAGTAGTGACACTTAACAAGTGATGAGTCTACCTTTTGGAAGAGAATCCTTAACAGCACGTGAGCCCGGCGACTGTTCCTTCATCTTCTCCCATCTCAGGGAGGGCGCCGCTAGCCTCCTGTCATCCCTTAGCGACTTGGCCATATGTAGAGTGGACCGTGGTCCATCTCCGATCGTGCTCTACAACCGACCTATTCTTTGTATTGGTGCACCATACATCATCATCATAAATGTTCATATGCTAGCATGATCTTATAAAACATCACAGACCATAGTATATGTGGTTTAAAGTATCACAGACCGCAACCTGTGTTCTTTTAAACCATCTTTAAAAACATGACAGGCCTTAGTCTGTATCTTTTTAAATCATTTTGAAAAAAGAACATCACAAACCGCAGTCCGTGTCAACTTGTAAAGTGAGCGCACCCATTTTAAGAAGTCATCATTTGAAATCTAGTTTTAGGATGACCTTCTTTAAATTCTTTTAGAAGTATTTTGCATAAATTATTTTTGATAAGCATTTGAGATGTTTGAGAAAACAATCTTTTCTAAAAATAGTTCATGAAATAAACTTTGAAATTATCATGTTAAAGAAACTTCAAAACTTGTAATTTCTCAGAATAATCAACATATTTCCCTAATATTTTCCTGGTTTTCATTTCGGGGCCCTTGCCCACAAAAGTTATGCAATTGCATCAATCCCTTTTATCCGTCCTGGGATCGTCTCTTTGTGCACATCTCCTTCTTGTTATTCTTATATGAAAAGGAGCTTGCATAGCCTTTTGTATGCTATTTCAGCAATCCAAAATCAAATTATTTTAGGAAATCAACTTATCGGGTTTGTCATCCTTAAACGCCTTTTTAACAACATCCATATAAACATTGTCAAGACATTTTCAGAATGTTTCCTTATTTGAAGGAAATTAAAACTTTTCTAACATCATTTCAGACCGATGGACCATGTCCAAATCATTGCTTATGTTTAAGTGGTATCGCATGAAGAAAACCAATTTATTCCCATAAGCCAAATCCCTTTTTGTTTATCTTTCATAATCATAGTTGTTTATCACAAAATCTCGTATAAGTAAACATAAACTCGTTTAGAAGTATTTCTTTGTGAAAAGGGTCTAAAATCCCTTTTCCTTTTAAAACCCTTTTAAAAATAACATCATGAAGAACTTGCTTACTTGGAAGAAAATTCTTAAAACCATCAACATAAAACGTGAAATCCTTTGGGAATAACATCATGAAGAATCTTCTTGCTTGTAAGCAAATTTTTAAAATCATCCACATAAATCATTCCTAATCCTTGCAACAATTGTGATAAAATAATTATTTGAAAAGTACTGCTTGCTTCCTATGAAGCAATCCCTGTGGTTTTTCATTAAAGTCATCATTTTCAAAACTTGTGCTTGCCCATTCGTAAGAAATTCATAAAACATCAATCATTAACATATTCAACCATTTCAACACATAAGAGAAAATCAATATTTTAGAAGGTTCGCTTGCTTACCTGAGATAGCCTTAATCCCTTTCTCCATATACTTGTCCTTGCCTTTGCCTAGATAAATGAAAATGATATTTCATTTATATATATAAATTTTCAAATACTTGCATCCCTTAGGATTTTTCAACCTACATAAATCCATTTGGATTTACGTTAAACTAGATTAACCCACTTGTCTTTCAAGTTGAGTGTCCATTTTTCAATTCCCTCATTGATATAACTTATGCTTCCATAGCACCCATTCTTTTTTTTAAAACCCACCTCTAATAGGTTAAATCCTCATAATCACTTATGATACTTATTTATATCCCATTATAAGTTAAATTCCATCCCTGAAATCTGGAATTTAATATTTATTTTGATTTATTCCTCAATTTGTTCATAATGTTGAAATCAGACACTGATCTCTCTAATGTTTGAATCATAATTAAATCAAGGAATTTAAATCTTAAATTTATATCATACCTTAATAACTAAATGAATTAACCAAATAAAAATTTCCATCACAAAATAATAAGTATTTATATTTATTTTGGTATTTTTACTCTGCTAGACAACAACATCAATTTTTAGACGATTCAAATCATGTTAATTATTAGGTATATTTATACCCTTCAAAAACTAATTTTTATTTTTTTTAGTGTTACTAAAGATTTCTTCCACATCATATATAATTTTTAGCTCAAAATTCCTTGTATAAAAATTGTTAAAAATCATGTGGTGCAGCTAAACCTGACACCCGTTCAACCCTGTTTAGGTTGATTTTTTTGGATTTTTAATTTACAACCTGCTTATCCTATTGAGCTGAAAATTAGGTCTTCCTTAATCTCCCTATCATGAGTTCTCATATAAATTTTCATGCTAAAAGTCGTTCATTTACTGTTTCGTTCATATTTTGCTTTCCTTTTCCAGATTCAATACATATGAACATATCTATGTGATTCATTTCACCCTTATAAGTATTAACACATAATCTATGTGAGGGTTTGGTTTTCTTAATCATTCATCAAGCATTCGAGGAGATATTTACCCATGAATTTAATATTTATAACCATCTTTACATTAATCATCAACCAAACATGATTTAGGTAAACGTTTATGAATCAAAAATGCATAATACTCACCCAAATTAAACATGAACATGGGTAAGCCTTGTTGAATCCTTTTTCTCTTCCTTTATTCTTCTTTTTCCTCCTTGCTTGGCCTGCTTGGGACGTCCCTAGCTACTACCCCTTTGTGGAGAAAATTTTCTCTCTCTTTCTCTCTCCTTTTCTTGCTGGAACGTCCATCTTGCTGCCCACTTTCCTCCTTATTTCCTCCTTTTTGCTGCCCAAGAAATCCCTTTCTACTATTTTTTCTATTTTATGCCCCAAGTGAACTTCCCCTTAGCCCCTTCTCTCTCTTACTTATATAATCAGATTTTTTATCCCCTTTTTCCACCTCATTTTTGAGGTTTATAAATTCAATATTTATCCAAATGAGTTGTCATCATATTTATCCCATAATTTTCATTTTTACAGATTTCTAAAATAAAAAAATCTGCTCACCTACATAGCCTTGGACGTCCCCACCTAGGGTAGCCCCTTTTGGATTTTTGTGGGCATAAAAATCTGCCCAAATCCACCTCATTAAACGCCCATTAATGAGCAGCCCCATTTCATATGATTTTTTTGAATTTTTGGAAATTGAAAAATGCTCCCCAAAATTCCTCCTCATGCCACCTCATCTTATCCCTTTAATTGCCTCATTAAACCATTGATTTTTGCATTAATTGCATTGATCCTAAATGAATCCTACGATGACACGTGTCTCATGTTCCTTTCAAAAGTCAATAAGTTGGCTTTAAATCTTGCTCGATGAATCCCACGTTGACACGTGTCACTTGTTGCTTTCGGTTCATTAATGACATGTCACTTTTCAAGAACAAAAGTCAACCGCTTTTGTCCTTTAGTGATTAATCATTTTCTCACGATAATTAACTTAATCAAATCCATCCATAAGATTCACTATATCGTTTTAACCGTTCATGTCAAATTTCATCCCAAAATGATCTTTCGAGCACAAGTTATGGTCATTTGAAATTATCCTTTGGATTTGAATGAAAATAAATCATTATCACCCTAATCTCATCATAATTTTTATAATCCAATCCATTCATAAGGTCGGGCATATACTCGTGTGCTTATTTTTTAAATTTCATCTCATTCCGCCTTATAGGCGTCAAGTTATGAATTTTTTTACATTTATCACCTTATATTCGTAATTATCATCATCATTTCCACTAATTACATCATAATATATGATATAATTATTCATCATATAACCACATTTCCTAATTCTCATTAGGCCTTTTTGAGCTATTAGCTCATTCGAGCTAAGGTGATTAACTTAACCACCTTACTTAGTCATTAGTCCTAATTTCATCCATCCACTTAAACCATGTCATCAACATAATTTACATGCATAATTTACATGTAAGGGTTCTACTTGGGTCTGGGTATCACAGAATATCTCCGAGTCATGGTGAATAGGACATCCCGAGCATTAGATGCTATTCATATATCCCTCAAGGAGATGCACAGTAGATAAGACAAATTAGAGTAAGAATTAAAATTTTCTGATGTTCCCTTACCTCTGGGACTAAGCATAGTCAACCTATCCCAAGTCTTCCAGATCTTGACCCTATAGGTAAGAATCAAGAGTTTCCCATGCCACTGTGAAAAATAAGTCCTTCATTTTCACAACCTATGACTCTTCCTCCCCTCCTAGGCATGATCTCTATGACCAGGAGTCATATCCTATCAACCCTTTTGCATTTCATAAGGCCTTCGTGATTGTCAAAAAGGGGGAGAGGTTCAAGGGATTTCGAGTGATTTTTTTGGGTATTTAGTTGTATGATGACGATATAAACTTTTTCATGTGAATGAATAGAATCAAGTTGTTTTATCTTCTGCTGTGTTATTCTCAAATGGAAATGCTTGAATGCAAATGCTTGTTTGCTTTTTACATATAATGCATGGTTATTTGGTTTGAAAGTATGTATGGAATATTTGAAAGAATGTTGAATGCATGAAAGTTTGTGCAACATGATGGATTAAAATGGTTTTCAATGATATGGAATATTAACTTCATGACAAGATTGAATGTATTTGAGTTAACAATGAGAATGTGATAGCAAAAATCAAAACAAACAGTTGCTCAAATAAGGAAAAATGTCAAGTTGAAAAAGAAAGGTAAATCTCAAAATTTGATTTTGTCAATCATCAAAAAAAGGAGAGTGTTGTGAAATCAATTGTAATTGTACATTTAAAGATATGTCCATATTTTGATGATTAATAATTAAATTTTGAGAATGACAAATGTACTAATGTAGTTGGTTTATTGTTGAAAGTTAGAAAATTTAAAATTAGAGTAAAACAGATCAAGTCGCACACCTAAGTCAACCCAACAATCGACTTCGGTCAAGTTTATATTGAAATCGGCCTCTAAGAACAATTTAGAATGAAATAGACAAGGATTCAAAGTGCAGACAGGTTAAATCACGGCCCCAAGTCAACTCAAACTGTGACTTTAGCGAAATCAATTATGAAATTAACCGAGGGGTTATATATTTCTATTGACTAGTTCTGCTGCCAGTGAAGTCACACCCTAAGTCGACTCTAAATTCCAACTCAGGTGAAGTTAAAGACCAAGTTGATCGCAGTAAGGAAACAAGGTTGCATATTTCCGCTAATTAATTTGAAGCACAAAAAATAGTGCAAGAAGTCGACTCCACACTGCGACTTGAGTGAAGTTGTTAGCAATCTCTCTACAAGTGTACGAATCATAGATTGTAGTATATAAATATTGATTCCATAGGAAATTTTGGACTTAAGACATTAGATTTAAACACTTCATAACCAAAATTTAGAGGGTAAAATAAGAAAAAAGAAGGAAATAATGAGAAGAAAGTTGATCTCAATAACATAGAATAGGATTAGAAATTACAAAATGAAAGTACTTAGAATCTAGATAACATGCAACAACTGCAATGGATGTGTTGAATTATTTAATCCAGATATTATGTGTTGAAGGAGAACTATCCCTATATTATTTTTGCACATTCTTTTGAAACCAACAAGGCGTACTCTAATCTTTTTAACCACCTATTTTCATGAGATCAAGTTAGTTAGAATCCGTTAAATTCTGTAGAAGTTAATGAAATTTCTCAAGGTCATTATACCTATTTTTATGGTCTTAGATTTCTATATTTATTATCTTAATGATGATATATTAGACTTCCGTCTTTTGGTTCTTTCACCTAATATATAGGAATCAATGCCAAAGTGTAGGTATGCACATCAAGAAAACATTAAATCACATGATATTAACACGAAATATCTTAAATAATTAAACCACAATATCTGCTACATTATACACATGCTACATCCTAAACCCTAGATAACAGGTTTAGCCTAGCATGTTTATAATAAAATCCAAATACAAAAGAATATTATATTCAAAGTTCATCATAAACACAACAATTAAACCGAAAGCAAACAAAGAAAAGGAAAGCTATTGATTGGAAGCCTTGATGATGTCTTGACGGCTTCAAGCAATTCCTCATTTTTACTTCTTGTCTCGTGCTCTTCATCTTCTCTCGGTCACGGATCTTACCCCGAGCTATAAGGACGTTCTAGGATGCCTTGGGACGTTCCTAGGAGGTGTTCGTATATATTTTCGAGGGAGGCTTGCAAACAAAGTTTGATTTGCGCAAGAATTTGCGTAGTTAGGGTCCCACATGGTTTGAAACTTGTGATACCCAGATCCACGCGGTTCAAACTGTGTGGCACTCTAGAGTGTGTAGCTTTGCACAGTTTCATCCCGTTTCGCACCTAAACTTCATCGACATGTCCCGAAATGTTCTAGATTACCTTGATAATCATTTTAACTCCTTTAAGTTCTTCAAAATCATCAAATCAAATGTATTCTTTATTTTTGAGTTTTGAACCTCTCGAAACGGACTCACGTTGTGCCAAATAAGTGGACTATCTTTAATTGCTCATAACTTTTGATCCGGGAGGAGTTACAGGAGCCACAACATATCAATGAAAACTATTTTTCGAGCTCATTGACATGGTAACTCAGGCAAGCCCAATTATGCTAACTTTGTATGTGAAAATCTACTGCTTCTATAAAATTTAGGGCTCCAAATTTGCACATACTTTCCTACAAGTAAATCTAAATTGATCAAAATATGATTCAAAATATCTTGAACACTCAAATTCTTCTTAGTTAATAATGAAAATATAAAATATAAAAGTGACTCGACACAAGTTTGAAACCAAATTGACTCAAGTTCAAGACTAGAGATATAAGAAGCTAATAATCAAAATATATAATATAAAAGTGACTCGACACAAGTTTGAAACCAAGTTGACTCAAATTCAGGACTAAAGATGTAAGAAGCTCAACAATCGAAGTAGAAAGTCCTAAGGCTACAACATTTAGTGAAGTCGTATATTCAAGTCAACTTCACTTGCGACTTGGGTCAAGATAGAGGATTAAGTCAACATAAGAAGGAAGAAGGAGAACATTTGGCAAGTAGATGGGCAACCGAAGTGGCAATCTAAGTTGACCCCAGCATGTGACTTGGGTGAAGTCGCATTTGAAGTTGAACTATAGCGGTCGAAAAAATTCGATTGTTGGTGCATTAGATGCGTGTTATCTACCCTCCAATACTCTAAATAACTCAACATCTATTTAAGGTACATCAAGAGGAGTTACGAGGCTCAGTAAGAATATTTATTGAGCTTTCATCTGCCCATCATTAAGCTACTAAGTGTGCATTAATTGCTTTACAAGAGAGAGACTCACTCCTACCATAAAGAGCTATAAATCTCATCTTCTCAAGCTTCTCATATGTCTTCTTTAGTGCTTCAACTACTCTGCACAATTTGTACTATCTAGATTTTTTTATATAAATCATATTTGTTGTATCGTGATACTTGTCTTGTAATTAGAGATCAAGGCCAAATTGCGACAATTAGTGTATGGTTGGAGTGGAACTCATTATCTACTTGTGCATTTATTGTAAAGGCCCCTAGAGCTATAATTTAGAAAAGAGCAATGACTCTAGTTGTAATCTCGTTGAGATAGTGGAACTCAAGACACAAGGGAGTGTGTGCTTAGAAGAGTAGAATAAGGAAAGTTGCCAAACCACTATATATCATTGTGTTTCTTGTAGTTGATTGCTTTCATTTCTTTATTGCTCTCTTTTTCTTTCTACGTTTCGTTCATGGAGACTCAATTTACGAAGTGTTAAAGTTTTAAATTACTAAAAAAATTTTAAGAACCAAATTCACCCCTCCCCTCTTGGGTTTTGCCATAAACTCGAGACCAACACTTAGTACCCACCCAAACAAATAAACTTAGCTAATGAATCTCCCATCCATTAGTCTCTCATCGTCATTCAAATAAGCGTCTATTCCTTTTTCAAATAGGAGTTACATAATTTTAATATTCATCCAACTATATCTTCAAGCACAAGTTCAAACCTTTATTTCGAATCAAACATGTCATACATAGCAAGTCTATCACAAGTTACATTTTAAATAATTCACCATCTCATATGTTCTAACATAAATACAATGTATCACTTACCTTTTCAAAAGTCAAGTCACCCAATTAAACTTCATTTCCACACTCTTAACCTTAGGCATTTCATCAAACAACTTATAAACACATATGAAATCCATGCCAAACTCACATGACATTTATGGATTTGAACTCAATACATCATAATCTTATGTAACATTACTTATACTAATATCTAATTCATCATTTGAATTATTTTTCACAAAAGGCCTATATTTCCACTTCCCTGTGCAAGGCACGAATCACAAAGTTCCATCCAAATCATGAAAACAAACATGATCCCTACAAACAATCACAAAAAGGATATGATTCCAACCTAAATCTATGATTATTTCGAAAAGAAACAACTTAGTTATCTCCAATTCAATTTTACCCAAAAATCTCCAAGATCTCCTAGGCTCCAAACTTTCTCCTTGATCCAAGAAATTTCTTTGATATAAAATTGACATGAGTCCAAGCACTTTTGAGTGGTTTTTCATGGGGATAAAGAGCTAGGGTCATAGGGAAGAAGAAAGGAAAGAAATGGTATGGCATGGAAAGAGTTTAGACCCCTCCCAGATTTAAAATAGCATTTCACATGGCCTCGGCTGTGTGGTTATGGATATCACACGGTTTGGTTGTGTGTGGGCCCATAAATGGCCCCATTTCAGCTATGTTTCACCATTTTGCCCATAATGTTTTCGAGACAACTTTGATTGAGATGATTCCTTTTGCATTGGATTCTTAACTTAGGTGCTACCTCTCCACAAAATTTCTGCTCAAAATTCTATCACCATAAATTTTATATGCATTTTACTACACAGCTTTACCTACAACTTTTACCCATTCACAAGATAAGTAATCATAACATGTCAAAACATTATCGATACCAAAACAATTATCCACACACATTTATTATAATAATAATATCACATTTGTATTATTTATTTAGTCGAAACATGTCTTATATAAAATTTAACCCGTCAACTCAACTTTTTGGCCGTTTTGCTTCTACAACAGGTCTCACTAGCCCAAATCATATATAGCACATCTAATGCCTTCTAAATCACTTCTCACACGTCACACATACATCTAGCATCCCATCCATGCTATAAATCATCATGTTCTATGTCGTTTCTAAAATTTCACCCATCAATTTTATTTTTTACCGAATTTTTATCATTCAAATTGCAATTAAACCAATCTAGTTATAAAAAGTGCTTGCTATAAGTTACAATGGCAACAAAAATTGTAAAAATAACATTCAAATTGTGTTACCAATTGCAACAAAAATTATTTCATTGAGAAAAGTTATGGTTGTTATATATTAGAAATTGTGATTAGATGAATTTCATTGCAATTAATAGGCACAATAGCAATGAGATGGGCCCCGTTGCTATTAGTGTTTTATAATTTGCAATGAAACTTATCTCAATTACAAACATGGGGTTCTTGTCCTTTAGATTAATGGATTTTTTTAGATATTATTTTCGCAATTAATATTTTTATTATTTTCATGGAATAAAGTAATATTACTTTTGAGATATTATTTTATAGACTGTATACATATATGTTCATGACATTCATTTTTCGATGAAATTTTTTATATACCATATAAATATACATGTGTAGTGTTTATTTTTAGATAAATGTTACGAAATGTATTTATATACTGTATACATATATGTGTGTGGAGTTTATTTTTTAGATAAATGTTATGAAATTTATTTTCATTATCTTTTTCCATTTTTATATTTGAATAATAAATAACTAAAATTTTATATTAATGTCAAAATTTCCACAGATTGTTCATAGCTTTCACTAATTGACATTTTATTTTCAACCATATTAAAAAATATTATTTCCCATGATGATATATAAAAAATCTATAAAATTATATTGTTTTCTCATATACTCTCAATTAAACTATTTAGTTTATGGAAAATTGCTTTTATACAACCTGTACTATTTGGATTGAATGCAATGTGAAAATAAAATTAACTAAAGAATAGTTACAGTGAATTAATTTTATTAGAAATTATCCTATTTATGTCTTTGCAATTTAATGATTTATATTCAATAATTATAATTAAAAATAATTAACATTATATGCCATTACTAGTTATTTCAAAATTCCACCCTATTATTATTGTATAGATAAAGAATAAATACTCATTATTAATCTTAATTTAGTGATAAAAATTATCATATTTAAATTATGGTAATGTTTGTTTGACACTAAAGTTTTTCAATCTAAAACTTTTCGTTCTCCAGAACTATCTTATTTTTTGATTATTTTTTATATCTTCCTATATAATTACCTACCTTTCAATCATTTCTACATAATTATCCATACAACTAATCTCCCTATTTTAACTTTATTCTCTTAAATCTTCATCATTACTTCTATTATATTACATTATTTTCTCCTAGTTCGAAAATTTTTACACCAAAAACTTTTCATTCAAAAGTTTTATCAATTTCCAAACATAACCTATAAATTTTATTATATCCAAGACATATTTAGGGGTACAACTTGGGTAGGACACTCATGGGTCAACACATTGGATTCCTTGAAATGGGTAGGACAAGTTCTATTGTTATACTCCTAAGATAAGATAGGTTTCAAATAAAAAAATCTAATTCAATTAGGGTAGGATATGTTCCAAAATCGGGGTACTTGGAACCAACCTAAATTACTAACATATATTTTATATTAAAATACATAAAGAAATTCCTTAAATATATAGAAACTTATTTAATATATTTATTATTTAGAAGATTTAATAAATATACTTAAGAAATTATATTATTACCACCTTGATTATAAATTTCTATGTAAGATTTATAATAAAATAATAGTTTTCAAATATAATATAAAGTCTATTTTAAAGAATCAATTTAGAACAGAAATAGAAAGCAGCGGTACATGTATAAGTGAAATTTTAGTCAAGATATGTGGGTATATCAAGAATTTTCAAAATTTTGTGGGTATAAGGAAATAAGAGGTAAAATTCATGAATATTTGTGGAATTTATACATCAAAAAAGGAAAAATTTACAAAAAAGTAATTACAATAAATTAATTTTAATAGAAACCCTTACATGTCATTGTAATTGAATGATTTATTTACAACAACTACCAATTGCCGATTGATAAATGAAAAATGAGAAATACTTAAGAACATTATATATCATAGTTATAATTATTTCTTAATAATTTTCCCTACTAGTATTTATCTATATAAAGAGTAAATATTTATTTTTAATTCCTTATTTTATCTTATTTACCTACATAAATAAAAACTTTTTATTAATTATTTGTTTATCTAATAATAATATCATATGCAAGGTTTAAATTATATATTTTAGAATGCTAATACTTGCAATTTGTTATTAATTATTATGGCCAAAAATAATTAAAATGGGGAAATCCCAACACATGTTTCCCTTTCCTAACAAATCCTACACTTCATCATTTTGCCCAACATCATCTTCCATTCACCTCTTCCCTTACTCCTTAATCCCCATTTTCCCCATCTCCCTACCCAATTTAATCACCTTTTTTCTTTCGCAAGGGAGAGAAAGAGTAAAAAAGGAGAAAAGGAGGAGGTCAACGACTACACTTCACTTGATGTAGCTCACGTCAACTAGAGATTGGAACTGGAGAAGGAGGAGTTGCTGTTATTAGTCCCGATAGTTAACTTAATCTAAAAGGGGAGGGGTGAATTGGGTTATTAAAATTTTTTGCTAATTTAACATTAACCCTTTTGAGAATAATTCCCCTTGAATGAAACTTGCAGAGCCAAAACAAGTGAGCACTAGGGTCCTTTACAACAATTACACAAGTAGTCAATGAGCATCACTCCAACTGAATACTATTAGTTGCTTTTGCCTTGGCCTTGATCTCCAACACCAATCGAAGTGACAAATCATAACAGAAAAAAATGAAATAAAATCAAACTACGCGTTACAAATTATGTAGAACATTGTATCACAATAAGCAAGCTCTGAAGATTGTGAAGAATATACAATCTTTGAGTCTTCTTATAGTAAACTTGAGAGCTTTACTTAGGAACTCTATAATTAGGTTTTGAATTCTTAGAACTTGGAAGTTGAGAGAATAATGAATTATTTAGCTAACCTCATTAACTCCACTTGACATCTCTTTTATAGCTTGAATGAAAATTTGAACGTTTAGTGATACATCACAAATTCAATGCACTAACATTTAAAAATTTTCTAACTGTTATGACTAAAGTCACAGCTTGAGTTAGTTTAGCTTGCAACTTCACCCAAGGTGTAGTTGAAGTCGACATCGATATTGACTTTAGTGCTCTATTTGCTTCCAAAGGATTTTCCTTCAAGTCTTAGGTGGAGTTGACTTGGGGATGAGATTTCACCCAAGTCCTAGGTGAAGTTTACTTAGGCATCAACTTCACTATGTTCTAAATGTTTCAGCTCCTTAGAATTTATATCTTCTTTAATTTAGCTTCCCAAGTTCTTTCTTAAGTCAACTTCATGTTGGACTTTACTCAAGTCACGGTTGGAGTTGAATTAAGATGCGACTTTATTTCTCCATACTTGGTATAGACTGCATATGTGATCTTTTGTTCTTCTAAGTCATAGGTTCAACGTCAACTTTGACTTTAATTTCACTCAAGTTGCATGTAAAGTCGACTTAGGGTGCGACTTCAAACACTATTTTTGGGCTGCTTGATGGTCTCCAAGTTGCATATGGAGTCGACTTCGTCTTCAACTTCGCCTTGAGTCACACTTGGAGTTGACTTAAGGTACGACTTCAACCCTGAAACCTTCATTTGAAATTTTTTCCTTCTAAATTGCATTTGAAGTTTATTGTGGAGTCGACTTGAATATGCAATTCTATCCTCTTGTGCTTGAAATTTAAAACTTAAGCTTACATGCATATACCTAAAATCTCAAATTGGTTGTTAATCATCAAAACTCAAATCTTGATTTTTAATTTGTACTACTTGAGTTCATAATCTCTGCCTTTTTGATGATTGACAAAATCAATTTTAAGATTATACCTTTCCATTGGAATTTTAAGATGCATTCCTTAGAAAATATATCTCCAAGTTTAACTTGTTCAAATTTCCTAGTCAAGGTTAGCTTATTCAACTTGCTTGTTTATTTCATTGAATTGATAACCATTGACTCTTGACAAGATCTAATTCAAACATCACTTTTATCATTCATGTCTCAACAATATATGTTCTCATTTAAGCAATATGGGTATTCATTCAAATTCAAATCTCAACAACATAGATACTTATTCAAACAATACAACTATCCATTCAATGACATGAATTCTAATTGAAATAATACATAAAAGAAATATTTAACAAAAAGTTCATTCATTCTAAAATTTTCAAGATTACAAGATTTTTAATCAATTCATTCCTAATACATTCTACCCGCCCAAAGTTTACAAAATTCACTCCTCTATTGCTCCCCCTTATTAACAAGCATCAAGAAGGGTAATATTAATGCAAGGAGGCTTTAATGCATAAAAATTGAGAAGGATGGTATGAAGGGTTGGCCCTAGTGATGTGCAATGGAGATACTAAATGATAGGGTGCAAAGAAATGAGGGAGGTTCTCCATAGAAGGTGAGGAGCCCCTATACTCCTCAATGTAGGGATCTAGTGAAAACATGGGTGGATGTTGGGTTTCTAAGGCAAAAGCATAAGCAATGTTTTTGAAGTCTTGCTCAAGCTTGTCTTGCCTCTCATGCATGCACATGAGTAAGCTATTAATAGTACTTAATTCTTCTATGATCCTATCTTCTATTTACTGGAGGTAGTCTACGAGTGTAGGATACATGTGTCCGTGTGAGGATGTATATGCATGGCGAGGCAATGTGTGAGATGCATGGGGTGAGTATGATGCACAAGATGTAGGTGCAGGTCAGGGTGGCGGCTCTTAGGCTTGAAGTTGTTGTGGTCCCCCTCAAATAATGGCTCTTCTTCTTTTAGGCTTCTTCCTATGCTTGTTGGGCTTCTTCTCCATCTGGTTTCCCAAATTATGCTACTATTTGTCCTTCCTTGAACCTTTCAATGTCAATCTTCATTCTAGTGAGGAGAGGCCTATTGATAGCATTCGTGGGCTTCATAACTTCAACTGGTTCTCCCTTAGTATCTATGTTCTAATACTTAAGAACCATTATAATCCACATTCCATAAAAGATGACCTCTCTTGAATTTTCTTTCTTCAACTCCTAAGCTTGCATTAGTAGCCTAGATAAGTTTATCTTTGCTTTATTTGCCAATTTCCATAATATCTCAACTTCCTGTGTATTCAATTGATTTCTACTTTTTCCTTTGGGAAAAATGCAGTGTGCAACTAGCAAACGGAGAACCTTGAGTTTTAAAGACAAGTCCATATAATGAAAAATTTCATTCCTTCAACATATTTATTACTCATAGTCAACTCATTGTACATATTAGCTTGAGTTAAGACTTCAGGCAGAGGCTTCTCATCACATGGTATACCTAAAATCTGAACAAATTGTTCTCTAGTAAATCTTCTTGAAATTTCTCTTGACCGCTCCACATTTATCTCTTTTCCGTTGACAAGGTATCCATATCATCCACATTTATCTCTTAGCAAGTGTCTATTGGTGCCTTGGTGTTAGAGATAGATGGCCTTGGAACAAGGAGTTTAGAAGGTCTGCATGTAACATTTTTTGATGCCAGGGATGAAGCGGGATGGTGGACATGATAATGTAAATGGTTTTGTGTGATTTGGAAGTGGGAGAGTGAAAACTAGAGGATTTGAAGACTTAGAGAGGAGTGTTGATGAGTGGAATAGGAATGAAAAAAATGGAAAAAGAAACATCTTATAAAACTAGAGATAAACGAATCATCGCCACACTGGGGTCAACTTCAAACCCTAAGTTAGGTTCAAAGTTGACTTCACTCAGACCAAGTCAACTTGGGCTGTGCGAGATCTGTATGCCCAAACTTAGCTTAAATCCTATTTTACTAATCTCCTTCCTACAATTTTCATATTAATCATGTTATTAATCTTATCAAGCATAATTACATAAAATAAAACACATCATTAATCATATTCAACACATTCAACATAATTTATCAACTTATTTTTCATCCAAGTCTAACATGCCCATTTCTTTTTTAATTTTATAAAATGATTCAATTTTGCAATGATTTAGTAAATATATCAACAATTTGATCTTCTGTTTTAACATACTTCAAGCATATAACATAATTTTTAACATGTTCTCTTATGAAATGATGTATAACATTTATGTGTTTAGTTCTAGAGTATAAAATTCAATTTTCAATTAGACAAATTGCACTTGTATTAACATACTCCAAAAATATATCTAGATTTTCAACATGTTCTCTTATAAAGTGATGTCTAACATTATTTTTTCAGCTCTAGAGTGCATAATGAGATTTCTAATTAGACAAATTGCACTTATATTATCACATATTTTTGGAAAATGATAAAAAATTTAGATGAAAAATTTTTAGTATAAAAGTTATTAAATTGGTAGAAAATAATGTGATATGATAGGAGTATGACGAGGTATAAGAGAATAAGGTTAAAACAAATAGGTTAGTTGTATGAGTAGTGTAGAAATGATTAGAAAATAGAGTAGTTATATAGAAAAATGTGAAGAAATAATTTTAAAATAGGGTAGATATAGAGAGTGAAAGGTTTTAACTTGACATTTTATTCTCATTACCAAACACCCCCCAATTGGAATGACTCTATAATTTATCCCATAGTCTTTTTTTGCTTTTTTATCTAAAGTAATTATGCATAACAACTTCCTATAGCTATATGCTTAGCTTTTACAATAGATAAAACAGGACTAGTTTATTTTCTTAAAAACTGTGGTACCAACATACTATCAAGGAATTAGCAAATGTCACTAGTGCTCTTTTTATGCACTTTATAACCAGCAAAATCTACATCTGAATATCCTATTAAATCAAAAGTTGAACCATTGGGATACAATAACCCTAGGTTTATTATGTCAACTAGTTACTTGAGTATTCTTTTAACTGCTAGCATGTGAGATTCTTTAAAATAACATTGAAAGCAAGAACACATGCAAATACTAAATAAAATATCATGTCTAGAAGTAGTTAAATATAATAATAAGCCAATCATGCTTTTATAAAAACTTTGATCAACATATTTACCTTTTTCGTTCTTGTCCGCTTTGATTGATGAGCTTGTTGATATATAGTAGAACTTTTGGAATTTTGCGTTCAAAACTTCTTGAACATTTCTTTAATATATTTTAGTTGGCAAATGAATATTCTTTCCCTGAGTTGCTTGATTTGCAATCCGAGCAAGAATTTGAGTTCACCCATTATGTTCATTTCAAACTCATTTAGCATTATTTTAGAAAAAAATTTGTACAGTAATTCATTAATAGCACCAAATTCGATATCATCAACATATATTTGAACTATTAAAATATTATGGTTCTCACTTTTAATGACCAAATTAGTGTCTATTTCTCCTCTTTTGAATCCATGATCAATTAAAAATTTGCTAGGCTTTTCATACCAAGCTCTAAGAGCTTATTTTAATCCGTATAATGCCTTGATTAGCTTGCAGACATAATTATGTTGATCATTTCTTCAAAAATCAAGAGGTAGTTCAAGACACATTCTTCATTAAAGTATTTATTTAAAAATGCACTATTGACATCTATTTGAAAGTTTGAAATCCATATGAGAGTTAAAAGCAAGTAATATTTTTATTAATTCCAATCTAATTATGGGGGCATATGATTTTTCAAAATCTATTCTTTTTTCTTATGAGTACTCCTTAGCTACTAGTCTTGCTTTATTTCTTACAACTAAATCACTTTTATTTAACTTGTCTCTAAATACCGATTTGTTCCAATTACCAAATGGTTCTTCAGTCTGGGAATAAGTTCTCATACTTTGTCATTTTCAAATTGATTTAGCTCTTCTTGCATTGATATTATTCAATTCTCATTATTAAGAATTGATCAATTATAGTAGGCTTAATCTTTAATAAAAATGCAAAACGTCCACATATATTTCATCTTGAGCCTCTTATTTTTATACAACCATATATATTTTGAGTAACTTATTCAATTTGGATGATCATGTCTATATTTAAGATCAGTGATTTACTTACTTCTTGATTGGACTTATGTTCATCTTCACCTTTCTTGAGCTTTTCTCCCCCAATCTTTTACACTTAAAGCTTCCCAAATTCATTTGATAAATTTTCTTCATCACTCAATTCCTTCTCCATTTTAGGAGTTGGGTTAAATTCATCAAAAGTGACTTGTATTGACTTTTTTACTACTTGTATCTTTTTATCGAACACTACTAGAAGAGTAACCAATAAAAATAACTTCATCGCTTTTTGCATCAAGTTTCTTAAGGTTATCTTGTCTAATATTTAGTACATAAAATGTGCATCTAAGGGCATGAAAGTAAGAAATATTTAATTTTCTGTCTTTCCAAACTCCTAGGGTCTTCTTTAAGATTTCTCTTATTGTAACTCTATTTAGCATATGGCAAGTTGTGTTAATCTCTTTACCTCAAAATTTCTTAAATAATTTGCTTTCATTTAGCATAGTTCTAGCTATTTCTTGTACAGTTTTATTCTTTCTTTCAATTATTTTATTTTATTGTGGAGTTCTTGATACAGTTAGTGTATGATGAATGTCTTTCTCATTATAAAATTCGATAAATCTTTTATTTTCAAAATCACTACCATGGTTAATTTTAATTGATATAATTGAATATTATTTTTTATTTTACACCAATTTAAAGAAATTAAAGAGTATAGAGAAAGCTTCATCTTTGTTAACTAAAAATATTATCCAAGTGAACATTAAATAATCATCTATAATCACAAATATGCATCTTTTTCTCCGAGAATTAAAATGGTAGATGGTCCATAAAGTTCCATGTGTAGTAGTTCAAGTCGTCTTGAAGTTGAAACTTTATTTTGGGTGAAAACGTTATCTTTGATTGTTTGGACATTTGAGATAATTTGCATATCTTATTTTTATCATATTTGAATCTTGGTATTCCTTTAACCAAGTTCTTCTTTCATAATGTCATAATATTTGACATGTTTATATATAAAGGTTTTTGTGTCTTACCCAAGATCATTATCAACCATTAATAGATAGTTTCCGTTCAAGTCATCAAGGCAAACCAAATATACATTTTCATGTCTTTTGCCACTAAATAACATATGTCCTCTATTCAAAGCATTGTACATTAAAGATAACTTTATAACTTTTATCATTTAATTCTCTATTACTCATCAAATTGTTCAAGTCCTTTAACAAATAAGGTTTCTTCTATGCATGACCCTAGCTCAATGAAAAGAGCCTTATCACATATCATGTGTCTTGAGCAGCTACTATCCATGAACTATATATTGCTTGTTTTAGCTTTAAGACACATGCAAAATCATTTAATCTTTTCTTATCATTTTGGTACCCATCTATTGGGGTCCAAATGAGTTAGTATAAGATCTTAGTGCTACTTGATCTTATTTAGGAGGTGCATATCCTAGACTCTTTGGCTTCCATATCAAATTTGCTCTTTTTCATGTAATTCCTTGACCATGCATTGGTAAAACTAACAGCCAAATTTATTATGTAAATTACATGCATTTTGGATCCTTTGCGAAGCACTACAAGTGTTCTGTAATTGCCAAGTAGGTCTTCTTACCCATGCAGTCCTTGTTGATCTTGCTTGGCCCTTGAGTGTAATTGCTTTAGTTTGGGATTTTACTCATTTTGGTATTATAGTGTTGCTGCACTCTCCATGTTCAAATGTTGAGTATCTAAGTCCCTTTTTACTAGTTTGTATTGTTATTTTGAGAAATATTTTGACACTTTCTCCTTTGTTAAAGAACTTTGCTAATGATTCATTTAATGTTTAGTTCTCCTTTGATTTTTCTAGTTTATTGATTAAATTCTTCACTTCCTCAACTAGAGACTCTACTTTTTCAACAAGTTTACCATTTACAATGATTGCGCCATCATATTGTTTCTTCTTTTAGCATATTTTTGATGTCAAGCCCTTTTATTTCATCATATATTGCATCATAAGCGTGTTGTAACTTTTCTACCATTGCACATTTGATGCATTCATTTGAGGATGAGCAAATTGGTTGACAAAATGAATGGCAAGGTATAAAAGATACCTTTTATTACTTGTATAACTTGAACCGATTATGTTTCTCTTTAGCAAGTCTTGAATTCTTTCTATTGCAATTGTAGTAAGGCAATGGAGAGTACCGCTATCTTCAACTTGTTCCATGCAGCATATTCTTATACATTTTGCTGCATCTTGATCTTCGCTAAATGAACCGCTCGAAAAAGATGGTTCTTCATTAATGTACATTTCCCTAGCTCATTGCTTAGGGAACTTTCTCAAACTGCTTCTTTCCTTCTTATTGTTGTCATTGTAGACTTTGTACTAGCCCCCATTCTTTTTTGTACTTTCAAATTTTCTAAATATTCTTATAAGGAAGGCAATCTTCTTATCCTCGTTTTGTAACATTGAAGAAGACTCATCTGAATTTTGTTGGCTAGCCTTTAGAATCTTTTTCCTTTAGTGTGAGCTTCTTTTTTCTTCTTTATTAGCTCGTGAGATATCAAGAGTTGATTAAGTTTTCCAACTTTCAAGTGTTGAGGTCTTTGGCCTTCTATATAGTAGTAATCTTTAGAGTTCATGATTTGAGTAGAGCTCGTAGGATCTTCATCACCTACTCAGATTTAGACACAAGCTATCCATGGCCCTTGAAAGTGTTTGTTAGTTTAGAGAATCTAACAAATATTTTAAAAATATTATTAGTTTTAGGCCTTTTAAAACTCTCTAGCTCTCTAATAAGAGTGTTTCTCTTGGTCCTTTGGACCAGAGAAGTACCCTCATATATTGATGTTAGAGTATCTTATATCTCTTTAGTAGTTTTGCAAGAAGACACTCTATCATACTTTGCTGTTGTAAGTGCACATAGCAATGAGGTCATGGCCTTGACATTGCTTTTTACAACTTTTATTTCGTCTTCATCTGTTCAAAGGCTTTATCAGTTTTAGGCAAAGCAGCACTATCTTGAATAATAATCCAAGAATCCATGCCCATGACCATAATCATCTGTTTCATTTTCAACTACTAATAAGTAAAGTTTTTCCCATCAAATAGAGGTAGTCTAGTGAAGGTTTGACCCACAACAAATACTGGAACAAAAGTTGATTGGGCAAACATTGATTTTGAGATCTCTTCAGAAACAACTCAAAGCCTATTCTAATATCATTTGTTGGTAAGAATATTTGATTTCACCAAGGAGGAGAGGAGTAAATTGGGTTATTTGAAAGTTCTTTGCTAATTTAAACTTAACCCATTTGAGATAAAGTCCCCTTGAATGAACTTGCAGAGCCAAAATAAGAAAGTAAGAAAGTAAAGATGAATGCATAAGAAGATATAGAGAATTATAGTAGTTCGGGCAACATCCCTACTCTGCTCTTCCAAGGACACACAACTTGTGTCTTGGGTTCCACTATTACTTCAATAATTATAGCTTAGAACCTCAGCTCTTTTTCAAGCTCTAGCTCTATGGGCTTTTACAATAATTACACATGTATTTGATGAGCACCACTTCAATCGAACACTACCTATTGTTTCACCTTTAGTCTCAACCGCAAAGCCAAATAACAAATCATAATAGAAAATTTTAAAATAAAATCAAATTACACATTATAAATTGTGTAGAACATTGTAGCACAATAAGCAATCTCTAAAGATTATGAAGAATGTATGATCTTTGAGGCTTACTGCAATAAACTTGAGAGCTTTGCTTGAGAACTATTTAAGAAGGCTTTGTATGATCTTTGAGGCCTATTGTAATAGACTTGAGAGCTCTTTGACAAGGCTTTGAACACTTAGAACTTAGAAGGTGAGAGCATAACTGTGAAACCCTAACCCAAGTAAGCCATATGTATGCATTGAACATGTATTTGATGATTATTTATGAATCATGGAATTATGAAGGTATTTTATGACTTTTGCTAATTATGGCAATTAGGGTTATGGGTTAGCATTAATGATGTGATTTAAGCATTTTGAGCCTAAATGAGATAATGAGTTTAGAATGAATTATTTGTGATTTAAGTGTGCAATAATATCATGAAAAATCATTTTTCGTGATTTAAAATGAATTATGGAAATAAAGATGGAAATTGTCAAGTATGAAGGAAAATATTGGAAAATTCATAACTCAACGCCTAAAAGGCGGATTCAAGTGAAATTTGAAATGAAGATTTGTTAATATTAGGCTTGGTATTATGGAATGAAAAGATCATGAAAATTCTTGATGAAATGAGAATTATGAATTTTTAAGTATATGTTCATTTCAACCGTTAACTTCAAACGCGTGTAACGGGAGCTAGAAAACTCGGATTGAGATGAAATTTGAAACGGTTGAATAAAATTATGAGATGTTTATGTTGAATGGATTGGATTAAGGGAATAATGATAGGATTAGGGTGCTAATTAATTATTTGTATTCCCAAATCCAAAAGATATATTCAAGTGGTCATAACTTGACGTAGAAACGTCGGATTGAGATGAAATTTGAAACGATGGAATAAAATTATGAAATCTATGAGATGAATGGAATGGATTAAGTTAATTATCATGAGAAATGGCTTTCTTGGAGAGCAAGTAACAAGTTGCTTAAGGGCTAAGTAAAGAAGGACAATTGGATGGTCTTGATGCATGCAGATTTTTGCAATTATGAAAATGTGAAAAAAATAATTTATATGGCTAACAATTGTCCAGCACATCAAGGGGTAATTAGGTGTATAAATTACCCACATATTGGAATTTTAAAAATGAAGAAAAATGGCTGAAAAATGGGCAGCAGCTGGACGTTATGGTGGAAGCAGATTGACGGTCAAGATGAGGGCAGATTTTGGATTTTTAGAAAATGGTAAAAAACCCATTTTACTTGGCTGTAATTGTGCCAACACATAAGGTAGATAAGGGTGCATTTAAGTGTGTGGAATTGCAGCAAGTGGGGCCCACAAAGCTGGAAAATCCAGCTACACAAGGGTGATCGTGCATGTGGAGAGAGAGAGAGAGAGAGAAGGTGTGAATGCACAAGGAGTTTTTCTTGCTTAGCAAGAAAGCAAATTTTCTAACCCCCAACCCCTTGAACGTGCCAAGCAGAGGAAAACCAAGGGAATTCAAGGGAAAAAGAGGAAGAAAGAAAGAGGAGAAGTGGAGGAAAGCAAGCTTTTCAATTTTGGATTGAATCCACTCAAGTTCAAGTAAGTATATGATATTGAAAATTAAATTATGGTCGGAACAGTAAATGGATGATTTTTATCATGAAAATTTTTGAGAACAATCCTCATGCTATGATTAAGGAACGACCAAAGTTTCAGCTTAAAAAGATATGTATGTTGGAAATTAAAAATCCGTGAATATTAGCCCAAACAGGGTAAAACGGGTTACAGGATCAGCTGTAGAAAAGGATTTTTAATAATTTTTCTACAAGGGTTTTCGGGCTGAAAATTTTACAGGACGTACAAGACATATTGGGGATAACAGGAAAAATTTAAAAATGAGGTTTTTATGGGTGTAAATATACCCCATAAATAACGTCATTCAGGCTGACTGGAAATGGAGTTTACTGTTCAGCAAGGTAAAAATCCCCAAATAAATATGTAATGTTAATATTTCGTGCTGAAAATTTTATGAAAGTTAATTGATAAAGTTATTAAGTTATGGTAGAAATTTCAGATCAAAAATACTTGATTTGATATTAATTCAAGATTTTAAGATTTCAGCACGCCTGATTTCAGCATATGGGGTTAGTTTGAGAAAGAAATCAAAAAGAAATATGAAACGTGTGTAGAAATGATCCAAATTTAGTTATGTGTTAAATAATTAAATATGGATCAAGAAAAGTGCAATTATATGCTGAAATTTCGGATTTATACAACTGCCTAAGGCTATGTGTCAAAAGACACGTTAAACGGGTTAAAAGTGGGTTCCAAACTAACTGTTTTGGAAACCTATGGAAAATGGATTTAAACCCCATGAAAATACCTTAAGTAAAGTGGTATTAAAGGTTAATTAACCCACTGGAAAATGGGTTAAATTTCTGAGTTAAGAAATTTTAAGAAATGCATCATGTTTAAGTGCTAAATGAGCTTATGTGAAGGGATAATGATAAACGGGTGATGAATGATTTATGAAAAATGATTTTATGCAAAAATGCATGAAAATGAGATGAATTTCATGTTTATGGATCTGTTTGGAATGACATGTTATTAATCCAAAAGTTTGGATTTGAATTATGAAGTTTAGGCAATGCTATGTACGTAGAAGAAACACCCGTATGTGTATTTTTGGAAAAAATGGAAAAAATTGCAAAGTAAGCTTAATAAAGCTATGAATGATGCATATGGAATGAATTTTTATGATATTGGAATAAATACCCTAATTTTAGGATTATGTGCATGTTATATGTATAGGCTATGATGTGTGATAGCCAAATGTGTGAAAACGGTGTTAATATATGCAAATTAAGCCATATATGTGTATGATGAATTATGAAGGATATATGCTAATGAAAATGGGTTGGAAAACTAAATGGAATGCAATGACAAGAAATGTATGAAAAACCATATTATGTCATGTAGGCAAGGAAAAGAATGGAAGGAAAAGGGATTATGGCGATCTCAGGTAAGCAAGCAAACTTTCTAAAATGCATTTTCTTTCTATGTGATTGATATGATTGAAATGTCTATGTTTATGCTTATGTTTTAACGAATGGGCAAGCACAAGTTTTGAATATGACGGCTTTAATGCAAAGCCATAAGATTTGAAAAATGATGACTTTAATGAAAAGTCTCAAGGTTTGCTTCATGGGAAGCAAGCGACACTTCTTAAGATAAATAACTTATCCTAAGTGTTGCCAAGGATGGGAATGCTTCATGTTAATGGAATTGAGAAATTTTGCTTATGAGTAAGCAAGTTCTCCATGTTAATGTTGTTTTAAGGACTTCATGTTTGATATCGATGGTTTTAAGAATTTACTTTTGAGGAAGCAAGTTCTATATGATATGGTTCAACAGCGTTTTATAAGAAAAAGAGAATTTTATCCTTTTTCACAAAATATGTTTGGTAAATGAGTTTTGAGTTATTTCTACAATAACTCGCGATAAACAATGATGAAAAAGATTTGTTTTACTAGGTCAAGATAATTCAATATTAAATTACGTTTTGGACATAGTCCACATGTTTTGAAATGATATTTGAACAGTTTTGGTTTCCTTTGGATAAGGAAATCTATGTTGAAAATGTTGGAAAAATGTTTCTACGGATGTGTTGAAAAGGATTTATGGATGACCAACCTCCTATGGTTGATTTTATAAAATGGTTTAATTTCAGGTTGCTTGATGGCATGCAAAAGACTATGCAATTTTCCTCTATGTAAAAATGATTAATATGTGGACAATTATTAAATTTTTAGGTGAAGGACAAGGGGATAGCATAATTGCATAACTTTTGTAAACAAAAGATCCTGAAATAGAAACCAAGAAAATATTAGAGGAAAATATGATTTATTTGTAAAAATTCAAAGGATTTGAAATTCTTTTATTAAAAGGATTTTAAGATGTATGGTTTCTCAAACGTTTCAAATGTTTATCAAAATATTTTACTCAAAACTTTTCTAAAGGAATTTAAGGAAGGTCATCCTAAAACTGGATTTCAAATAACAACTTGTTAAAGTGGGTGCGCTCGCTTACAAGTTGACACGGACTGCGGTCTGTGATATGGTTTTGAAAATAATTGTTAAATATAGACTTCGGTCTATGATTTTTGTGCATATGGATGCAGGCTGCGGTCTGTGATCCCGGTTTAAAAGAACATGGGTTGCGGCCTGTGGTTCTTCAAACCAAAACGGACTGCGGTTCGTTAGGATAACGTACGGTGCACCGGTACAAGGAATAGGCTGGTTGTAGAGCACGGTTGGGATGACCGGGGCCCACTCTACATAAGGCCAAGTCGCTAAGGGATGGCAGGAGTGCCAGCGGCGCCCTCCCTGAGATGGGAGCAGGATAAGTGAATAGCCGCCTGGCTAGCGTGCTGTTAAGGATTCTCTTCCAAAAGGTAGCATGATCACTTGCTAAGTGTCACTACTGGATGGAGAGAAATGCATTTGCTTATGTTTTATTTCTGAAAAGCCCAAAGATTGGGTTATGAAAATATGATTTTATGAAAGTATCCTAAAGGGATTTTTTATGAAATGGTTACCCTAAAAGAAAGGGGGTTTTACACAAAGTGTAAATAACAAGAATTAAACGAAATGTGTTTATGCAAATGCATTCATGAAAATGGTTTTCCTTGTTTGCTATAAACAAGCCCCAAGACGGGGAATTATGAAAAGGATTTATGTTCATTTCTAAAAGAGCCTAAATAAAGAATGTTTTTGGACATGAGAATGTCCTTTGCCGAGAAAGGCTTATGTGAATGATGTTTAAGGACATATGAATGTCCATTGCCAATAAGGTTATGTAAATGATGTTTTGAGACATGAAATGTCTCTTGATTTTATGATGGCTTATGTGAATGATGTTTTGAGACATGAAATGTCTCTTGGTTTTATGATGGCTTATGTGAATGATGTTTTGAGACATGAAATGTCTCTTGGCTAAAGGATTTTATGAGGGCTTACGTTAATGATGTTTTGAGACATAAAATGTCTCTTGGCTAAGGAATTTTATGATGGTTTATGTTAATGATGTTTTGAGACATGAGATGTCTCCGTTGCCTAAGTATTTATGTTGTTTTGGACGGAAAATGTCCACTGGCAACCGAATGATTTCATGTAATGGCTATGAACATTAAAAATGTTCATATAAGATTAATGGAAACTCATCATTAAAGGTAAAATGTATATGTTTTGCCTAAACAAGCCCAGGCGCGGCTTGTAAATGATTTTAAGAATGAATGCTTTATGAAAGCATTCAAGGACATGAAATTGTCCTTATAATAAAGGATTTCATGATGGTATTTTAGGACATATGCATGTCCTCAGGAACAAGGTATTCCCAATGTTTATGAAAAAGGTTTTCAAGAAGCCTTGCCCTAAAACGCTTGCTTACTGAGTTGTCACTCACGTTTTGTTTTCCAAACCCTTAGACAGGTACTGAGGAGACTCAAAAGGTTGCGAACCTCAGACATGGAGGAAGGTCCATGATGATAGCCTTGAAGGCTATGAGGAATGAAAAAGCATAAACATGCTAAGGTAAGCTAATGTGTATGTGAACTTAATGAGAATATTAAGTTCTATATATGATTCAATTGTTGAATGTATGGATGTATGGATATGAAACATGATACTTAGGACAAGGAATCTTTCACTGCAAAAAGGCAGGTAAAGATGCTATGTGTTTATGTATATTCGAACTTAGTTAGAGTTCTAAGTTCCATGTGAATTAATGACTGAATGTATGAAAGTATGATTTATACGATGATTCAGTGTATAACGACAGGCATATAAAGATGCTATGAATGAAATGATGAATTTTATTACAAGTGAAATGTCACAATGTGTGATGATTGTCATGTCAAGATTATGAATGATGACAGATGAATAATCGAAAAAAATTTGGACGTATTCCAATTAAAAACCCGCCGCGTGATCAGGGCAACAATCCTGATTCACATTTACCAATCGATAGATCTTGAGGTAAGGAAGTGACGTCTCGGTTCGGGGCGCCACAGAGCATGGTATCAGAGCAAGGATTGGTAAACAGGCGTGGTAAGGAGAAAATAAAGGATGATGAAAGGATAGGTCTGATGCCACAGAAGTTGGAATCAGAATATGGATTGGTAATAGGCATGGAAAGCAAAGGTCTGATATCACAAAGATGATATTTTAGCAAAGATTGATGGACAGATATAGAAGAAAAATGGAAAATGATGCAAGAAATAGATTGAGACTATAAGACACATACGATATGTATTGTCTTATATTGTGTGTCGTTGTGACACAAGTATATGGTTAATTAAGGAAATGTAGCTGGTCGCTATGTTTCATGAAATAGATGGTATCCGAAGGAAAAATGATATGAGGTAAGATGAAACGAAAAAGGAGACAGGAAAAATGCAAAGAAAGACAAAGGATAGAAGAGAAGTAGAACAGATGACGGGTTATGGAAGTCTACATAGAGATCTCCCATACCTAAGGTTGACCACACCTTACTTAAGGTAGACTATACTTTGCTTAAGATAGCACGAGACTGTGCTATATGATACCTATGTTTAAGGCATAGAGCCATGTTGACATATGGAAGGCACCAAGGTGCTAACTCTCTAAGTGATTGTTGGTTTAGAGCTTATAATTATGATAAAATGATAGATTATGCAACTATAATCTGTATGTGTAAGGAAAAGCAACCTTACACTATGAAAGGTAAAGATAGAAATGAGAAAGGTAGAAAAAAGGGAGTTTCTTTTGACTCCTAATATGTGATGTTA
This sequence comes from Annona cherimola, assembly GCA_030490835.1. Taxonomy (NCBI): domain Eukaryota; kingdom Viridiplantae; phylum Streptophyta; class Magnoliopsida; order Magnoliales; family Annonaceae; genus Annona; species Annona cherimola. Next base: position 59,458,145 of record CM059974.1, read on the forward strand.
TGAAAATATGAATGCATTTGATTTTATTCAAGTGCTAAGTGTATATGAAAAAGGAAAGATCATTGATCTTTCTAGATTATGTTATTGACTATGTATGATGATTTTATGATCAGAAATGATCATGTTGACTATGTGTGATATGGATGAAAATTATAATGAGAAATGCTATTGACATAATGCTATATGTTGTTTTCTACTAAATGCTTATCGCCTTTGTTTTGAACAAGGGATAGGCAGTTACTGATATGAGTCAACAGGAAAGAAGAGAAGCTAATAGCAAATCTAAATGACCAGGACAAGTGAGTCCATAAGCTCATTAACAACGGGTAACTATAAACCCTAAGTCTAAGGATTTGAGGTGTTACCGCTAAGAGTAATATCTCACAGGTAGAAAGAGTAAAGGATAACTGCAACTTTAGAAGAAGCAGTGCAAGTAGGCCGCCCAAGATTGTGTGGCTTCGATAGAAAGAATAATACAGGGCCTTTGGAAAAATACCCAACAGGACCAATTAAAAGCAGGTGGAAAAGATAAAATGGTATAGGTAATATATTTTTACCTAGTACCCAAACCCTTAAAGGTTGATAATGATAAGGTAGAAGTAAATGGGAAGGTTATTGATGCCTTTCTAGCTCGGTATCCACCAGTTCTCAGGTGAATTAGATTTTATACAGACTGAGCAATTGTTGAGTGAACCTAAGAACATGTTCAAGGTTTGAACATGTAGTTAAAATGAAATGTCCAAGCTTTGATTGGGAATGGTTATAAGTAATAGGAAACCCTAAATGGCTATTATGCCATAATCAAAGAAGGTAATTTGGAAGAATTTGTTAAGAAATGTCTTCCAATAGAACATCAGGATATACACATGTTGGTAATTAACATGTATAGTCAGGGCAAGGATACATTGCCACTAGAAAATTAAAGAACCTGGTGTAAGAAAAGAAATGAATAAGAAAGGTTAACTTAACTGATAGCTATAACTGATAGAAAATTCCTGCAAATTATTGCAGAAAGGTGTAGCAAACTATGCCTAGTTAACATGCATAGAAGGAAAAGGAGATTACACATATGATACCACAAAAGTTGGTATTTATCATAGCAAGAGAGGGTAGATAAAATGAAGGAAAATAAGGCAATAATGATTGCCGGAATGCTCCTCAATCCCAATGTGATTGAAAAATAGATACGAGAGAAATGATTTCTTTATGATATCCATAAGAAATGAAGTTAGGAAAGTCTAAAAATGATAAGGACCCTTACTAGTTTATGAAAATTGGAAAGGGAACTGAAGAAGAAAATATTTTAGACTGGTTAACACCGGTATTCCTAATGGATAGTCTACGATGGTAAAATCTAATGGTAGACATTATAAGAGGAGAAGGAATGGATAACTTGGCAAAAGTGATTTTTGCTAAGATATGTATGAAATTTCATGTATGAAACTCCATACGAGAGCAACTTTTGCTCTATATGAGAGCGACTTTTGCTCTATATTATAGAATGAATATATTATGCATAATGATATGTGAAAATGATGGCTATAGATTTTTATAAATGAAGGGGTTAGCAAAGGTTTCTTTGCTAAAATGTATATGAAGTTGTATGTGAGAGCATGCTTGCTCTTTTGCTATGGAAATGAAGATATTCATATTATATGAATTGTATGTGTAAGAAGGGAAATGATTGCCATAGATCTTTATTTGATATGTTGGAATGGGTAACTTAAGACTTACCCTATGATAAGATGGGAAATGATGCAATCTCTTTATGTATAAAGGAAAATAGTGTGAAATGACACAAATGAAGGGCAAATGTCAATGAAAAACCCATGTGTGAACATGGAATAATAGAGACAAGTGATGGGTCTGTTAGACCAAGGCTAAAAAAAGCTACTAAGACAGAGTAGCGCAGTGGAAGCGTAATGAGCCATTGAAATATTAGAAATGATAATAAGCTAGTAAGTTATATGAGCTCTACCCCGACATATGAAATGTAATAGGTTTCGGGACGAAACCTGTTATAAGGGGGGGAGGATTGTGAAACCCTAACCCAAGTAAGCCATATGTATGCATTGAACATGTATTTGATGATTATTTATGAATCATGGAATTATGAAGGTATTTTATGACTTTTGCTAATTATGGCAATTAGGGTTATGGGTTAGCATTAATGATGTGATTTAAGCATTTTGAGCCTAAATGAGATAATGAGTTTAGAATGAATTATTTGTGATTTAAGTGTGCAATAATATCATGAAAAATCATTTTTCGTGATTTAAAATGAATTATGGAAATAAAGATGGAAATTGTCAAGTATGAAGGAAAATATTGGAAAATTCATAACTCAACGCCTAAAAGGCGGATTCAAGTGAAATTTGAAATGAAGATTTGTTAATATTAGGCTTGGTATTATGGAATGAAAAGATCATGAAAATTCTTGATGAAATGAGAATTATGAATTTTTAAGTATATGTTCATTTCAACCGTTAACTTCAAACGCGTGTAACGGGAGCTAGAAAACTCGGATTGAGATGAAATTTGAAACGGTTGAATAAAATTATGAGATGTTTATGTTGAATGGATTGGATTAAGGGAATAATGATAGGATTAGGGTGCTAATTAATTATTTGTATTCCCAAATCCAAAAGATATATTCAAGTGGTCATAACTTGACGTAGAAACGTCGGATTGAGATGAAATTTGAAACGATGGAATAAAATTATGAAATCTATGAGATGAATGGAATGGATTAAGTTAATTATCATGAGAAATGGCTTTCTTGGAGAGCAAGTAACAAGTTGCTTAAGGGCTAAGTAAAGAAGGACAATTGGATGGTCTTGATGCATGCAGATTTTTGCAATTATGAAAATGTGAAAAAAATAATTTATATGGCTAACAATTGTCCAGCACATCAAGGGGTAATTAGGTGTATAAATTACCCACATATTGGAATTTTAAAAATGAAGAAAAATGGCTGAAAAATGGGCAGCAGCTGGACGTTATGGTGGAAGCAGATTGACGGTCAAGATGAGGGCAGATTTTGGATTTTTAGAAAATGGTAAAAAACCCATTTTACTTGGCTGTAATTGTGCCAACACATAAGGTAGATAAGGGTGCATTTAAGTGTGTGGAATTGCAGCAAGTGGGGCCCACAAAGCTGGAAAATCCAGCTACACAAGGGTGATCGTGCATGTGGAGAGAGAGAGAGAGAGAGAAGGTGTGAATGCACAAGGAGTTTTTCTTGCTTAGCAAGAAAGCAAATTTTCTAACCCCCAACCCCTTGAACGTGCCAAGCAGAGGAAAACCAAGGGAATTCAAGGGAAAAAGAGGAAGAAAGAAAGAGGAGAAGTGGAGGAAAGCAAGCTTTTCAATTTTGGATTGAATCCACTCAAGTTCAAGTAAGTATATGATATTGAAAATTAAATTATGGTCGGAACAGTAAATGGATGATTTTTATCATGAAAATTTTTGAGAACAATCCTCATGCTATGATTAAGGAACGACCAAAGTTTCAGCTTAAAAAGATATGTATGTTGGAAATTAAAAATCCGTGAATATTAGCCCAAACAGGGTAAAACGGGTTACAGGATCAGCTGTAGAAAAGGATTTTTAATAATTTTTCTACAAGGGTTTTCGGGCTGAAAATTTTACAGGACGTACAAGACATATTGGGGATAACAGGAAAAATTTAAAAATGAGGTTTTTATGGGTGTAAATATACCCCATAAATAACGTCATTCAGGCTGACTGGAAATGGAGTTTACTGTTCAGCAAGGTAAAAATCCCCAAATAAATATGTAATGTTAATATTTCGTGCTGAAAATTTTATGAAAGTTAATTGATAAAGTTATTAAGTTATGGTAGAAATTTCAGATCAAAAATACTTGATTTGATATTAATTCAAGATTTTAAGATTTCAGCACGCCTGATTTCAGCATATGGGGTTAGTTTGAGAAAGAAATCAAAAAGAAATATGAAACGTGTGTAGAAATGATCCAAATTTAGTTATGTGTTAAATAATTAAATATGGATCAAGAAAAGTGCAATTATATGCTGAAATTTCGGATTTATACAACTGCCTAAGGCTATGTGTCAAAAGACACGTTAAACGGGTTAAAAGTGGGTTCCAAACTAACTGTTTTGGAAACCTATGGAAAATGGATTTAAACCCCATGAAAATACCTTAAGTAAAGTGGTATTAAAGGTTAATTAACCCACTGGAAAATGGGTTAAATTTCTGAGTTAAGAAATTTTAAGAAATGCATCATGTTTAAGTGCTAAATGAGCTTATGTGAAGGGATAATGATAAACGGGTGATGAATGATTTATGAAAAATGATTTTATGCAAAAATGCATGAAAATGAGATGAATTTCATGTTTATGGATCTGTTTGGAATGACATGTTATTAATCCAAAAGTTTGGATTTGAATTATGAAGTTTAGGCAATGCTATGTACGTAGAAGAAACACCCGTATGTGTATTTTTGGAAAAAATGGAAAAAATTGCAAAGTAAGCTTAATAAAGCTATGAATGATGCATATGGAATGAATTTTTATGATATTGGAATAAATACCCTAATTTTAGGATTATGTGCATGTTATATGTATAGGCTATGATGTGTGATAGCCAAATGTGTGAAAACGGTGTTAATATATGCAAATTAAGCCATATATGTGTATGATGAATTATGAAGGATATATGCTAATGAAAATGGGTTGGAAAACTAAATGGAATGCAATGACAAGAAATGTATGAAAAACCATATTATGTCATGTAGGCAAGGAAAAGAATGGAAGGAAAAGGGATTATGGCGATCTCAGGTAAGCAAGCAAACTTTCTAAAATGCATTTTCTTTCTATGTGATTGATATGATTGAAATGTCTATGTTTATGCTTATGTTTTAACGAATGGGCAAGCACAAGTTTTGAATATGACGGCTTTAATGCAAAGCCATAAGATTTGAAAAATGATGACTTTAATGAAAAGTCTCAAGGTTTGCTTCATGGGAAGCAAGCGACACTTCTTAAGATAAATAACTTATCCTAAGTGTTGCCAAGGATGGGAATGCTTCATGTTAATGGAATTGAGAAATTTTGCTTATGAGTAAGCAAGTTCTCCATGTTAATGTTGTTTTAAGGACTTCATGTTTGATATCGATGGTTTTAAGAATTTACTTTTGAGGAAGCAAGTTCTATATGATATGGTTCAACAGCGTTTTATAAGAAAAAGAGAATTTTATCCTTTTTCACAAAATATGTTTGGTAAATGAGTTTTGAGTTATTTCTACAATAACTCGCGATAAACAATGATGAAAAAGATTTGTTTTACTAGGTCAAGATAATTCAATATTAAATTACGTTTTGGACATAGTCCACATGTTTTGAAATGATATTTGAACAGTTTTGGTTTCCTTTGGATAAGGAAATCTATGTTGAAAATGTTGGAAAAATGTTTCTACGGATGTGTTGAAAAGGATTTATGGATGACCAACCTCCTATGGTTGATTTTATAAAATGGTTTAATTTCAGGTTGCTTGATGGCATGCAAAAGACTATGCAATTTTCCTCTATGTAAAAATGATTAATATGTGGACAATTATTAAATTTTTAGGTGAAGGACAAGGGGATAGCATAATTGCATAACTTTTGTAAACAAAAGATCCTGAAATAGAAACCAAGAAAATATTAGAGGAAAATATGATTTATTTGTAAAAATTCAAAGGATTTGAAATTCTTTTATTAAAAGGATTTTAAGATGTATGGTTTCTCAAACGTTTCAAATGTTTATCAAAATATTTTACTCAAAACTTTTCTAAAGGAATTTAAGGAAGGTCATCCTAAAACTGGATTTCAAATAACAACTTGTTAAAGTGGGTGCGCTCGCTTACAAGTTGACACGGACTGCGGTCTGTGATATGGTTTTGAAAATAATTGTTAAATATAGACTTCGGTCTATGATTTTTGTGCATATGGATGCAGGCTGCGGTCTGTGATCCCGGTTTAAAAGAACATGGGTTGCGGCCTGTGGTTCTTCAAACCAAAACGGACTGCGGTTCGTTAGGATAACGTACGGTGCACCGGTACAAGGAATAGGCTGGTTGTAGAGCACGGTTGGGATGACCGGGGCCCACTCTACATAAGGCCAAGTCGCTAAGGGATGGCAGGAGTGCCAGCGGCGCCCTCCCTGAGATGGGAGCAGGATAAGTGAATAGCCGCCTGGCTAGCGTGCTGTTAAGGATTCTCTTCCAAAAGGTAGCATGATCACTTGCTAAGTGTCACTACTGGATGGAGAGAAATGCATTTGCTTATGTTTTATTTCTGAAAAGCCCAAAGATTGGGTTATGAAAATATGATTTTATGAAAGTATCCTAAAGGGATTTTTTATGAAATGGTTACCCTAAAAGAAAGGGGGTTTTACACAAAGTGTAAATAACAAGAATTAAACGAAATGTGTTTATGCAAATGCATTCATGAAAATGGTTTTCCTTGTTTGCTATAAACAAGCCCCAAGACGGGGAATTATGAAAAGGATTTATGTTCATTTCTAAAAGAGCCTAAATAAAGAATGTTTTTGGACATGAGAATGTCCTTTGCCGAGAAAGGCTTATGTGAATGATGTTTAAGGACATATGAATGTCCATTGCCAATAAGGTTATGTAAATGATGTTTTGAGACATGAAATGTCTCTTGATTTTATGATGGCTTATGTGAATGATGTTTTGAGACATGAAATGTCTCTTGGTTTTATGATGGCTTATGTGAATGATGTTTTGAGACATGAAATGTCTCTTGGCTAAAGGATTTTATGAGGGCTTACGTTAATGATGTTTTGAGACATAAAATGTCTCTTGGCTAAGGAATTTTATGATGGTTTATGTTAATGATGTTTTGAGACATGAGATGTCTCCGTTGCCTAAGTATTTATGTTGTTTTGGACGGAAAATGTCCACTGGCAACCGAATGATTTCATGTAATGGCTATGAACATTAAAAATGTTCATATAAGATTAATGGAAACTCATCATTAAAGGTAAAATGTATATGTTTTGCCTAAACAAGCCCAGGCGCGGCTTGTAAATGATTTTAAGAATGAATGCTTTATGAAAGCATTCAAGGACATGAAATTGTCCTTATAATAAAGGATTTCATGATGGTATTTTAGGACATATGCATGTCCTCAGGAACAAGGTATTCCCAATGTTTATGAAAAAGGTTTTCAAGAAGCCTTGCCCTAAAACGCTTGCTTACTGAGTTGTCACTCACGTTTTGTTTTCCAAACCCTTAGACAGGTACTGAGGAGACTCAAAAGGTTGCGAACCTCAGACATGGAGGAAGGTCCATGATGATAGCCTTGAAGGCTATGAGGAATGAAAAAGCATAAACATGCTAAGGTAAGCTAATGTGTATGTGAACTTAATGAGAATATTAAGTTCTATATATGATTCAATTGTTGAATGTATGGATGTATGGATATGAAACATGATACTTAGGACAAGGAATCTTTCACTGCAAAAAGGCAGGTAAAGATGCTATGTGTTTATGTATATTCGAACTTAGTTAGAGTTCTAAGTTCCATGTGAATTAATGACTGAATGTATGAAAGTATGATTTATACGATGATTCAGTGTATAACGACAGGCATATAAAGATGCTATGAATGAAATGATGAATTTTATTACAAGTGAAATGTCACAATGTGTGATGATTGTCATGTCAAGATTATGAATGATGACAGATGAATAATCGAAAAAAATTTGGACGTATTCCAATTAAAAACCCGCCGCGTGATCAGGGCAACAATCCTGATTCACATTTACCAATCGATAGATCTTGAGGTAAGGAAGTGACGTCTCGGTTCGGGGCGCCACAATAACGAATTCTCTAGCTAATCCATTAACTTCGCTTGATGTTTTTTATATTTTGGAAGGAAATTTGAACCTTTGGTTGTAAGTGGTAGGTGGTGCACATTTAGCGAGCTAATGTTCAAAAATTTTCTAAACGTTACAATTGAAGTCACAACTGAAGTCGACTTGGCTTACAACTTTACTCAAGTCATAGATGAAGTCAAATTTGGTATTGACTTCAGTGCTCCATTTGCTATAGAAAATTTTCTTCGATTATTGGTTTTCAAGTCCCAGGTGGAGTTAACTTGGGGATGGAATTTTACCTAAATTGTAGGTGAAGTTAACTTGAGCATCAACTACACTATGTTTTGGATGCTTCAGCTCCTTAGAATTATATCTTCTTTAATTTAGCTTCTCAAGTCCTTTCTTAAGTTGACTTCATGTTGAATTTCACTCAAGTAGTAGTTGGAGTTGACTTGGGATACGACTTCATTTCTCCATGCATAGTGTAAACTACATACACAATCTTTTGTTCTTCCAAGTAACAGGTTTGGGGTCAACTTTAGCTTTGATTTCACCCAAATTACATGTGAAGTTAACTTGGAGTGCGACTTCAAATACTATTTTGAAGTCAGAGGATTTTTAGGCCACCTGATGGTCTTCAAGTTACATTTATAGTCAACTTTATCTTCAACTTCACCTAAGTCACTGTGGAATCGACTTGGGGTATGGTTTGAATCATGAAATCTTCTTTTGAAATTTTCTGCCTTCTAAATTACATTTGAAGTTGATTATGGAGTCGGCTTAGGTTGCTACTTGACCCAAGTCGCTCTTGTAGTTGAGTTAAATATGAAACTTCATCTGCTTGTGCTTGAAATTTAAAACTTAGCTTATATATATACTCAAAAATTCATTAGTAATCTTCAACTCCTCAAATTGGTTGTTAATAATCAAAATTCAAATCTTGATTTGCAATTTGTGTTAGTTGAGTTCATAGTTACTACTTACATCAATTGGGTTTTTTTCTTAGTAAACTTGTTTTCCTTGGTCTTTCTCTTTCGTTTCAAGTAAATGAGTTAAAATCTAACAAAATTTGTGAGATTCCAATGAATCTTGAAAATCAAAAATTGAAAATGTGAATAGCCCTAATTTGCATGCATCATTTCTCCTTGAATGCCAAGTTTGCTACTAGTCATGATTGTTCCATTGACTAGTAGGAACTTCTAATTTCTCATTGTCCATTATCACATTCTAAAGAACACTTTGATTCTAATGTTATGGATGCAGTATTTGTAAACAATTGAAGATTGCGGTGGATACTAGTGGAAACATTTGTGAGGTTGTGATTATATTAGATGAGTGACATGCATTTTTGTGAGCATTACCCATTTCTTTCTATAGTTATGCTATTTTGATTCATCTATCATGAGTTCAATTTTCAGTATAAGTTAGGCCCACCTTCATTCATCACTTGAAATTGCAATTCTAATTGTTATTTGATAAATTTTTATTTCTAATTGTTATACGATATTAAAGTACACATATAGGTGAGTGGAAGTATTGAATCTTAGTGCATAACCAGGTATTCGAAGTGGCTGGATGAGAGATTTGAGGTAGTGTAATAGGCTTGAATGGGTTTATAGGGTTAATCATGAGTTTATTTATATATTTCCAATCTTTAGAAAATGTCTAATTATATAGTCCCAAGTTTTATTAATATATGTTTCCTATTGCTTGTTGGATTCTTGAACCACCTACGTTTTACTTGGAGGAATTATGATTTGAAATTTGTCACAGAGAATTTATAATTCCTTTTCGGGATTTTTACTAATATGCCTACAAGGTTTGACCCATATTACATTCGTGTCATTATGTTCGCCGATATTTCAAATATGCTCATAAAGTTTGTATAAAATTGCAAGTTTCCCTTCCATTAGGATATCGTTAGAATTTTTTATAAAATGACAATAATATCCTTTAAGATAAGTGATACACTTACAGTTTTTACAAATGTTATAAGCATATCTGCAAAAAATTTAAAATAATAATATATGTAAAAGTATGTAATAGTATCACTTGGCTTAAAGGCATTATTGTCATTTTATAGAAAATTTTAACGACATCTTAACGGAAGGGACACACTTGCAATTTAATGCAAACTTCATGGGTAAATTTGAAATATTAGTAAACATAAGAATACGGATGCAATATTGGTCAAGCCTTGTAGGTATATTTGCAAAAATCCTTTCTTTTTTTCCTTCGTCTTTTTTACATCTTTGCATCTATGCTTTGATCAAGAAAATTGAACTTCTATTATTCGAGAGTAGATAATTGCTCATCTCCATGAGCTTTTGTTCTTCAACTTAATAAATTAGAGATTAGTGTTTCATGTGTAGGTAACACTCCTTGTTAGACCAACTGAGCAAATGATGATATTTGGTGGAAATAAGTATGAACGACATGAACTTTTTCTAAAAGGTGATACTTGTCTTTCACATGTCAAGTCAAGTACTTGAATTTAGATTTTCTATTCGATTGAGTTTATGCATATAGTTTTTATTTAGTGCAAAACAATGTTGGGGTTATTCCTATTGTTTTGTCTCCTTTCGTACTAGTGAGTTCTACATATTACGGCTCCAAAAGCGCTAATTTCTTATTCAAATGGGTAACCATTGACATTTTTCATATTCACTATGATTTGACAAGTATCTTCAAATGAGAATGTTTTGTGGCAAGATTAAGAATAGATTTGGCTCATGCATTAAGGAAATTCATCTAGAGGACTTATTATTAGAAATTGATGTTTTGGTATCAAAGTTAATTTTAATTTTAGCTATAAAAGAGGCTTCTGTTTTCATTAACAATAGTAATTATACTGCTGAAAAGCATGTAACACATATGAGAATTGTTAAATAGTAAAATATTTTGTGTGTATTTTGTGCTAATTTGGTGGGTGATTATTTGAGTTCAAAGTGCAATTTGTTTTAAAAATATGTTTTCTCAATATTTGGGCATTAAATATTAATTTCAAGTTAATTGAATGATTTATTTAAAAATAATTGTTGTAAAAATTTGGCTTGAAATAATTTTTATATATTGACCACCTGTTTATTAACTTGATGAATTTATAATTTAAATACGTTTTTATGCAGATTGAAAAATTCCAGCCATGGGGTCCGCTGTAAAATAATGCAATAATCATGGCCATCCATCAATTCAGCCTTTCAATTTTTAATCCACCAGAAAATCTGGTCGTCTAGCTAATTCATCCAAACTGTCCAAAATTGCGTCCAGCAGTCCCACCCATGCAAAGACGTCCCAAGCTGTCCAATCATGATTGCAGCTTGTTTTAATTGATTGCCATTCAAGATTTCTTGATTTTAAAATCCACCCAAATTTCAGACCGTCCATTTTTCACCGAATCAAGCAATGGCCAGAAGAATCAAGCTAGCGTCCTCAGCCCATAATACCAGCCGTCCATTCCATTCAACATCCAACCGTTCCAATTTGGAAAATTTCGGCATACTATCTCATTAATTCACAGTCTACCTCAACAACCGAGGCCGCCATGATTTCTTGATTTTAAAATCCACCCAAATTTCAGACCGTCCATTTTTCACCGAATCAAGCAATGGCCAGAAGAATCAAGCTAGCGTCCTCAGCGCAATTTTAGCAGTAAAAGTAATGCAAACTGATTTTCTAGCGAAGCCATTGCGTGGTAATAAGTTACGCTGACAAGGGGCGTAGAAAAAGAGTGTGTTTCTCACTCTTATGAACAGGAGAGGTGGCAAAGCACAAAGGACAATTTTCACAGAGAAATAGAGGTGGAACAACAGGGGTTGAGACTTCAAGCATGGAAGCAGAGATCAAGCTTAAAAGGAGTAGATTTCTCTTCTATTTTATTTTTGATTTTTTGTTTATCTGAATAGATATTAATTTTTATTTTTATTTTTATTTTTATTTTAGCCTTGTATCGAATGTAATTATGTATGGCTAAAAAACCGTATTCTAGCATTGCAATGGATCTTGTTTTGAACTATGATTAAATTATAGTTTTTCTTTGATTTTATATTATTAATATTGGATTATTTATTTAACCTTTTCTTAATATTTCTATGAGATTGGCCACCTTATAGATTGATTTGGGAATTTCGTGTTATGGTTGAAAGAGTAACATGAAAATTAGACTAAAGGTTAAATAACACATGATCTATGCATGATCTCGAGATGAGATTATCTTATGGGATATGCGAGATTTGCTAATATGAATAGAAATACCTATTAGCCATGTGTAGTTAATATCAGGGATGTAATTAATGCTGCTTGTTATTTTAAATTTGTATAGTTTACATTGGAAGTTAAAATTAACGGGTTAGATTTATGTGACCATCGAAAGAGAAGTATAAATAATATTACCCTAGATTAATAATTCATATTAATAAAATAAATCAAGAAAATATAATAAAATCATGGGGATAAGCAAGTGAAGTTGTAACCTTAGATTGATCCATTGGTAAGAGTTTTCCGTTTAGTTTACTCTCATTCACACCAACCTATCTTCTATGGGAATGATAACTCTACTCATTTATATATTACTTGTGCGACCTGCACACTTGCGGAAAAATGGGCAACAACATGCTATTAAGAACGCGTTGGGAAGTGATGAAATATGTGACTTCTGAAATAACTAGCAGTGCAAATTTCAATACGGAGGAGAATGTTACAAGTATGTAGTGATATGGAGCCCTACCTCAAAAAGGCATTGGAAAGGCTTATAGTTTGTAACTTTAAAAGTTAAATTTCAATTGTTTTCTACTCTTTCAATGATTCTTTTACCTTCATTACATTTGAATTCCTTTTTGATATAACATATAAACCTTTGTGTTTTTCTTTTCATGCTAGTTTTGTATAAAGTTAGAGAAAAGATGGACTAAAATGTGCTTCATGTGTCATTAGTTGTGCTGTCTTGATGGTATCTAATTTTTTTGGGGTTCAGAAACCATTATTCCTACATATATCCATTACCAAGATCTATTATATGTGATAGTGATTGAATTCTTCAGACAGCATAGATGTACATAATTATTTTAAGAGACATGAATTAGTTTTGGTTCATGCTTGCCATTAGTTAGGTTCATTGATGGGATACTGTTTATCAAGCACTCTTACCTTTTGTTACATCTTTCAGGATGGCCATAAATTCAAGCTAGCTCAGAACATTAGAAATCCAAAGCAAGACTCAAATATTGAAGTCCAGGATCAAGATTTAGAATAACCTATCAAGAAGTGGTGAGGGGATTGTGGTGCTCAATAGCTAAAGTTTACTATTAAAGGTATGAAAATAATTGTTGGATACAAAGGCTACAAAGAAAAAATTTTCATGAAAAATTTGATAATGAAAATTCATCCTTTTTATTCTTTATGTAAAATATTAATCATGTACCTACTTATCCTTTTTGGTATACGATGGCAGACACGTCAATCAGCTACAATTCTAAGACAATGAGAACTCGAGAAGGCAAGATAGAATTTGTGCTCTTGCTCATATCATCTCAAAATTTGAACAACTATTGTAGTTTTATGTTGCTATAGATATTGATAATGAGATTTCTTGCCTGCCTAAGGTTATGTTGAAGATAAACCATATTAATATTTGAAGGTATTCTTTATATAATAAGATATTTAGGACTAGCTTATAATATCTTTGTAGAATAGGCAATTTTAGAAAGTTTCTAACGGAAATTGTAAAAGGAAGTTTATGTTTTTGTAAAGATTGCCTTTTCATTTATATTACGTAACTATTTTTATATTGTGTGATGAGTTATAGGACTATAGAATATTATTGCTAAATGCAATGAAAATCTTGCTGCTTGGAACGAAAATGTGCCTAACTGCAATGGGAATAGGGCTAATTGCAATGGAAACATAGCTAATTCAAACAAGAACTTAGATGCAACAAAAACATGGATAACCACGGTTAACCTTAATTGCAACAAAAATATTTTTAATTGCAATCAAATATTTACATTGGCAATGTGTTAACCATAGTTAAAATGTGACTTGTTAGCAACAAAATTAATTGTTACAAGCACTTCAATATTTACAAGAAAGGCAATTCCATTACAATAGACTTTCCCCACAAACATATACCAACAAATGTGTAATGGAATTTTTCGTAGCAAATACTCTTCAGTAACAAAATTATTATAAATTGCAATGAAAATATTCATTGCAATTGCTGCATTTGTTTATAGTAATACGAAAGATAAACTTTGATCAGAAATGGATAAATTGGATATTTTGTTTCATTTCCTTAGTAACTTAATGAGTTGCTTTCAATGGTGTTAAAATAAAGCTCATTATCCCAAAGAGGGGACTAGGGAAGGGTAACTTAATATCTTCATATCTCTTTTTCCTTTATGCAAAGGGTGTCAGTCAGGAGTTATTGGCAAAACCGAAGAGCGAAGGGGTGAATCGAGTTCTTAAAAATCTTTTGGTATTGTGGATGTAACCCCTTGTGAAGTAAATCCCCTTGAATGAAAACTATGGAGAATATAAATGCAAGTAGAATAAGCTAAACAAACTCAAGAAATTATAGTGGTTCAGGACAACTTTCCCTACTCCACTCCTCTACGAACACACCCTTGTGCCTTGGGTTCCACTATGCAAATGAAAATACAGTTAAAACACTTGCTCTCTTCTAGATTCCAGCTCTAAGGGGCCTTTACAGACTCTACATAAGTAGGTGACGAGTCACACTTCAGTCATATACTACTTTGCCTTCACTTGGTCTTGGCCTCCAATACCAAACTAAGTAGAAACACTAATAAACAATAAACATAAATAACACTACGCTTTGTAGATGTGTAAAGAACAAGTTTTCGCGCAGAGAGTAACGTGTGGAATGAGTTCTTGGTGGAACAGTTCAGCACCTGCAGTCCATCACTCAATTCTTATTAAAAAGTCTTTTTGATGATCACTTTAATGTTTGATAATGAGAAGGTTGAAGCTCAATCAATGCTCTAGCTCTCTCTTTTCTCTTTCGTTTGATGTGTATTAAATATGAGAGGACTAAATTCGAACGTTTGATGGTAGGTGGTACGCATTTAATGCGTCAACGTTCGAATTTTTCCGACCATTGTGATTCAAGTCGCACTCGAAGTCAACCTCTGATGCAGCTTCACCCAAGTCGTAGACTGAAGTTGACTTGGTCTCAGACTTGACTTGAACCGTGAGTGAAGTCGACTTAGGTTGCGACTTCACTTTCCATTTTAGTCATTTGAATTTGCACGTCTTATAACCTTGATCATTTAGCGTGGGTTCCTCTCTTTCGACTTATATTGCCTTCAAATATCTTTGAGTTATGCATGTGGCCCTTTGATTTTCTTATATGTTTGGCTTGTTCTTTTCCTTATGAACTTTCACGCATGAGTTCGCATCTTGAATTTTGAATCATAGTTGAATATTCATAGTTGTTCCAAACTAATTGCCTTTGGACTTAAAAATGTCTTGATTTTGGCTTCCTTATGCTCAAGTTGCATGCTTGGGTCAACTTGGTTTGCAACCCCACTCAAGTCGCGTGCTTGAGTCAACTTCATGTGTGACTTCACCTAAGTCACATGTCAGAGTCAACTTGGATTGCGACTTCACTTTGTCAGATTCAACTCCCTGAAGATACCCCAAGTCACTAATGGACTCGACTTGGGTTGCGACTTCACCCAAGTCGCATGTGAAGTCGACTTTAGTTGCAACTTTGCCTGCTCAAGCATCCTATTTCAGCACTATCTAAAATAGATCCTTCAAAGTCAATGCTAAAGTTGACTTCGGTATTGACTTGACCTAAGTCGATGCTTGAGTCGACTTGGCATGCAACTTGACTTGTCAAGCTTAGAATTCTTGAAATATCTAAACCTTAAATCATCTCAGCACACACATTAGTATTTTGACGCTTCTCAAATCGAATTGTTAATCATCAAAACATAGATTGTACTTAATTTGTCATCCTTTTACAATAAAGGGTTTATCAGCCTTGATAACAAGGTATATTGCACAAGTTTAAGAGAAAGCAAATATGGACCACAACTATCACACCTTTTCTTCGCAAATGATGTGCTTTTTTTCTTAAGAGCAAGGGGGAAGGAAGTTTGACAACTTAAGAAAATCCTGCACCTTTATGAGCAATCATTGAGGCAAAAGGTAAACATGGAGAAGACATTTATCTTCTCTTCAAAGCTAGATAACTCCTCTCTAGAAAAATTCTTGTATGTGGATTGACATAACTAACTAGACATTAACTAGAGGAACTACAATCAATCTGACAGGAGTGCATGTAAGCAAAGAAGGTACTACTAAAATTCTAAATCAAAAAGTTGTTGAAATTGTGACATCATTTGAAAGTAAAAAATCCGAATCACCACATCAATTGAAATCCAACAAATGGAAGAGCCAAAATAACAAATTAGTAACAAAAATTTTCCTCCTTATTCAACCCTTAAAAATGATTATTGTGGTTTATTGACAGGAAAAATTCATGAGAAAATTTGAAGGCCAATTCAAAAGATGAAGAGTACATGCAAATATGGGGGCAAGCAAAAGAGGTAGATTAATGCAAAAGTCGGAGTTGACTAATTAATTTAATATGAATAAAATGCAATTAGGATGAGGACAATAAACTAAGAGCTTCTTGGGAGGCAACCCAATGTTTATTTTAGGGAAGTAGCAATTATCTTTATTTCTTCTATGATTTTATAGTTGTTGAAGAGAAAATCTTGGTGACTGTTTTGCAGAGTCTAGATCAAGAGAGAATACAATTCAAAAAAAATCTTAACACTTTAACATGAAGTTGACAACTCACGCTTATTGACAATACTTGCTTAGTTTTTTATTGATATGCATATTTGATTAAATGAATTTCCTTTGATATTGAGGACAATGTCAACTCTAAATGTGGGTGTGAATGCATTGCATTATTTTTCAAATTATTTTTCTGATTGTGTTGAATACTAATTACACTGAATTTTTATCATATTTTCAGGAATTTTTGTTGGAAATATGCATGAGGATAGATGTGGATCCCATTTTGAATTCTTGTGATTCCTTAAGTAGACCACAATTGGGATTTTGAAACTTTTAGTTAGGTGAGTGATTAGACTTCAATGAGATGTTGAATTTATTTTTGAGCTTATACTTATTGAAAACACTCATGTCTTTGTCCTAAATTACTTGATAAAACTAATATGCCAAGGCATTAATTTTGTTTTTTTAACTTAAAATAATTCTCTCCAATTTGTCAAAAAATTATTTTGAATACACAATTATTGAATTAAAAAAAGGTAATTTTTCCCATATATATATATATATAGAAGTTTCATTCTGGTCAATGGATTTTTGAAACAATACTCACTTGACTTGTTCATAGAATATGATGAAGACATTTTTTAATACGATAATGAGTCTAGATCTGATCATTACTTTTTAATTGCCCCCACTGAGCCTAAACTTGAATTTTTTGACTCTTATTTCTCATCATTTGAATTGAATCATCTTTGAATCTGAATTTTAAGCAGAAGAGCATAATGGGAATTAAGATAACAATAGCTTTGGTGTGTCATTGAGAAAATTTCGAAAAAAGTTCTTTGTTCGTATTTCTCCGCAAGTGCACAAGTCATAGTCTATAGTTGATAATTGGACAATTAATAATATATTTTGTGGGCATTTTATGCCAATTTGGTTGGTAATTATTTGAGTTTAATGTGAAAATTATTTTAAAATATGTGTTTGCAACAATTGGGTATGAAATATTAATTTCGAGTAATTTAAATAGTTTTTGTAATCTTTTAAATTTTTGTAATCTTTTAGCTTTAAATTACATTTTATTTGTTGCCATGAAATTAAATGGGCTTGAAATAATTTTTTTATATTAATAACCCATTAAAGGATTTGATGAATTAATGTTAGTTATATTTTTATGCAGATTTGCAAATTCAAGTGGTGGGGCCCACCATTCATATCAAGTGCAACAGTTCACCATCATCACCGTCCATAATCAACAGCTTGAAGCCGACCATTCCATGCATGAGATTTCAGCCGCTTGAGTATCTCAAATTGGATGCATTAAATCACGGTCCACCAAGCCATCTCGACCGTACAGAAAAATCCCACCTCAGCCAGCAGTTCGTTTGCAAGTTCAAGTGTGGACCTCACAAGGTTACCATCCAGATGTTTAATCCAACCTGTTGATCTAAATCCTATCACATAGTTCAAAAATCAATGGCCAGATTTTTAATTTAATCCAAGGGTTCCAAGCTGTCCAAAATACGAACCATCCAGGCCGTTGATCTATGCTGAAAGGTCCACTGTCCACCATCCAGATGTGCAGCTCATCCAGGCCGCCCTTTAACATTGACCCAGATCATCCACGCATTCCGATCCAGCTGTCCATCAGAAAATTAGCTGTCTAACCAAATCAAAGGCCCTACAAGTTGTCCGTCCAGAATACATCAAGTCCCTTTAATTCATCAGCACCGTCAAATTCATCAAAAATATATAGCTGCAATTCATGGAGATTATTCGGCACCGACTAGCCATCTAAACCATCCAATTTCACCAGAAGTTTCCACCGCCCATCACAGTCATTCATTTAAGAATGGATAATTCAAGCTTATCAAATAATCATCACGGTCCATCAAAGCCATGCAATCAACGACCAGAGAATTTCAGCGCACCATCCCAACCGTCCAACATATTAATCAGCACCGTCTAACGCATTCCAACATTTTCAGAATTAATCACAGCCGTCCAGATATTTTTTTTCCAAGCTATGCGACCATTAATATTTATGAATGCGAAATGTGGACTGTTCATCAGTATGCTCTCAGAAGCAAACGTATTCAGCACGTCCAAGTAAGTGCGCATGATCATGTCAGATGACGAACAATTGCGTATGATCTAGAACTACGCAATTTTGTGGCTGCGTACACTCCAATTTAACATAAAACCACAACTATAAAAGGGGGTGTGGCCAGCAGATTTGGGGGAGAATTTCAACAGAGAGATTTTCTACTAAGAAATCACAAGAAAGAGAGAGGTGGAGACGAGGCTCAGAGCACTGGGCAAGAGGCAGACTGACGAGTTGCGTGGAGCGGCCGACACACCATCGGGGCTCCAAACTAATAAGCTTTTCTATCTTTTTTCATTTTAATTATCTTGTTTAAGATGAGTTTGAACTTTAATTTTATTTTGGACTTAAACATGCTTGACTGAGCCCTAAATCTAGGGTTTAGAATGTAGCATGGGTACAATGTAGCGTAGTATGTGGTTTTAATTTATTTATGATAGATATTATTGTTAATTTAATATCTTGTGTTTTTTATACTTGCTTTATACATGGGCCCATACTTTGGCATGATTCCATATATTAGGTGATGGAATCGAGGAATGGAAATCTAATATATGATAATCAAGATATTAAACCTGAAAATCTAAGACTATGAAAATAGACACGATGACCTTGAAGAATTTCATAAATAAGCCACAGAACTTAATGGATTCTAATTATTTAAATTCTATGAGAATATGTGGTTAAGAAAATTATGATATGCCTTGTAGGTTTCGAGAGGTGTACAGATAAATTAGGGTTTGTTCTCCTTTAACAAATAATATCAGGATTAAATAATTATACAACTACCCGTTGCAAAAGTTGCGTGTGAACCCTAAACCCTAGGTACTTGCTTCCTTATTTTCTACTACCCATTCTAGTTTTCAATTTTAGTTTCTCTTCCTACTTTTTTACTTTCTATTTCATTTTATTCATTTTATTCTTTTTATGTTCGACACGAAAGCATTTAAAAGCAATGTTTATAGTCCCAAATTGCTTGTAGATCGATAATTTATATACTACAATCTACGACTCGTGCACTTGCGGTGAGACTATGAATAATAGTATATAAAAGATTATTCCAATGGGGATCGGGTTGAAATCTAGACTATATAACAAATCCAATTACCTAGACAATAAGTATGGAAAGATAGAGACTATAACTAATATAAGAAGAGAAAAATTACTACTATTCTAGTGGCATGAACGAGATTAGAAATAAGGGATATTAGAAATCTAGGTTCTAAAGTTTCGCATGTGACAATTCTAAGACGGATAATTGGCTTACTTGTTTAATTCAGACAAGTTGTATTAAAAGACAATAAACCCTAAGTTGATCTTATATACTCTCTTGAGGCATGAAAGATGTACCCTAACCTTCATAACTTCTTATTCTTGTGGATTATGCATTAGAATTCATTAAGTTCTGTGATAGTTCATGAAATTTTGCAAGGTCTTCATGCCTATTCTTGTGGTCTAGATTTTCAGGTTTAATACTTTGATTATCGTATTATGAAACCCAACCCATGTAGAACCCATATGTATACCTTGATTATGTATATGACGTTTATATATGAATTATTGAATTTATGAATGATTTATGTGATTTTGCTAATTATTGCAATTAGGGTTAAGGATTAGCAATAATGATGTGATTAAACATTTTGAGCTAATATGGGATAATAGGATTAGAGAAAATTGTTGTTGATTTAAAGGTGCAAATACATCATGGAAAATCATTTTAATTCATTTAATATGAATTATGAGCATTGGTGTAATAATTGACAAGTTTAATAGAAAAACACTAGAAAATTCATAACTCAATGCCTGTAAGGCGGATTCAAGTGGAATTTGAAATGAAAATTGATGACGTTGGGCTTGGTAATATGAAATTATTAGGTTATGAAATTTTTTGACTAAATGAATATAATGATTTATTGATTACATCTCAATTTCAACCGTTAACTTTGAACGGCTATAACGGGAGCTAGGAAAATCGGATTGAGATAAAATTTGAAACGGTTGAATAAAATTATGAGATGCTTATTTTGGAAGGCTTAGAATAAGCATAAAATGTTGGAAAAATACCTACATTGAAAAAGGTAAGCATGGTTGACTATTGCACCTCAAAAGTACCCTTCATTTAATGCTAGAGTACAAGGAATAATTACATGATTTTAATGAAAATTGAGGTGTCAAATGCAGTATATTTCTAGGATATTTTATGCATTATTATGAAATGCTAAAATTTAAATAAAATCCAGCAATGAATGCACCCTATGATGATGCTACAAAATGCTCAATATGAGCATAGGTAAGGTGGCACATGCATATTTTTGAATTTTTTATTTTATAAAAAATTCCCACATATTGCTGACATGAAGGGACATAAAGATATGCATTCAATTATGCATATTTCTAGCAAGAAAAATATTAAAATGTAGCTGCCATGAAAGTGGAAAACGTGGACAGCATATAGGGGAAATAATGTGCAATGAAATGTGCTAAGTTCTACAATTTTTCTTAATTTTTTAACACCAAATTAATATATGAATTAAAGGTTAATTAAGTGTATTATTTACCCTTAAATGGAAATTATTAAAAAATGAAAAAAATTGCTGGAAAAATGGGCAGCAGCTGGACGTGATGGTGGAGGCAGCTGGACGGTCAAGATGAAACCAGATTTTTGATTTTTGAAAAATGGTAAAATGCAATTTTACTTAGCTGTAAAATAGCCAGCACATGAGGGGGATAAGGGAGCATTAAGTGATGTGGAAAATGCAGCAAAATGTAGGGTCCACAGCTGGATATATCCAGCACCTATAAAGCCATGCACGTTCACATGGAATGGGATTTTGGAAAATTGCTTAGTGCTGAAATTTTTCATCCCAAAGCACAGAAGCTCATGTTCATTTTTGGCCAGAAAAAGAAGGAAGAAAAGCAAGGGAAAAAGAAGAGAATTTGTGGAGGCGATCATCTCCAAGTGATTAGAGTTGTGTTAGCATTAACCAAGTAAGTATATGTGTTGTTTTGAGTTGTTTAACTTGACTTTTAAACTCTAAAATTTGAATATGAAAGGGATGCTTAAATAATTTCTAAAGTGATGATTCAATATGACTTTGATTGAATATGAAATTGTTGTTAGGTTATATGCATGAATTCCCATTATTTAGATGGTGAAAATGAAGTTTTGAATGATATATGAGTTGAAAACTCAAGTTGATAAACCCTAAAATCCCCATGTCAAGTTGCTGTTTTGAATGAACGATATGATTAGGTTATGAATCATGTATTAATTCAAAACATATCTTGATTTGAGCTTAAGAAATGAATTTTAGAAAATATGGAATGTAAAGCGACATTTATGACCGAATTCTTCATTTTTAGATTAAAATGCTATGGAAATGGGTTTGTATGATTTGTGAATGCTACGTAGGTCAAAATATCCTAGGGTTAATTTATTATTGATGCCCAAAAGGATTTGGGAAAATATGGTCAAAATCTGATTTTTATGGATTTATGAAATGATGTATAAATGGAGTGAAAATGGAACCCGAAACGGGTAAGCAACTTGCTGTTTTGAGGGGTTTTAATTTATGAATGTTAAACATGTGTTAATGCCCTAAATTTGGATTAGGAAAAGTGGAATTATTTGCTGAAAATTCGGATTTATAAAACTGGCTAGGGTTATGTGTCAAAAGACACGTTAAACGTGTGAAAAATGGGTTCCAAAGTTGCTGTTTTGGGAACCTATGATAAATGGATTTAAATCCCATAAAAATACCCTAAATGCATTGGTAATTAAGGATAATTATCATGCTGCATTAGTGACAAAGTTGCTGTCTTAGAAAATTTTATGAAATATACTATGTATGTGTTGCCAAATGGGCATATGTGAAAGGATAAATGTGCATAAGTGATAAATGATGTATGGAATGTGATTATGAGAAAAAATGTATGAAAATATGATATATTTCATGATTATACATCTTTTTAGAGTGTATAATGATTAATTTCAAAATTTGGAATTTATTTATGAAGTTTAAGGCGACACGTGTGCTTAAAACAAGCACCGATATATGAATTTTGGAAAATAAGTGAAAAATAGTAAATTAAGGTTAATGAACCTTTAAATGATAATGATTGAATGATTATTATGTGATTAAATGGTTACCCTAATCATGGGATTGAATATGTTATGTACGAACCCATGAAATGTGCTAATATGTACAATATATGCTATATATATGCATAATGACTTCAGAAGTCATATGAATGATATATGTTAATGGAAATGGGTTGAAAAACTAAATAAGATGCAAGGGAAATAAATATATGAAAAATTATATTATTCTCATGTAGGCAAAGGCAAAGAAAAAGTTGAGTTGGAAAGCTAAGGAACACAGGTAAGCAAGCAAATTTTCTAAATGAATTTTGTTTTCTAAATTGTTTACATAAATGCAATTTTTTCTCTAACTTATTTGATGAAAATGTGGAAATTATTTTTAATATGTTTAAGGATGGTCATTCCTTAGTTAAATGGTATTGAAATGATGTATTTACTTCAATTGTGATATTATGAAATTTTCTTTGATAAATGCTATGGAAAAAATGATGTGATTCTATGTTTCTGATTGAAAAATCATGCTAGCATGTTAAAGATGGATTTATAAAATGTTCATGTGCACAAGGTACTAGGTCCACTTGAAGGGTATAAGCGGACCGATTGTCCCCCCTTAGTGTGGCCAAGTCGCTAAGATAGGCCCAAGGCCGGCGGCGCCCTCTCTGAAATGGGAGATGACGATGACGGATGGTCGCCCGACTAGCTTCCATCCTAAGGGAATTATGATAATTATGTTCATATTTTTATATGGCATTATGCATATCGTACTCGTGATGGGTACAAGATTTATGTTTTTCAAGATGTACCTTTTGAGAAGGTATAATGTGCTTTCCAAGATGATTTTAAATGCAAAATGTTGCCTAAAATAATTTGCCTGTAAAATGCAAATAGCTTGCTTATTGAGTTTTGACTCACAATTTTGTTTTCCAAACCCAAAGACAGGTGAAGGACAAGATATGGCGAAGGAGCAAGTGCAAGCTTAAGAAAGCAATGGAAAAACTTTAGCACTTCTATGTTATGAAATAATTCATGTTGAATGATTGTAACCATTCGAATGTTTTATGTTGATGACTATGGTTAATACATGCAGTGACATCTGATTTATGTATTTGATGAAATATTTTTGATCAGCATGCTTTGTATATGATAATGGGTTGGAAATGACTTAGATATGTTTGAGATGAAAATATGAAAAATCAAACTCATATGAGGAATTATTAAATTGGATAAATATCCATTAAAACCCGCCGTGTGACAGGGCAACAATCCTGATCACGTTTACCAATCAATACGATCCCAAGGTAAGGGCTAAGTTGTGACGCTCGGTTTGGGGCGCCACAAAGCTTGGTATCAGAGCATGGATTGGTAAATAGGCGTGGAAAATATAGAAAATTGAAAGAATATGATGAGATATGTATGATTATATGATGATTAGGTATGCTTATTATATGATGGAATGCATGTCGTATGATGATAAATTATGTTGCAATGCAATTTGATTGCTATGTTTGTACAGATGGCGGATAGGGGTAAGCGGATGATGAGTGCGGAGGAGTTGAAAAAGGAGAGAGAGGAGGAGAGGAGACAGCGAAGGGAAGAGAATATACATAGGTGGTGGGAATCCCAGCACAATACACCACAGTTCCCCGTAGTTTCCTCTGGTCAACATGAACAAGGTCTAGGAGAGCCCTCCAGTTACAAACCTAGGGCACGAGTTCTACCAGGAACATACCTCGGAATTCTCCGGTCTCCCCGTGTTCCAACTGGAGGCACCCTCACAAATTACACGTAGACGTAGACGTCTAAGGAGAGGCCCAGGAAGACGATGAATGTTTTTGTTTTTTTTTAAGTTGTGTATATATAAGTGTGGTATGATGACAATATGGTTGCCAAGATAAATTGACATGTATATAAGTATGAAATGTGTGTGCTATGTTATATGTGTACATAGGTGTGATTTACTTTCACATGTACTAACTATGGATGTGATGATGTGAATATGATGAATATGAATGAATATGTTGATATAACTAAATTTGAGAGTTTTAAATATATGAATGAATGAGCTTGAATGATGTGATATAGTTGTGATTGAATGAATTGGTTGTGACCATGTGATGATGAAATGCGTATGCAATGACTTAACATTGATTTTAAATGAAATGCGTATATAATGATTTAATGTTAATTGAAAATGAAAAGTGTGCTGTTATATACTCATATTAACACAATGGTGGAAACAAAAGCAGGATTAAGGAAAAAATAAAAGAAAAGAGGCAGCGACAGAGGTTCCAAGCCAACATGAAGTTGGTGAATCTAGCCGACCTAAAAGAGAAAGGCCTGTAACACAAGGACCGAACCAAAGGAATCAACAAAGAAGGAATAATGGAAGCCCTAAAAGAAATATGGAAGAGGAAACTGAGTCCAGGCAAACTAGGCTCATAGAAGAAAGAGTGGCTGCAGCAGTGAAGCAAGCAATGCAGCAGGCCACTAGAGACTGGGCAGCGCAGATTGCCGACATTATACAAGGACTTTGGGAAAGAACCCAACAAGCTCAGTTGGGTAGTACAGAGAGAGAAGGACCTGCTTCGATGGAGGACCTCGTTGTCACACCGGCATCACCAAGGGATGAAAATCAGCTAATGGAGGCTGATAGAAGAGCCATCAACGCCTTTCTAGCGCAACGGCCCCCGAAGTTTTCCGGAGAACCCGACCCGGTCCAAGCAGAGCAATGGATGACGGAGATTAAGAAATTATTTAGGATATCTTCGTGCAACGATCGTCAGAAAGTACTGTGTGCTACGCATTTGTTGGCAAAAGATGCACACGAATGGTGGGAGACGATGCTAATCACAATGCCATGACCCGAAGAAGTGTCTTGGCAAACTTTTGTAGAAAAGTTTAATAAAGAGTACCTCCCTGTTGGATTGCAGAGTCAGAAAGTGATAGAATTTGAAAAATTGTATCAAGGGAGGATGACGGTCACTGAGTATGCTACAAGGTTTAACGCTCTGGTCAGATATGTGCCTTGGATCGTTAATGTGCCACAAAATAAGGCACAAAGATTCCAACAAGGGTTGAGGCCATATCTGCGGGAAAGCCTTGCACCTCTGCTAATAAAGGATTACGCTTCAAGCCTTGAGAGAGCAAGGGCTTTGGAAGTTGAGGCTCTGAGAACTTAAGAACTAAGATTAGGTTCAAGGGCGATCAGCACGGGTCCCAAGGAACCAAAAACCGGGAAAGAGAAAGCTAAAAAAGGCAATGTAAGGAAGGGAAAAGGAATCCAAAAGAGGAAAAGCTCACCACTGTGTAGGAAGTGTCAGAAGTGGCATACAGGCGAGTGTCTAAAGGGCTCGAACCGGTGTTACAAATGTGGACAGACGGGTCACATCGCCAAGGAGTGCAGGCCGGGGAAGCAAAGGTGGTCAAATGTTATATATGTGATCAAGTGAGTCACATAGCCCCGAATTGCCCAAACAAGGCGCAGGCATCTCAAGGACGTGGGAGACCTACTCAACTTAGGATACCTAGAACGATAAGTAAGCAGGGAACTTCTGCGAACCCAGTGCACTTGCATGCCCTGACCAGGACAGAATCTCAAGAACAAGAGGAAAAGGTGGTCACAGGTATGGTTTATATTCTAGGAAATTTAGCAGTAGCTTTGTTTGATTCTGGTGCCGCCCATTCATTTATAGCATGCCAATATGTGACCACCCATGCACTGCCGGTAGAAGGGACTAACCAGATTATACATGTAGAATCTCCAGTCTATAGGTTAGCAAGTACTAGCCAAGTATATGCAGAGCATGCCCAATTAGATAGGATCATTGATTCTAGAAGCTGATTTGATCCTATTACCTATGACTGAGTTCGACGTGTATTGGGTATGGATTAGCTAAGCCAATGGGGAGCGACCATAGACTATAAGAATAAGAAAGTGCAATTTGAAGCAACTCCAGGGAAGGAGATTACCATTGAAAAACTGAGGCAACCTGAAGTTCAAGTATATTGATATCATTTATGAAAGCTGTCAGGATGATCAGACAAAAATGTCAACCCTATTTGGTGTCAGTAAATGTAGACAAAGGCATGGAGGTAGAAATTAATTAAATACCTATGGTTAGAGAATTTTCTGTTGTATTTCCAAAGGAGTTAACCACATTGCCTCCACAACGGGAAATGGATATGACTATTGATGTGATGTCAGGTACAACTCTAATTTCTAAAACTCCATATAGAATGGCACCAGCTAAGATGAATGAACTACGGATTCAAATCCAGGAGCTGTTGGACAAGGGTTTCATCTGACCAAGTGTGTCCCCTTGGGGAGCTCCGATATTGTTTGTGAGGAAAAAGGACGGAAGCTTGAGGTTATGTATTGATTACCGAGAGTTGAATAAGGTTACAATAAATAATAAATATCCATTGCCCAGGATCGACGATTTATTCGATCAGTTGCAAGGAGAAACAACTTTCTCCAAGATTGATTTACAGTCGGGGTACCATCAATTGAGAATAAGTCCGGCCGATACTCATAAAACGGCATTTCGAACCAGATATGGGTATTATGAGTTTTTAGTAATGCCTTTCGGACTTACTAATGCCCCTACTATATTCATGGATATGATGAATAGGATTTTTTGGGATTATCTTGATCAATTTGTGGTTGTATTGGTCGATGATGTCCTGATCTACTCTAAAACGGAGAAAGAACATGAAAACCATTTGCGAAAGGTTTTGGAAAGGTTGAGGAAAGAGAAATTATACGCCAAGTTGAAGAAATATGAATTTTGGTTGAAACAACTAGGATTTCTTGGGCATATAATATCTGAAAAGGGTATTAAAGTTGATCATCAAAAGATTAAGGCAGTGTTGAAATGGCCAAGGCCGACAACCATTACAGAAATTTGAAGTTTTCTAGAGTTGGCCGGCTACTATAGAAGGTTTGTTGAAGAGTTTTCACAACTGTCAGCCCCGTTAACCAAGTTGACTCGCAAAGGAGATAGGTATGTATTGTTGGAAATATGACAAATCAATTTGAGTAAGTCTTGGCTATTAACATGTTTATGGAAGTGATTAAAGGCTATACATTTGAAGAAAACAAAGCATGGCAGGTTTAGTCGATTTCCAAGTCGACTCAGGCATCGACTTAGGCCAAGTCGATCCTCAAGTCGACTCCAGCATCGACTTCGAGGCGTCAATTCCTTCCAGAGTTGAAAATGGAGAGCTGAACTGCCGAATTCGCAAACGAAGTCGACTTCGCATGCGACTTGGGTCGAAGTCGCAGACCAAGTCGACTCCAGTATCGACTTGAACATGACAAAACCTTCCAGAGTTGAAGTCCAGACCCCGAAGTGCCGAAGTCGCACCCCAAGTCGACTCCACTCGCGACTTGAGGTGAAGTCGCAGACGAAGTCGACTCCGGCATCGACTTCGATCGGGCAGAGGGGATATTTCAGAAGACAAGTTGGGATTAACTATTTTCAAGACAAACTTGTATGAAGATGAAGATCAAGGCAACCAAGATACTCAAACTAAAACATATGAAGACAAATCCGAGTCCAAGCAAGATGCATAAACTCAACCAAGAAGTTGTTCAAGATTACATGATTCAAGTCTCATGGATTCAAAGCTTGCAAAACATGGGAGCAAATGAAAGCAAGCTAAAGAGAAGACACAATGATTCAAGAAGATATGGAAAATGTAAAAGAACTAAAGGAATGGAGAAGCCTAAGTAAAACAAAGTATCCCGGAGTTTTTCAAGTTCATCAAGCCACCTGACGAAGTGAAGTCGCACACCGAAGTCGACTCCACCTGCGACTTGGGTCAAGTCGATGCCCAAGTCGACCCAACCTGGAACTTGAAGACGCTACGGAAAGGCGAAGTCGCACCCGAAGTCGACTCCATCCGCGACTTGGGCGAAGTCGCACCCGAAGTCGACTCCGCCTGCGACTTGGGTCGCAACGGTCGGAAAATATTCGAACGTTGGCGCATTAAATGCGCGCCACCTACCTTCAAACGTTCGGATTCCCTCCACAATTATAAAAGGAATTCATTGTGGACGAAGGAAGTAGCTGAAAATCATTAAGGGTGCTTAACTCCCATCTTCAAGAGCATTAAAGAGATCGAGCCAATCCAAAGAAGAAGAACTTTGCTTCAAACTGCTAGAGCTCAACTTCTGAATCTTCACAGCCAACTCTACAAGTTCTTCTCTGCGCCAAACTGTCTCTACACAACAGTAACGTGTAGATTCTTTCTGTTTTTCTTATTGTTGTATTGAACTTGATTTAGTTTGAGGAACTAAGATGAAGTGTAAGCAAAGTAGTGTGTGATTGGAGTGGAACTCATCACCTACTTGTGCTGAGATTTGTTGAAGTCCCCTAGAGCTGAAATCTAGAAGAGAGCAGTGGCTCTAATTGTATTTGAGGAATACAATAGTGGAACCCAAGTCACAAGGAGTGTGAGCTTGGAAGAGTGGAGTAGGGAGGTTGCCCGAACCACTATAAAAATCTTGTGTGCTTGATTTATATTTCTGCTCTCTACATTATATTGCTTTCCATTTCATTTCATCAATCAAGGGGATTAAACTTTCAAGGGGTTAAGTTTTTAACTTACCAAAAAATTTTATAAGAACCCAATTCACCCCTCCCCTCTTGGGTTTTTACCATTAACTCGGGACCAACAAGTAGTATCAGAGCAGGTCTTTGAGTTAAACCAAAGAGATCTAATCATATGGCATCCCAATCAACCTCCGTTCCCGCATTTGCCGAGGGCCAATCATTTACTAGGCCACCATTGTTTGATGGGAACAATTTCGGCTATTGGAAGCTTCGTATGAAGCAACTCATTATGGCTACCGACATGGATTCTTTGATTGCAATCCAAGATGGTGTAACCTTGCCTATCGATGAAAGAGCTTCCAAATGGACCGAAGAGGAAGTAAGAACCGTTAAGAGCAATGCTAAGGCCATGAATTCTTTATTTTGTGCTCTTACATCTTCTGAATATGATAGAGTATCCTCTTGCCTAACCGCTAAAGAAATATGGGATACTTTAACATCTATATATGAAGGAACTTCTCAAGTCCAAGGGACAAGGAGAAAATTTTGATTGGAGAGTTGGAAAGCTTTAGAATGCTAGATACAGAAAATATTTTTGAAATGTTTGCTAGATTCTCTAAAATTACTATTGCTTTGAAAGGTCTCGGAAAAGTAATTTATGAATCGGAGCAGGTCATGAAGATTCTAAGGGTGCTACCCGAATCATGGACTCCGAAAATTACT
Source organism: Annona cherimola (assembly GCA_030490835.1). Classification (NCBI taxonomy): domain Eukaryota; kingdom Viridiplantae; phylum Streptophyta; class Magnoliopsida; order Magnoliales; family Annonaceae; genus Annona; species Annona cherimola. The sequence continues at coordinate 59,488,270 of CM059974.1, forward strand.
GCAATAGAAGAAGCAAAGGACTTGAACACATTGAAGCTAGAAGACCTTATTAGCTCACTAATGTCACATGAGCTAATTAAGAAAAGAAATGAAGATAATCACAAAGGGAAGAAAGCTATTGCACTAAAGGCCACCCACAACTCAGAAGAATCTACCTCCTCATCTCACAACAATGATGAAGATATAACACTACTCACTCGCAAATTTCGAAAGTTTGTGAGAAAAGAAAGGAACTTCAAAGACTTCAAAGAAAGACCACGAAGAGAGAAGAAGAAGAAGCCAACAAAGTGCTATAGATGCGGCGGAATGGGACATATGCAAGCTCAATGTCCTACGCCGGAAGAGAAATCAAAAGATCAACAAGAAAGGAGGGAAAGACATGAAAACAGAAAATACCAAAGGCCAAAGGGAAGAGGCATGTACGTCAATTAAGAAACTTCATCAACAAGCAGCTCCTCAACTGACGAATTTGAGGTGGCAAATTGTGGACTAGAAGGCCAACGTTTGAACCATTATATACTTAGAGGCCTACTCCTAGATTACCAATGGCTTGCAATTTCTGCAACAAAATGAGTCATAAAGCCTATAAATGTAACTTTAAGAAACTGTATGACCATGGTGCAAAGTTAGTATGGGTTCCAAGAAACACAAGATTTGGGCTTTCTAAGTTAGAGCAACAAAGATTGAATCTTATTACTAACCCAAATGGACCCATAAAATGGGTACCAAAGAGATAAGATTTACTTGTTTATTTTTCAGATATGTTTCAAGGCAAAGGCAAACAACGTGTGGTTCATGGATAGCAGCTGTTCAAGGCATATGACCGGAGAAAGAAGTTTATTTCATAAACTTAAGCCTTGCAACGATGGGACGGTTGCCTTTGGTAATAATGAGAAAGATAAAATTAAAGGTAAAGGAAACATTTATAGTATTTCAAATGCATGCATGGAATATGTTTTGTTTGTTGAAGGACTTAAGCACAATCTAATGAGCATTAGTCAATTATGTGACAAAGGATACAAGGTTGTGTTTGAATCATCTATATGTAATGTATTTGATGGAGAACATATCATATTTAATGGAAAAAGACATGGAAATGTGTATTTGGTTTCACTTGATGAACTAGATGGTCAATGTCTAATGGTCATTGATAATGATCCATGGGTTTGGCATAAGAGGCTTGGACATGTAAACATGTCAAACATTAGAACTCTATGAAAAAAGAATTTGGTAGAAGGTTTGCCAAAGTTGAAATATGACAAAGACAAAATTTACAAGGCATGTCAATTAACGAAACAACCTAAAATGCCTTTCTCTACCAAAAAGGAAATTTCCACCACTAGGCCACTCGAATTGCTACACATGGATCTATATGGGCCATCTGACATTTTAACCATTGGTGGAAAGAAATATGTGTTTGTAATAGTTGATGATTTTTCAAGATTCACATGGATAATTCTCTTAGCTAGTAAAGATGAAGTCTTCTCTATGTTTGCAACTTTTGTCAATTTGGTGCAAAATGAAAAACAAAGTACTATTATGACTATAAGAAGTGATCATGGTGGTGAATTTGAAAATAAACGATTCATAGAATTATGCAATGAAAAAGGAATTCATCACACATTTTCTGCACCAAGAACTCCACAACAAAATGGAGTAGTTGAAAGGAAAAACAGAATTATACAAGAGATGGCTAGAACAATTCTAAATGAGAGTAAATTATCCAAGAAATTTTGGGGTGAAGCTGTAAGTACAGCTTGTCATGTTTTAAATCGAGTAACAATTAGAGCAATCTTGAAAAAGACCCCATATGAGCTATGGAAATGAAGAAAACCAAATATCTCTTATTTTCATGCTTTTGGATGCACATGCTATGTTTTGAACAATGGAAAACAAACTTGGGAAAATTGGATGCTAAAAGTGATGAAGCAATATTCCTTGGTTACTCATCAAATAGCAAAGCATATAGAGTTTTCAATAAACGAAACCAAGTTGTAGAAGAGTCCATACATGTTGTTTTTGATGAAACTAACCCATGCCTCAAAAGAAAAGATGACTTAAGTGATGCAGATGATATAGCAAGTAGTTTTGAAAAACTACATGTGGAAAAGCAAGAAGATTCTTTGGAGGAAAGGATAAGTGAAGGTAATAATTCTTACAAACCTCCAACTGATTTAAAATTCAAACATGCCCATCCAATTGAACAAGTTATAGGGAATATGTATGAAGGTGTAAAAATTAGAAGGTCAAAGCAAAATGTTTGTGGACAATACGCCTTTGTATCTAAAATTGAACCATCCAATATTGATCAAGCTCTTGATGATGAAAACTGGATTATAGCAATGCAAGAAGAGCTAAATCAATTCGAAAGAAACCAAGTTTGGCACCTTGTTCCTAGACCAAACGATTGTACTGTTATTGGCACCAAGTGGGTATTTAGGAACAAATTTGATGAAAGTGGACTTGTAGTGAGAAACAAAGCTAGACTTATGGCAAAAGGATACTCGCAAGAAGAAGGAATAGATTTTGAAGAATCCTATGCCCCGGTTGCTAGATTGGAAGCAATTCGCATCTTACTAGCTTTTGCATCTCACATGAACTTTAAATTGTTTCAAATGGATGTTAAAAGTGCATTTCTGAATGGATATATAAATGAAGAGGTGTATGTAGAACAACCACCTGGATTTGAGGAAAAAGATCAATCTAAATTTGTGTACAAGTTAACCAAAGAATTATATAGATTAAAACAAGCTCCAAGGGCTTGGTATGATAGATTAAGCAAATTTCTGATTGATCATGATTTTCAAAAAGGAAAGGTAGACACCACTTTGTTTATCAAGTATAAAGAAAAGGATATATTGATCATTCAAATTTATGTTGATGATATTATTTTCGGTGCTACTAATGAGACTCTTTGTCAAGAATTTTCTGAGCTTATGCAGAAAGAATTTGAGATGAGCATGATGGGAGAGCTGAATTTCTTCCTTGGACTGCAAATCAAGCAACTAAATGAAGGAATCTTCATTAACCAGTCCAAGTATATCAAAGAAATGCTGAAGAAGTTTGGCATGGAGAATAGCAAAGGGGCAAACACGCCTATGAGCTCAACAATCAAAATTGACAAAGATGATAAAGGAAAAACAATTGCTTTAAAATTGTATAGAAGCATGATAGGTTCTTTATTGTATTTAACTGCTTCTAGGCCTGATATATTGTTTAGTGTGTGTATGTGCTCTAGATTTCAATCATGTCCAAAAGAATCACACTTGGTAGCTGTGAAAAGAATTTTCAGATATTTAGTAGACACTACCAACTTAGGACTTTGGTATCCAAAGGGCTCTAATTTTGATTTAATCGGCTACTCGGATGCGGATTTTGCCGGTTACAAAGTAGATAGAAAAAGCACTAGTGGAACATGTCAATTTCTTGGGAACATGTTGGTTTCATGGTTTTCAAGAAAACAAACTAGTGTTGCTCTATCTACGGCGGAAGCCGAATACATTGCCGCCGGGAGCTGTTGTGCCCAATTACTTTGGATGAAACAGCAACTTAGGGACTATGACATGGATTTTAAAGATATACCCATTAGATGTGATAATACTAGTGTGGAACCCTGACCATATACGAGTTGTTTCGACTGTATACGCGTCATTTCGACATTTGTAATTTTGTAATTATTTTATGAATAAATGAAAATTCATGAATTATATTGATGGATATGTGTATTGGAGATTGAAATAATGCAATTAGGAATTTAACCCCGTGAATAGTGCATGTGAATAGTGCGCGTGAATAGTAACCAAGGACTAAGACCCGTGATTAAGAGTTAATCACTTGGATTAACTTAATCACAAAAAGACAAAATAGAGATTTAATCACTACAAGACAAAATAGCAATTCTTTTGGATATTTTAATCCAAGTTTGGATTTTTGTGGAAAAATAGAAAAAAATTCATAAATTGCAATCCGGGCGTCGGAATTCGATGAAATCTTTTATGGATGGTTAAAAATTCATGATGGACATGACGAATGGATCAAGATGTGATGAAAATCACAAATCAAAGGTCAAGATGAAATGTCAAATGAAAAATCAAAAAGTAGCATTACTTTAATTAAATACTACTTTTGACTTTTTATAAAAAGTAAATAATAAAAAATAAAAAAATTAAATGAAGTGCAGCAAGGGCAGGGGCGTGAGAAGGGGCATTAAATTTCCATTTGACTTTAATCAATGGTTTAAATCCATCCAAATCACAAATCAAGGGTTTAGATTTAATTAGCTTAAAATTAATTAAATAAAAAATAATAAAAATAGGAAAAAGATAGGGCTGCATAGGGTGGGCTGGATCAGGCCTAGGGTGGCTGCTCTTGGCTCAAGGCATTTTTCAAAATTAGAAAAAAACACCTTTGCAATTTTACACCCTAAGCTAGAGGGGGTAAATTGCAAATTCATGAAAAATGGACCCCTATAAATAGAGGAGCAGGCCATGGACGAAATTCACAACCATCCCAGCTCAAAAATCACTTGAGCAACTTCATTTCCCATCCTCACACGTTTTAGCCTTAAGGAAAGAGGAGAATCGAAGGTTGGAGTGAGAAAAGGCGAGTTAAAGAGGCATAACTTCGCTTGAGGTAAGTGGATTCCCCTCAAACTTATTTTGAATGTTAGATGAAGTAAAACCATGCTTATATAATGCCCAAGTATGAGAAAATAAGTATAGATATAATGTTTAAATGGAATTATGCCAAAACATCAAAAATTTGGAGCGAATATAGGGTATTCGGCAAAATAGCATATGATATGTGAAAATAATGCTCCAAAATTGATAAGTGATGATTTGGGATATATGATTATCATAAATATGATGTTGGAATAATGATATATTAATTTCATGATTTTTGGAATTAAGGATTATGCTTAAGTGAATTTATGATGATTTTTAGTATATGGAGAAAATGATTTTTTTGGGCAAGTAAATGATGATAAATTCAAAATAAAATAAATTTCCAATGATATACTAGGCATAAGGTATGTCATGGTATTTTTTATTTTTGGAAAAAATATCAATTTTTGAAACCCATGAACAGTAACCACGTTGCTGTGAACAGTAACCACGTATGAACAGTGTTTGCTACAGTGATTTGCTACAGTGAACAGTGTGATTTTGGAGAAAATTTGAAAATTAATATTTGAATATAAGTATGGAATTTTTGAAGAATTTATGGACAAAAATATCTATGTAAAGAAATAATGCCCAAATATTATAAAGCATACATGGGAAGCAGCTTAAATAAAAGAAATGAAATATCCTTTGTCCTTGAATAGGAAAAGGAAAAGAGAAGGTCGAAGACACCTCCTAAGAAGGTAAGCAAGTTATATGTTTTGCAAATTATTTCCAAAATGCTTGAAATTGTTTGCAAGTTGCTTTATGAAATTTATTTAAGGTTGGCCATACCTATAACTGCTTTACATGAACTGAAGTTCGTTTTGTGAAATTATTTATTAAATGCTTTTTATGAAATTGTTTATGATTTGCAAATATCATGTCTGCATGTGTATGAGAATGAGCATGTGCATGAGGAATAGGCCTTAGTCGAGGTAGTAAGCGGACCGGATGTCCCCCTCGCTATTGCCAAGTCGCTTAATAGGCCCAGGCCGGCGGCGACCTCCCTGAAATGGGAGCATGTATGGGATGGGCGCCTAGCTAGCGTCGCATCCAAAGGAATGTCATGAATGCTATGTATGCATTGCATTTGCATTTTATGAAATGCATGAAAATGATTGAAAAATTATGTATAGCTTGCTTACTGAGTATTATTACTCACCCATGCTTTTTCAACAACAGACAGGAAATGATGATGAAGGCAGCATGCCAAGTGTTATGTAGTTTTTGATATAAATGATGTTTATGTAAACTTTATGTAAAGTCAACGATGATAATTTTGAGATGAAAAGGGAATATTTTTATTCCAATGAAAATGTTTATGGAATAGTTTTTGACCATAACTGTGTTATGTGAAATATATTTCAAATTGGATGAATGATGGGAATTTTCCATGTATTAATGAAAAAAAAAAAAAAATCCTGCCGTGTGATCAGGGCAACAATCCTGAGTCACGTTTACCAATCAAAACGATCCCGGAGTAAGGCTTCTAGGCACCTCGGTTCGGGGCGCCACAACTAGTGTCATATGTCTAACCAAAAATCCAGTATTGCATTCTAGGACCAAACATATAGACCTTAGACATCATTTTATTAGAGAACATGTAGAAAATCATGACATATGTTTGGAATATGTAAGAACTAAAGATCAAATTGTAGATATATTCACAAAACCTCTAGCAACAGAACTATTTTACAAGATTAGAAATGACATGGGAATGATTGAATTAACCTAGCACAAACTGAGGGGGAGCACCTGTTTAGGGGGAGCAACCTCATATATTTTTGATACATTGACAAAAAGGGGGAGAAGAGATAGGGATTTGAGTCTAATATGAAAGAGATAGGGATTTGAGTCTAATATGAGTTTAAGTCTTTATGATAGTTCTTGGTTGAATGTTTGTTGAATATTTTCAACTTGACTGTTTGCATAAATATGAGAAAATTTCAAAATGCAAGATTAGCATGTTTTTAAGCAATTGAAAGGTATACACTCAAATCGGTTTTGTCAATCATTAAAAAGGGGGAGATTGTTGGAAATATGTGGAAAACAAGCTAAATCTATGTTTTGATGATTAACAAATCAATTTGAGTAAGTCTTGGCTACTAACATGTTTGTGGAAGTGATTAAAGGCTATACATTTGAAGAAAATAAAGCATGGCAAGTTAAGTCGATTTCCAAGTCGACTCAGGCATCGACTTAGGCCAAGTCGATCCCTAAGTCGACTCCACCATCGACTTCGAGGCGTCAATTCCTTCTAGAGTTGAAAATGGAGAGCTGAACTGCCGAATTCGCAAACGAAGTCGACTTCGCATGCGACTTGGGTCGAAGTCGCAGACCAAGTCGACTCCAGTATCGACTTGAACATGACAAAACCTTCCAGAGTTGAAGTCCAGACCCCGAAGTGCCGAAGTCGCACCCCAAGTCGACTCCACTCGCGACTTGAGGTGAAGTCGCAGACGAAGTCGACTCCGGCATCGACTTCGATCGGGCAGAGGGGATATTTCAGAAGACAAGTTGGGATTAACTATTTTCAAGACAAACTTGTATGAAGATGAAGATCAAGGCAACCTAGATACTCAAACTAAAACATATGAAGACAAATCCGAGTCCAAGCAAAATGCATAAACTCAACCAAGAAGTTGTTCAAGATTACATGATTCAAGTCTCATGGATTCAAAGCTTGCAAAACATGGGAGCAAATGAAAGCAAGCTAAAGAGAAGACACAATAATTCAAGAAGATATGAAAAATGTAAAAGAACTAAAGGAATGGAGAAGCCTAAGTAAAACAAAGCATCTCGGAGTTTTTCAAGTTCATCAAGCCACCTGACGAAGTGAAGTCGCACACCGAAGTCGACTCCACCTGCGACTTGGGTCAAGTCGATGCCCAAGTCGACCCAACCTGGAACTTGAAGACGCTACGGAAAGGCGAAGTCGCACCCGAAGTCGACTCCATCCGCGACTTGGGCGAAGTCGCACCCGAAGTCGACTCCGCCTGCGACTTGGGTCGCAACGGTCGGAAAATATTCGAACGTTGGCGCATTAAATGCGCGCCACCTACCTTCAAACGTTCGGATTCCCTCCACAATTATAAAAGGAATTTATTGTGGACGAGGGAAGTAGCTGAAAATCATTAAGGGTGCTTAACTCCCATCTTCAAGAGCATTAAAGAGATCAAGCCAATCCAAAGAAGAAGAACTTTGCTTCAAACTGCTAGAGCTCAACTTCTGAATCTTCACAGCCAACTCTACAAGTTCTTCTCTGCGCCAAACTGTCTCTACACAACAGTAACGTGTAGATTCTTTCTGTTTTTCTTATTGTTGTATTGAACTTGATTTAGTTTGAGGAACTAAGATGAAGTGTAAGCAAAGTAGTGTGTGATTGGAGTGGAACTCATCACCTACTTGTGCTGAGATTTGTTGAAGCCCCCTAGAGCTGAAATCTAGAAGAGAGCAGTGGCTCTAATTGTATTTGAGGAATACAATAGTGGAACCCAAGTCACAAGGAGTGTGAGCTTGGAAGAGTGGAGTAGGGAGGTTGCCCGAACCACTATAAAAATCTTGTGTGCTTGATTTATATTTCTGCTCTCTACATTATATTGCTTTCCATTTCATTTCATCAATCAAGGGGATTAAACTTTCAAGGGGTTAAGTTTTTAACTTACCAAAGAATTTTATAAGAACCCAATTCACCCCTCCCCTCTTGGGTTTTGCCATTAACTCGGGACCAACATGTATGGTCTGAGGAGTGCGAGCGCAGTTTCCAAGAATTGAAACAGCAGTTAGTAGAAGCGCCCATCTTAACCCTACCTGATGGAAATGAAGGATTTGTGGTTTATAATGATGCATCAAGAAAGGGATTAGGGTGTGTATTGATGCAAAGGGGTAAAGTGATAGCCTATGCGTCTCGATAGCTAAAGCCCAATGAGGTAAGCTACCCCACACATGATTTAGAATTAGCAGTTGTGGTATTTTCCTTGAAAATATGGAGACATTACCTGTATGGTGCAAGGTGTGAGATTTACACTGATCACAAGAGCCTCAAATACATTTTCACTCAGAAGGAGTTGAACATGAGACGAAGGAGATGACTCAAATTATTGAAGGATTATAATTTGGAAATTTTATACCATCCAGGTAAGGCAAATGTGGTAGCTGATGCATTGAGCCAAAATGTCAGCTTAGCGCATCTTATCACTAAGGAAGAAGGGTTATTTCAGGAGATGAGACAAATGGAATTGATTGTATGTCCACCAGGAGTCCAGGCCAGACTATCACAATTATACATACAATCATCACTCTTTGAACAGATCAAGGCTGCGCAACAAAAGGACACAAACCTACATACACATGTCGAGAAAATGAAGAAAAATGGGTTGGCAGAATTTGCTATTGATGAGCAAGGTGCGTACAGGTACAGGGTCGCCTTTGTATACCTAACACAGTTGAGTTGAAGGAACAGATTCTTAAGGAGGCACATTTTTCATCATTTTCTATTCACCCAGGGAGTACTAAGATGTATCAGGATCTTAAGAAAGTATATTGGTGGAATAATATGAAAAGAGAGATCGCTGAATATGTGGTTAAGTGTTTAACTTGCCAACTGGTGAAGGCGGATCACCAAAGAGTGACTGGTAAGTTACAGCCCTTAGAAATTCCTGAATGGAAGTGGGATGACATCACAATGGATTTCATGGAGGGATTACCTAAGACCCAAGCGGGAAACGATTCCATATGGTAATCGTTGATAGTTTGTCGAAAGTTGCACACTTCCTACCTATAAGAAGGACTTATACCGCAGAAAGGCTAGCTAAGGTTTATTACAAGGAGGTAGTACGACTCCATGGAGTGTCGAAGTAGATTATCTTGGATCGAGATGCGACATTCACGTCAAGATTTTGGAAAAGCTTGCACGAAACCCTAGGCACCCAACTTAAGTTCAGTACAACTTTTCATCCTCAAACTGATGGACAAACGTAGCGAGTGAACCAAATCATTGAAGACATGCTCCATATGTGTACCTTGGAGTTTGGAGGATCATGGGATGAGTATATCTCCATTGCAGAGTTCGCATATAACAATAGCTATCAAGCTAGCATCCAAATGGCTCCATTTGAAGCATTATATAGTCGGTGATGTCGAACGCCGTTGAACTAGGATGAAGTTGGAGAGAAAAGGTTAGCCCCAGACTTATCTCAACGAATGGCGGACAAGGTACGAACAATTCGCCAGTGTATACTCACTGCCCAAAGTCGGCAAAAGAGTTACACATATTACAAGAGAAGGGATTTGAGCATCCACGTGGGCGAACATGTGTTTATAAAGGTCACGCCATTCAAGGGAGATACAAGGTTTGAGAAAAGAGGAAAGTTGAATCCCAGGTATATTGGACCATTTGAAGTTTTGGAGAAGGTTGGAAAATTAGCTTATAGGATAGCCTTACTCCCGGCGTTAGCTCTAGTTCACAATGTATTTCATATATCGATGCTTAGGAAGTATGTTCCGAACCCAACACATATATTAGTAGCTGAAAATTTACCGATTCAAGATTATCTGAATTATGAAGAAAGACCAGTTAAAATCTTGGATCACAAGGTACAAAAGCTTCGAAATTGGAAAATTGAGTACGTGAAGGTACAATGGAACCGGTATTCCGAAAATGAAGCCACTTGGGAGTTAAAAGAAGAGGTGGATGGAACGAAAATACCCCCAGCTATTTAAAGTATAGACGGTTTCGTGACAAAACCAGTTATAAGGGGGGAGGATTGTGAAACTCAACCCATGTAGAACCCATATGTATACCTTGATTATGTATATGACATTTATATATGAATTATTGAATTTATGAATAATTTATGTGATTTTGCTAATTATTGCAATTAGGGTTAAGGATTAGCAATAATGATGTGATTAATCATTTTGAGCTAATATGAGATAATAAGATTAGAGCACATTTTTGTTGATTTAAAGGTGAAAATACATCATGGAAAATCATTTTAATTCATTTAATATGAATTATGAGCATTGGTGTGATAATTGACAAGTTTAATAGAAAAACACTAGAAAATTCATAACTCAACGCCTATAAGGCAGATTCAAGTGGAATTTGACATGAAAATTGATGATGTTGGGCTTGGTAATATGAAATTATTGGGTTATGAAAATTTTTGACGAAATGAGTATAATGATTTTTTGATCACATCTCAATTTCAACCGTTAACTTTGAACGGCTATAACAGGAGCTAGGAAAATCGGATTGAGATGAAATTTGAAACGGTTGAATGAAATTATGAGATGCTTATTTTGGAAGGCTTATATTAAGCATAAAATTTTGGAAAAATACTAGCATTGAAAAAGGTAAGCATGGTTGACTATTGCACCTCAAAAGTACCTTTCATTTAATGCTAGAGTACAAGGAATAATTACATGATTTTAATGGAAGTTGAGGTGTCAAATGCAGCATATTTCTAGGATATTTTATGCATTATTATGAAATGCTAAAATTTAAATAGAATCCAGCAATGAATGCACCTTATGATGATGCTACAAAATGCTCAACATGAGCATAGGTAAGGTGGCACATAGGGACGTCCATGGGCTGCCTTTGCTGCATATTTTTGAATTTTTTATTTTATAAAAAATGCCCACATATTTCTGACATGCAGGGATATAAAGATATGCATTCAATTATGCAGATTTTCAGCAAGAAAAATATTAAAATGCAGCTACCATGAAAGTGGAAAACGTGGACAGCATATAGGGGAAATAATGTGCAATGAAATGTGCTAAGTTCTGCCATTTTTCTTAATTTTTTTAACACAAAATTAATATATGAATTAAATTTTAATTAAGTGTATGATTTACCCTTAAATGGGAATTATTTAAAAATGAAAAAAATTGCTGGAAAAATGGGCAGGAGGCAGCTAGACGATAAAGATGAAACCAGATTTTTTATTTTTGAAAAATGGTAAAATGCAATTTTACTTGGCTGTAAAATAGCCAACACATGAGGGGGATAAGGGAGCATTAAGTGATGTGGAAAATGCAGCAAAATGTGGGGTCCACAGCTGGATATATCCAGCACCTATAAAGCCATGCACGTTCACATGGAATGGGATTTTGGAAAATTGATAAGCGCTGAAATTTTTCATCCCAAAGCACAGCAGCTCACGTTCATTTTTGGCCAGAAAAAGAAGGAAGAAAAGCAAGGGAAAAAGAATGAAATTTGTGGAGGAGATCATCTCCAAGTGATTAGAGTTGTGTTAGCATTAACCAAGTAAGTATGTGTAGTTTTGAGTTGTTTAACTTGAGTTTTAAACTCTAAAATTTGAATATGAAAGGGATGCTTAAAGAATACCTAAAGTGATGATTCAATATGCCTTTGATTGAATATGAAATTGGTGTTAGGTTATATGCATGAATTCCCATGATTTAGATGGTGAAAATGAAGTTTTGAATGATATATGAGTTGAAAACTCAAGTTGATAAACCCTAAAATCCCCACGTCAAGTTGCTGTTTTGAATGAATGATATGATTAGGTTATTAATCATGCATTAATGCAAAACATATGTTGATTTGAGTTTAAGAAATGAATTTTAGAAAATATGGAATGTAAAGCGACGTTTATGACCTGAATTCTTCATTTTTAGGTTAAAAATGCTATGGAATTGGGTTTGTATGATTTTTGAATTCTACATAGGGTAAAATACCCTAGGGTTAATGTATTATTTATTCCCAAAAGAATTTGGGAAAATAAGCTCAAAATCTGATTTTTATGAAACAATGTATAAATGGAGTGAAAACGGGACCCGAAACGGGTAAGCAACTTGCTCTTTTGAGGGGTTTTAAGTTATTAATTTTAAACATGTGTTAATGCCCTAAATTTGGATTAGTAAAAGTGGAATTATTTGCTGAAAATTCGGATTTATAAAACTGGTTAGGGTTATGTGTCAAAGACACGTTAAACGTGTGAAAAATGGGTTCCAAAGTTGTTGTTTTGGGAACCTATGATAAGTGGATTTAAATCCCATAACAATACCCTAAATGCATTGGGAATTAAGGATAATTATTATGCTGAATTAGTGACCAAGTTTCTGTCTTAGAAAATTTTATGAAATATACTATGTATATGTTGCCAAATGGGCATATGTGAAAGGATAAATGTGCATAAGTGATGAATGACGTATGGAATGTGATTATGAGCAAAAATGTATGAAAATATGATATATTTCATGATTATACATCTTTTTAGAGTGTATAATGATTAATTTCAAATTTTGGAATTTATTTATGAAGTTTAAGGCGACACATGTGCTTAAAACAAGCACCGATGTATGAATTTTGGAAAATAAGTGAAAAATGGTAAATTAAGGTTAATGAACCTTTAAATGATAATGATTTAATGATTATTATGTGATTAAAGGGTTACCCTAATCATGGGATTGAATATGTTATGTATGAACCCATGAAATTTGTTAATATGTACAATATATGCTATATATATGCATAATGACTTAAGAAGTCATATGAATGATATATGTTAATGGAAATGGGTTGAAAAACTAAATGAGATGCAAGGGAAAGAAATATATGAAAAATTATATTATTCTCATGTAGGAAAAGGCAAAGAAAAAGCTGAAATGGAAAGCTAAGGAACATAGGTAAGCAAGCAAATTTTCTAAATGAATTTTGTTTTCTAAATTGTTTACATAAATGCAATTTTTGCTCTAACTTATTTGATAAAAATGTGGAAATTATTTCTAATATATTTAAGGATGGTCATTCCTTAGTTAAATGGTGTTGAAATGATGTTTTTACTTCAATTGTGATATTATGAAATTTCTTTTGATAAACGTTATGGAAAAAATGATGTGATTCTATGTTTCTGATTGAAAAATCATGCTAGCATGTTAAACATGGATTTATGAAAAGTTCATGTGGACAAGGTATTAGGTCCACTTGAAGGGTATAAGCGGACCGATTGTCCCCCCCTTGGTGTGGCCAAGTCGCTAAGATAGGTCCAAGACCGGCGGCGCCCTCTCTGAAATGGGAGATTACGACGACGGATGGTCGCCTGGCTAGCTTCCATCCTAAGGGAATTTTGATGATTATGTTCATGTTTTTATATGGCATTATGCATATCGTACTCGTGATAGGTACAGGATTTATGTTTTTCAAGACGTACCTTTTGAGAAGGTATAATGTGCTTTCCAAGATGATTTTAAATGCAAAATGTTGCCTGAAATGATTTTCCTATAAAATGCAAATAGCTTGCTTATTGAGTTTCGACTCACGATTTTGTTTTTCTAACCCAAAGATAGGTGAAGGACAGGATATGGCGAAGGAGCAAGTGCAAGCTTGAGAAAGCAATGGAAAAACTTTAGCACTTCTATGTTATGAAATAATTCATGTTGAATGATTGTAACCATTCGAATGTTTTATGTTGATGACTATGGTTAATACATGCAGTGACATCTGATTTATGTATTTGATGAAATATTTTTTATCGGCACGCTTTGTATATGATAATGGGTTGGAAATGACCTAGATATGTTTGAGATGAAAATATGAGAAATCAAACTCGTTTGAGGAATTATTAAGCTGGATAAATATCCATTAAAATCCGCCGTGTGACAGAGCAACAATCCTGATCACGTTTACCAATCAATACGATCCCGATGTAAGGGCTAAGTTGTGACACTCTGTTTGGAGCGCCACACGTATATTAGACTTTCACTTTTCAAGTCCTTCACTTAATATACCAAATCATGCCAAAGTGCAAGCCTTAACACCAAGCAAGCATCAAATCTACAAGATACCAAATTAATATAAGTATCTTCATCAATTAGTAAAAATTGATCACCAAAACATTGTGTCACATGATACATCCTAAACTTAAAATATAAACTTAGACCCACATGGTTTGAATTAATCCAAAAAATAATACAAAATTATTGGACGAATATATCAAATCGTAGGCAATATAAATAAAAAAAACAAGAAAAGGAAGTTTATTGGTGTAGTCCCCAATGAGGTCTTTAATATCTCTCGCCAACACGCCTCTTCCTTCTTCTCTCCTTGGCTCTCCTCTTTTATCCAAGCCCTAGCCATCAAACCTAACTTAAAACTACATCCTTGGATCCCCTAGTTCATTTACAATAAGAGTATTTATGGAGACCTCTCAAAACTTGTGCAAAACTATCACAAGATGGGTGAATTGTGTAACTCCAATGCTGAACATGGCCTAGGTCATGTTGAACTCTGCTTCCTTGTTGCTTGCTCTAAATTTTGATGTTTTGTTGCCTGACAAGCCCCAAACCATGTTGGAACTTCCTTAACACATTATAAGTCATTTTGATCACTTTTTTGCCTCCTTTTAAGTCTTTTAAATCCTCCAATTGAATGAATATGAGTCCCTAAGTTTTGATTCTTGAAGAATCATATGCATTTTGCACTGAAATCACATGAATTTACACATATTGATTAATCGTGAGTTTCTTGCATGCAACTATGCAAAATCCATAAACATTTGACTCAAAATATAATATTCATCCACATTCTTATCCAAACATCACTCAAAATATACGACATGAAACCAACACAACATTCTTCCCCAGTGAGGGGAATTAATGCCAAGTTCAGTTTAAAAAAAGTTGAAAACTAAACCAAGAGTAAGAATTAGCTCTCAAAAGAACTAAACTAATAAGTATGGGGGTTATGCAAATTAGGCACAAGTCCATTTAAAGGCGGTTTAATTCTGAATTACCAAATATTTATTCGAACCTAGCCTTTTATCCTATTTAAGCCCTTATGATTCTATGGACTAGTAAAGTTAGTCGGTGGAGAAAATTTGGACACTAGAATTTGATGAGATATATTTAAGGTAATATGATTTGTATTTTTCTATATTACTACCATTAATAATTGAATGCGTGTGTTGAGACAATAGAGAAATAAAGGAGAGAGTTGCCAATGATGATTAGGAGTTTTTGTTATGAGACTTTTAACCTCTTAATACATGATTTTTCAAGAAAAAAAGGTGGGAGTGGATACAATATTAGTTAAGTGAGATAGATTTTTTAGTAAGATTTTTGATAAGTGGAATGTTTAAGAGTTTTTGTTTATCAATCTCCCTGATTTTTGAAGACTCGCTCAAGAGCATAAATTTTTTGCTCACAATTTTTGAAAGACCTGATTCTGAAATATTTTGATTTATATTTGCTTGACGACAAGCAAAAGTTCAATTGTAGGAGAATTTGTTGAGTTATTTTCATATATTATATTTTGAATAAATTTTGGATGATAGTATATTTTGAGTCGAATTTTAATTAATTTAGATTAGTTATGTGCAAGTACTCACGATTGAATGCTATTTATGCACAATGGGAGAATGGAAAGTTACAACACAGTTCGCAGAGCGTCAGGACAAAACAGATAAAAATTTTAGCGTAAAAGTCAAGGTACAGAGACCCACGTGGTTTGAACCATGTGGATCTGGGTCCTACATGTTTCAAATCGTGCGGAGCCTGGTGTTTCAAACTTAGTTTACACAATTTTTGAGAGATACCTATATAAACACTTGTTGCTCATAATCTAGGGCATCTAAGAATGTGTTTTGGAGCTAGGGTTGTCCAAGGTGAGAAAAACTCAAGAGCGTGAGGAGAGAGGCGAGGCGACAAGTTGCTTGGAGCTATTAGCTTCTCATTCAATAAGCTTTCTTTTCTTTTCTTTGAATTTAATAAACTTTCTTTTGATAGATATTTAATACAATATTGTCTTGTGCTTTAATTTCATTATAAACATGTCTGACTAAATCCAAATTCTAAGATTTAGGGCATAACATGTGACAATGTGAACAGATGATTGGTTTTTAAATTATTTATGAAGGATTTTTTGTGTTAATTTAATATCTTGTAATCTTAATGCTTGTTTTATGTATAAGCCTACGCTATGGCATAATTCATATATTAAGTGAAAGGATCAAGAGGTGGAAGTCTTATATACAATAATCAAGAAATTAAACTTAAAAATTTAAACCATGAGAATAGGCATGAGGACCTTGAGAAATTTATTGAGCTACCACAGATCTTAAAGTATTCTAGTTGACTTAATCCCCATGAGAATAAGGAATTAAAAAATTTTTGATACATCTTGTACGCCTCAAGAGAGGTTGTGAGATTAACTTAGAGTTTGTTCTCCTTTAACACAACAAATCTAGATTAAACAAGAGAACTGATTATCTTGTGCAAGGCGTTGCATGTGAAACCCTTGATCTTAGATAATTTCATCTATTGATCTTTAGTTCTTAATATCGAACGTTCTTAAGATTAACTTATTTATTTCCCTCTCTCTCATCTTATTTTACTGTCTCGGTATTGATTATAAAGTGTTTAAAATCAACATCTAAAATCTCAAATTTCTTATGGGATTGATCTTTTAAATGCTATAGTACAACTCGTGCACTTGTGGAGAGACATAAACATCATTCCCATTGCAGAGAATTATTAAAGTTGATGATCTATTATCAAAGGGATACAAATCAAGAGTGGAGAGCAAAAATAAAGTGTGATTCTTTATGGTAACTAGGCAGGGGGTTTTATTCTAAGGGCTAGCCCCTTATATAGAAATATGCTTGATGGACCGTTGGTGGAGCAGTTGTTTAGTTCTCATTGTAAATGTACAGGTCATTAATTGTAGTATTTAAAATATCAATCCCATAAGGAATTCGAGACTGAAGATGTTATTTTCAAACACTCGTATCAAATACCGAGAGAGTAAAGAAATAACAAATTAAGAAAGTAGATCTTAAAAATATAGAATGAGGAATTAAAAGATTAAGCGATGCGAGCACTTAGGGTCTAAGGTTTTACATACGGCATCTATAATAGATACATGAAGTGTCTATTTAATCTAGATATTATGTATTAAAGGAGAACGAAACCTAAATTAACTTTGCACCTTCTCGCGAAAACTACAATGTGTAACCCTAATTTTCTTAACTATCTATTCTTATGAGATTAAGTCAATTAGAATTCATTATGGTTCGTGGTAGTTCATAGAATTCATTAAGGTCATCATGTTGGTCCCTAGTTTATGGCAAAATTCAAGAGGAGATGAGTGAATTGGGTTCTTGAAAAATCTTTGGTAAATTGAAAACTTAATCCCTTGTAAGTTTAATCCTCTTGATGAAATATATGTTAAGAGATAAAGTGAGAGGGTGCAAATAGAATATAAAAATCAGGTAGTCAAACCACACAAGAGTCAGCAATATATAATGGTTCAGGCAACCTTCCCTACTCTACTCTTTCAAGCGCACACCTATTGTGTATTGGGTTCCATTATATCAATGATAATACGGTTAGAGTACTTGCTCTCTTCTAGATTCTAGCTCTAGGTGGCCTTTATAATTTTTACACAAGTAGGTGGCGAGTCACTCTCCAACCACACTCTACTTTACTTTCACTTGATCTTGGTCTCCAATATCAAACCAAGTGGAATCACAGATAAAAGAATGAAAACAGTATTCTACACTTTATAGTTGTGTAGGCGGATTTTCAACTTGTGGAAGAACTTGTAGGATGATTAAGTGACTATACACTTGAGCACTTGCAGTAGAAAAATAGAGTTCTTCCTGTAGGTCTCCTTAATGAGCACTTAAATGCTAGGAAATTGGAAGGTGAATCTTACTTAATGCCTCTTATCTCATTTTTCTTTCATTGACAAGTATTAAATAGGAGAGAAGTAAATTCGAATGTTTGGTGATAGGCGACACGCATTTAATGCACCAACGTTCAAAATTTTTCAACCGTTGCAACTCAAGTCGCACTTGGAGTCGACCTCGGGTGCGACTTCATCCAAGTTGCAGACTGAAGTTGACTTGGAATGCGACTTCAATCTTCAGCTCTTCAGTCAGGTTTTATTTTAGGTCGACTTGATCTCAGACTTGACCCAAGTCGCAGATGAAATCAACTTCAGTTGCGATTTCACTTTCTATTTGATTCATCAGAACTTTGACACAATGTAATCTTGATTCATTTATATAATTTCCCTTATTTCTTAATGATTCATCTTCATAAATCTTCACTTGTATTTGTGGGCTTTTAAAACTTCTTGAAAACTGAACTTGGTCAAACACTTTTGAACATTTTAGAATGATCTTGTCTTGGATGATAGTATAATGTATCTTAAGTTAAACTTCTCATTCTTGAGCTTGAAACTCCATGACTTGGACTTCATCTGTCTAAGTTCAATGCTAGGGTCAACTTGATTTGCAACTCCACTCAAGTCACATATCTGAGTCGACTTCATATGCGACTTCACCTAAATCGCATGTCGGAGTCGACTCCAATTGCGACTTGACTTTGTCTGATTCAGCTTCAGACCTCTGAAGATACCTCAAGTCGCTGACAGAGTCAACTTGGGTTGCGACTTCACCCAAGTCGCATGCGAAGTCGACTTCGGTTACGACTTCGCCTGTTCATGTGTCCAGTTATCAGTGCTGTCAAAAAATGCCCCTTCAAAGTCGATGCTGGAGTCGACTTCGGTATCGACTTGACTTAAGTCGATGCCTGAGTCGACTTGGCATACAGCTTGACTTGCCAAACTATGAATCTTGAAATATCTAATCCTTAAAAACAGCTCAATACACATGTTAGTGCATGGACACCTCTCAAATGGAATTGTTAATCATCAAAATAAGATTTGTGCATGACAATTAAATCAAAAGAAAAGAAGAAATGGAAAGCATATTGATTGAAAACTCTAATGGCATCTCAAATGCTTCAAGAAACTCGCCTCGGCTCATGCTCTTCACCTTCTCTCACTCCCAGACCTCAACCCTAGCTCTAAGGACGTTATAAAATGCCTTAGGAAGTGTATAACAAGTGTTTGTATGGTGCTTTTCCAAAACCTTATGCAAACCTAATCCAAAGCGCATTAATATCGCAACTCAAAATTCCGCACGATTTGAACCATGCGGGAAGGATTCAAATCATGTGGGCCTCTGGAGGGTGGCGTTTTGCTTCGAAAAATTTCTCTAAACCTAAAATAAATTCAAGTCCTGAATGAAATACGTTTTAGCCATGTTGATCACCAATTTTCCTCATTTTAATTCTTCTAAATAATCAAATTGAATGGGCCTTAGTCTTTACGCTTCAATTCTCCAGGAATTATACATATTTTGCATTGATTTCACTTGATTTTACACATACCAATCAACCGTGAGTGATTTGTGCTAAATGAAGCTAAATCCATCAAACTTTGACTCAAATCATCTCATTTAATCATATGCTCATCCAAATATCATTCTTAGGATGTGTTTGGTTAGAGATAAAACTTTTTGACAAAAAGTTTTTAGCGTAAAAGTTGTCAAGGTAATAAAAAATGATATGATATGATAGGGGTAATGATGAGGTGTAAAGAGAATAAAGTTAAAATAGATAAATTAGTTATATGGGTAGTTGTGTGGAAATGATTCAAATGTAGGGTTGTTTTTATAGGAAAATATGAAAAAATAATTAAAAAATAGGGTAGTTATGGAGAGTGAAAAGTTTTAGATTGAAAAGTTTTAGTTGACATTTTTTGAGTCCAACCAAACACACCCTAAATATATAGTATGAAAATGTCTTAATAGTAGTTAATTAACAAGCATAATAGATCATGGTTTGAGATAAAAATCAAATAGGTGGTTGATGATGCTAGGTGGGAGAAAATTAGGCATGTCTCATTAGCAAGAATGGATGAGATGGGCTGCATTTTTCAGAAACCTAAACAAGATGGATGCTTCAAGGTTAAATTTATATATAGGCTTGCTCACTCAAACAAGCTTTGGAGTTAGGATGGGTGAGAAGGTTGATGAAAGCAGAGAATGATGGGATTGTATATATGCTTTGTGGAGATTGAAGCTCCAAAAAAAAATCCTGATTTTCTGATAAGGCCTCTCCACCAAACTATCCTAACAAAAGTTAATTTTCTCAAACAAGGCATCTCCATTAATTCTTTTTGTCCCTTTTACAAACATGTAGAGGAAGATGAGGATCATATCTTTTAGTAGTATTGCTACATCAAAGGCATTCTACATGTATGCTTCTTTTCCAACTTTCCTCATGCTAGAAATTGTGACCTTTTGGGATTTATTAAGCTTTTGTCAATGGAGAAAGAATAATATCCCTTCATGTTATTTTTATCTTGCTGTTGGAAAGTATGGTATGCTTGGAATTAATTGACACTGGGAAAAGATGTCAATTGTGGTGAGGTTGAAAACGTCATTATGACAAGATAACCAATAAAACCACTTTGGCGACCAAGTTAAGGATATTTAAACCTCACAGCAGGAAAACTAACATCATGCTCAATAAGAAAAATTTGTAAAATAAACTTTAACCTAAAACTTCATGTGTTACATGCTCTTACAGGGTCTTATTTATAACTAAGCTAAAGAAAACCTTCTACTATTTTTCTGATGTGGGACAATGTAAACAGAAAAGAAAATATAGGAAAATTCATTATTATGTTTTCAATGTGGGATAACCAGAAAGCTCCTGCGTCATTCTCACTTAGTTAGAGAAGATTTGTCCATGAGATAAGATTCATCTTCATATTTTCTATAGTTAGGATAAATATCAATCATGCTAACAGTGGCAAAAACTTCATATTCTCCAAGTAGCTTTACCTTATAAGCATTATTATCGATTTTCTTGAAGTTTCAGAAGGGATTATTTACTTGAGGAGATAACTTTGGACAAGAGCTAGAAAAATGTTCCTTCTTCAAGTGGGTCCAAACTAGATCCTTCTTTGAAGCTGATTAGTTGCCTATATTTGTTTGCTTACTTTTGATACCTGTTATTTTTTTAAGGATATTCTCACAAACTTCTTTGTGAAACCTTTTGGAACTATTTAGCTCATTTTTCGACATTCGCATTAAATTGGTACATCACTGGCAATGGACAAAGACCCAAGGGACTAATAGATTACTTTTCATACGCTACCTTAAACGGATATTTTTCAGTTGTCTAGCTTACAAAATTATTATATGAGAATTCGATTATGCTAAAATAAGATCTCATTGTCAAATGTGCTTACCAACAAATTTGCACAAGAAATTTCTTAAACTTTTGTTACCACTTCTGTAATCATCTATTTAAGAGTGATCGGCCAAACTGAATTGCAAATAAGTTCACATCTCCCTCTAGAGTTGTCATCAAAAATGACTGTAAAACTTCACATCTTGATATGATATAATAGTCTTTGGAATCCCATGAAGGCATACGATCTTTTTAAAGTACAAGTCAGCAATATGAGAAGCATCATTGGCCCTGTGACATAGCATAAAATGGATCATTTTTTAGAATTTGTTGATGACAACCATCATCGAGTCCTTTTGTCTCTGAGTTCTTGGTAAGCCCCAAAACAAAATTCATACTTACATCTTCCCATGGAACCTTCGGAATTGACAAGGGTGTGTATAACCTAAAATTTTGATTACATGAATTGGTAACATGATAAATTTAATATCTTCGGATATTGATTATTGGTAATTAGCAATATATTTTGTGGGAATTTTATACCAATTTGGTTGGTAATCATTTGAGTATAATGAGAAATTTGGTTTGAAATGTGTATTTGCAATATTTGGGTATTAAATATTAATTTCAAGTTATTTATATCAATTTTATAATCTTTTGGCTTGAAATTATATTTTTTATTTATTGCTATAAAATCAAATATATTTGATATTAAAATAATTATTTTGGGCTTCAAATAATATTAATTATCACTTGTTTATTAATTAAATGAGTTAATAATTTAAGAGTAATTTGCATACATACCCACATAGTTTGACGCTAATTGCAGATATACCCACGTAGTTTCACGAATTGCATATTACCTCAACACCGTTACTTGTCGTTAATATCTGACGTTATATTTTCAAAAATAACGAAAATTCTCTCATTGGTATACATAGTTTCATGGGGGTATTATGCAATTTTAGTGAAATTATGTGGGGTGATATGCAATTTGTGAAACTACGAAGAAGAGCATTTTCGTCATTTTTCAAAATATAACGTCAGATATTAACGGCAGGTAACGACATGGGGATAATACACAATTTTGGTGAAACTATGTGGGGATAATATGCAATTCCTAAAATTATGTAGGTATATCTGTAATTAGCGTCAAACTATGTTGGTGTATATACAAATTACCCATAATTTAAATCTTTGTTTTATTCTGGTTAACATGCAAATCCAAGTTGTTCATCAAATTATCAAGTGGGGCCCACTAGCAAATCAGCAAATCAGACCGGTAACAAATTCAGGACATCCACACCATTCATCAGATCCAAACAATCCTAGCCGTTCAGCTACTGTCCACCATCAAAAAATTGCCAATTAATTCTGGCCGTCCAAAATTTCCCCTTTGTTGTTCGTCGAAAGCAAATTGATCAACCACCCATCATTAATTCAGCGCCAATTAGCCAATCCAAGCCGTCGAAGAAATAATGCAGCAAACAAATCCAGCCGTCCAGAAAATCCTCACTGTCAAAATTAATCTAAACTGTGCATTTGGTGTCATCAGCCACCGCTTGAGCCATGCTATCTTTTAAATCAAGCAAATTCCAGCTGACCACCAATCATGCACAATTGGATAGATCAAAGC
Organism: Annona cherimola; assembly: GCA_030490835.1. Taxonomy (NCBI): domain Eukaryota; kingdom Viridiplantae; phylum Streptophyta; class Magnoliopsida; order Magnoliales; family Annonaceae; genus Annona; species Annona cherimola. Next base: position 59,511,592 of record CM059974.1, read on the forward strand.
TGTCCATTTAATTTCAGTGTTTTGCAAACCAATCACGTCAAGACTGTCGCAGCCTTCCATTTAGATTTTTTCCAACCGACCAAAAATCTGGCCGTCCCATTGCAGCAATTACATTTAAACCATCTAGATTTTTTTAAGCTACGCAATTCGCTCACCGCTTTACACTGCCCAGCCAAATCAGTATCCATCCGTCCAATTCCGCTTGCTTAGATGCGTAATTTTCAACTCATGCAAACTGGCTGTTATAAATAGAAGAGTATGGCTAGGATCCAGAGGAGGAGAAAAAACACAAAAATTCGTAGGCAGAAATTTTGAGTGAAAAATTGAGAGAGAGCACAAGGGGTGGAGAGAAGGTTAAGAGTAGGGGTGGGAATTGGGGCGGGTCGACCCGTGACCCGGTATTGACCCGACCCATTTTTGGCCAGGTAAAACCAATATATTTTTGACCCGGTATAGGGATGGGTCAGACATTTTGACCCGAATTCAAAAATAGGGTTGAGGTGGGTCAATCATGTCTCGACCCGAAGAGTCCGACCCGCCCCCGCATATATAAATTTATTAAAAATTATAATACTATATTGAAATATTGTTATTATTTTCTTTCAAATTTCTCACTTTTTTATAATCAACTCTATCAACAATAGAAGAATCAATTTATTCAAAATGCAATATAAGAATCAATAAAAAATTTGTACGATATAACCCTCGTGTGTAATTATATATTAACCTATTTTAATAAATGTATACTATATTTTCAAATGTTTTGTTTTCTTAATTATGTGTTTTTTAATAATTAGTGAAATATTGAAACATATAATATTTAAATTTAGTATAAATGTATACTTATGTTTGATAGATATATAAATTTTGAAAATTATCTTATTTGATCCGTATTTTTTACCCGACCCGCTATCCCGATACCGACCCGAATTTTGTCCCTAGACCTGGTAGAAAAAAGTAAGGGTCAAACCGACCTTGTCCCGACCCGGTATAAAATAAGGGTCAAACAAGATTTTTGAAAAGTAGGGTCAGGGTTGGGCAAATCCTGACCCGCCCCGATTCCCACCCCTAGTTAAGAGCATAGGGCAAGAGGCGGAGTGGCGAGCTGTGTGGAGTGGCCGACACACCATCGAGGCTTCCAACTAATAAAATTTTCTTTCTCTTTTCCTTTTTATTTTTATTGTCTTGTTTAAGATTGATTTGAATTTAATTCTATTTTGGACTTAACCATGCTTGGCGAAGCCCTAATTCTAGGATTAATAATGTAACATGCGTACAATGTAACGTGGTGTGTGGTTTTGATTTATTTAAGATAAATATTGCTATTAATTTAATATCTTGTGATTTAAGGCTTGCCTAGTATTCGAGCTCCCACTTTGACAACTATTTTACATATATATAAGTAATGGAACCGAGAGGTGGAAGTCTAATATATGACAATCAAGATATTAAACTTAAAAATTTAAGACCATGAGAATAGACATGATGACCTTGAGGAATTCACAAACGGCCACAAAATTTAGTAAATCATAATTAACTTAATCCCACACGAATAGGTGGTTAAGAATAGACTAGAGTTATGCCTTGTAGGTTTCAAAAGAAGATGCAAGGATAAATTATGGTTTATTCTTCTTTATTCAAATTAAATAATCATGTCATGTACCCATTGCGAAAGATACATGTAAAACCCTAGACCCTAGGTACTCGTATTCCTGCTTTCTAATTTTCGATCTAGTTCTAAATTCTATTTTTTCTTTCTATTTTTCTTTTTTCCTATTTCACTTCGTTCTTTTGAAAGCATTTAAATTAAATTTTTAAGTCTCGAATTCACTGTGGATCGATAATTTATATACGACAATTTACGACCCATGAACTTGCAGTGAGATTGCGAATAGTTATGGTGAGTGATATTTTACTCTAACCTTGGCTAATAGAATTTTTTTTTACTAGAGCTAAAGTCTTGTTTTTTTTTCAAAACGTCTGGTCAAGCCTCTATTATGAGCTTCCAAATGATAGACTATCGCAAGAAAAACTGAGAAATACATAACTAATTACCCTTGAAGAGGAATCCTTCTTGCTGGTGAAATTATCTATTGGGCCTTTGAGGACTGAGTTTCCATATATTACTAAAATGTGGATCATTTTCATAAATATCTTTTACAAATTTAAATCCAATAGTTCTTAATTGTAACAAAATGAGTGGAACGTGTTGTCTACTCAGAGCATCAGTCACCTTATTTTAAATGTTAGACTTGTGTTTGAAGGAAAAAAGGCTTATAGGAATTCACTCAAGGTAGCATACTGAGCTTCTGCTGAGAATTTTAAGTGCTTGAGTGTTTCATGTTTAGAATAGAAAATAAATTCTTTAGGCAGCAATAGTGGCTCTAATGATCCAAAGCTCGAAAGAGGGTATAAAACTCCTTGTCATAAGTTGAATATTTTAACTTGATATCATTCAATTTCTTACTAAAGAAGGAAATAGGTCTCCCTTGTTGACTAAGAATAGCATTGGTACCTACATTTGGAGCATTGCATTCTCCCTCAAATATAATATCAAAGTTCGGAAGGCAAGTATCAAAGCTTGAATGAGCTGCTCTCTCAGTCCCTTGAAGCTTTATTCCATTTTATGACTCCAAACAAAACTCTATTTCTTCATGTATTCTGTCAATAAGACATCAACAATACTAAAGTTCCTGATGAATCAATGATGAAAGAAAGCTAATCCATAAAAGCTCCTCACGTCATGAAGTCTTTTCAGAGTGAGCTAGTTGATAATTGCCTCAATCTTGCTTTGATCATCTTCAATTCCTTAGCTGGCCACAATATATCTAAGGAATACAAACTTATTAGTTAGGAATGCGCACTTTTTTATTTTAACAAAAAGCTTTTTCTTCCTTAATACTTCAAAATTCTTCTGACAATGCTGCAAATGCTCGTTAGGGTTATTGTTGTACACTAGAACATCATCGAAGTAAACAATAACAAATTTCTCAATAAAGTACAAAATACCTACTTTTTGAGGTGCATAAATGTACCTAATATATTAGAAAGCCTAAAAGGTATAACTGTCCAATCATATGATCCATTATGAGTCTTGAATGTCGTCTTTCATTCATCTTCAGTACACATCGAAATTTCATGATACCCACTATGTAAATCAATTTTGAATAAAATAGTGACACTATGTAATTGGTCTAGCAAATCATCAAGTCAAGGAATCAAGAAATGGTGCTTGTTAGTGATTATGTTTACAGCTTGACTATCAATACATATATGTCATGTTCCTTCTTTTTCTAAAATGAATAATGCAGGAAAGGCAAACAGACTAACACTTTCTCTTACCAAACCCCTCTCCAACATTTGTTTAACTTGTCACTGTAATTTCTTGTGCTCAAGCAGTCTCTTATGATAAGCGCATTTATTTAGAAGGACCAATCCAGATTGAAGCCAATGACATGTTGGATATCTAGCATTGGTTGTAATTAAGGAATTATGTCATTAGGAATGACATTAATGAACTCCTTGATCAATGGCTTAACGTCTTCATGCATGGACCCTGATTCACTACATTCCTCGCAAATCAACAAAAAAATGCAAAACAAAACTCTTAATAAGTTTTGTAGAGATCAAATTTAATAAAGAAAACACTTACCTCTTCTTATGGTTTGAGTTACTCTTCACGCCTTAGAAGAGCCAACTTAATCTTTACTCCATCCTTCTGAAAAGAATAGGTATTACTATAACTATTATGAAGAAGTTGACGATCATACTGCCAAGGTCTTCCAAGATATTAGGGGTGCAACTTGGTACCGAGTCGGTCTGAACCCGCCCGACCTGACCCAATACCAAAACCAAAAATGAGTTTTATTTTTTAGATTTTTTCCGAAATAGACCCGGTTTCAACCCGACCCGTAGAAACCCGAAACCAAACCTGGGTTCGCACCAACCCGGTACCAAAACCCGACCGGTCCGAACCCGGTGTAATTTATATAATTTTTTCATAAATTATACATGTTTTTTTTGTAATATTAATATATAGGTGGCCAGTGTATCAATAGATTGGAATGTTGAACCATTATAATTAGTGTATTTAGATTTAGTTGCTTTGAATAACTGTTATGTGAATTATGTTTGAATTTAAGTTGACATGATAAATCTATTTTATATCGTACTTTCTGTTAGTATGAGAAATCTGTTAGTTTGAATTTCAGATTGTAGTATAAATTTGATTCATATTTTAAGTTTATTAGTATGACAAGTGGTCAATTTCTATTTTAGCAATTTGTATGATAATGTTTAGTTTCAACTACAATAGTTTGTATGATATGTTCATTTTCTATTTGCTAAACTTGAGTCATTTCCATTAGCTATTAAATAGAAATGACCAACTAGTCATAAAACTAACTAATTTGCGATTTATTTGTGTCTATAGGGTGTTGAAAAATTGCTTGCAGAGTTCATTCAAAGAATATTGCAGAATTCAGCATGATGTTGCAGAATTCTTTGAAAGGATGTTGCTGAATTTAGCGTGAGGCTTGACTTCATAAACACAGGTATGTATATTCCAATAATTTTCTTTTAGATTACAATTAAATTTGGAAAAAAAACAGTTTTTTGGTAACCCGAATTCTAACCCGAAACCAAACCAAAACCAATGCGAACCCGGTCCGAACCCGGATTAAATTCTTAGGGTTAGGGCTTGGGTTTACTCCAACCCGGTATAACCCGACCCGAGTTGCACCCCTACAAGATATAGGTGACAAGCATACATTGGGATGATGTCACACTAGACTTCATCCTGATATTTATTACCCATGAAAAATTCAACAAGACAATGTCTATTCACCTTGACTTCATTTTCTTTTCTCAACCATTTTAGTTTGTACGATCGAGGATGTGACTTTTTTCGAAGATCAAGTTCTTCCATTATATAATTTGCAATGACATTTTCACAACTTCTTCCATCAATGATGACATTGCATACCTATTCATTGAATGTACATCTTGTGTAGAAGATATTATGATGTGGACAACTCTTATTTTTAGTCAATGTGGTAGTATTAAGGCTATGTCGAACCATAAGATATTCTCTTTAACCAGCATGAATTTCCTCTGCTTCACTTATTACTTTTTTTAAGCTTGTTTACTTCACTTGTAAGAATCAACAAGTGCAATAACTCATCTATTTGGACAATCGAAGCAATATGACCAAATCTATGACATTTAAAGTATTTTCTTAAATTAACATTATTAGCACAAGTGGAACTAGCCTTTTTTGTACTTTTAGCAAGATATTTGGAAGAATCTATCTTAGATTGTGGCATCATGTCTTGACTTTTGAGGCTAGGATAAGACTCCTTCTGCTTAAATAAGCAATTAGTTGTCCTTTATGCTCGCTATTTTTCTACCTTTAAAGCAACCATATGACATATTTAAAGTCTAATGCAGCTGAAGTTGTACTATATCAGTAATTTCAACTTAAGTACCCAAGAAAATGAATAAAAATTTGTTCTTTTGGCACTTGAATATCACATTCATAAGAAGCTACTCAAACTTCATTGTATATTCTTCCACAGATACTATAATCTACTTCAAATTATGAAATTCACAAAAATATCTTACTAGTAGTGTTCAGGAAGAAACTTACATTTAAGCTCTTGGTACATTTTATCTCCTGATTGGGTCTTCCATTTGTCCTTCCCTTTCTCTCTATCTCTTGAGATTCTCCTAACAAGTAGATGCATGCTTCTTGGGCTTAATAGTAATAAGCTTTACACACTTGTCATCAGAAATATCCTTGAGCTCAAAGACTCTCTTCATAGTATGCAACCAGAGTTGTAGTCTTCTTTCAAATTCAAGAATATCAACCTTGATACTTGGATATTTATATACTTGGTCAAGAGAACAATGATGATGTCTTGGATCTCAAAGTTAGCTTGGGGCTTCTTCCTTCAATGTATGGTCATGATGAAATGGATTAGTAACTTCTTCTTCACTACTGGAGTTGCTAGAATTAACATCCTCACTTTTTATTGATCCTAGGGCACCATAAGTATTGCGACTCTTTTGAAGTTCCTAAACTTGTTGACAAAACTCTTCAACTTTAATTTCATGAATACTCGGTTGATGAGGATTTTGGCATCTTGTTGATGTATTGAGCGGTGATGTGATAATGTAAACAATGCCCTAAAAGAAAGAACAGGACTAGAGTAAGAATAAAAAGGCAACAAAAATAATCAAAGAAAAGACAAAAGGAAATTCTTAGAAAAATAAAGAAAAAATAATTATAGTAGAGCCAAGAAGAAAAAGCTTACAAGAAAGACAAAAAAGAAAGGAACACTATTAAGAAGACAGATAATGAAAAGAATAACCATAAGGAAGATAGAAAAGGAAAAGATCAACACTAAAAAATAAGAGAAAAATAATACTAAGATAGATAGAAAACTGAGAAATGCAGAAAATAAAAGCAATACTAAGAAAGACAAGAAAGAAAAGAATAAGACAAGGAAAGAAGAGAAGCACTAATACTAAGCTGACACGGGACATCGCAGAGGATGCCAATCGTGGTGTAGTTGAATGCTCCACTATGGAAAGATAGCTAATAAAACCGCCTTAAGTGGTCAAGTTAAGAATATTTTAACCTCACAAGAGGAGAACAAGCATCACGTTTAATAAGCAAGACTTAAAAACTAGATTTTAACTCAAAACTTTGTGTTACAAGCTCTTAAAAAGGTCTTATTTATAACTAAGATTAAAGAAACTTCTATTACATTTCTAAGGTGTGACAATGTAAACAAAAAGCTAACATAGGAAGACTCATTATTTCGCTTTCAATTAAGGAAACCAAAAAGCTTTGGCATCATTAATTATTAGTAGATGGCTAGATACCGCTAATTGAGTTCATTGGGTGGTGTAGGGATTTATACGTTAATTTCAATCATCTTACCTCATCCACCATGGGCATTTCAACATCCTTTCTTACCCAGTTCATTAGTCTTGTCTAGTCAAGGGATTTGTAAAGCTTAATGTGTATGTTGGTTGCTATATGGCTAATTTCCCGAAAGGATTTGGAGTTGTTCTTCATGATTTGAGGGCAAGATTTCTTGCCACTAGATGCTCGATGAATAGGGGTCTAAAAAAACCACTTTGATTGAAATTGAAGGACATTCTTTTAGGGATATAATGGGTGTGGGAATTAAAAATTAAGAGGGTGGAACTTGAAATTAATTTAATGATAATCATCAATTAACTTTCAGGCATGGGATCTACATTGTCCAACTTGCATTTTATGTTGGAAGAAATCAAAGGCTTTGAAGGAAGATTTGATGGAATTAAGTTTAAATATGTTTTGAGGAGTGGACCCCATCCAGCTCATTTATTAGCAAAGTTTAAAAGTCAAGGTGGAGGAAGGGTAATCTTTGTTGGAAGGAACCACCTAGTTGTATTAGGAATGCTTCATTTTAGTAAAGCTATGGGTTGACCTAGGGTTGCTATTGTGAGCTCAACTTGAAAATCAAAAATCAATTCATATTTTGATGATTAACAATCCGATTTTGAGTAATAAGGTTACTAGCATACTTGATGAAATATTTTAAAGATAGAACTTTCAATTATAAAGTACACCAGTCCAAGTTTCAAAGTCAAGTCAACTCAGTCATGCAACTTAGATCCAATCCATACTTAAGTCGACCTCAAACTGAGACTTAGGATGAAGGGATGCCAGCCTTGAAGTGCAAATAGTCAAACCGCAATGCCAACTCTACCTTACTTGCAACTTAGGCGAAGTTGATAGCCAAGTTGACTTTGGGGGTCGCATAAACCGCCTGACCAAAATTTGAACATGCGAAGTCGCTAGCCAAGTCGACTTCATCCTGCGACTTGAGTCAAGTTGAAGGAAAAATCGATTCAAGGATCCAACCTGTGTTTAAGAAGATGAGTAATATTTCAACTGCAGAAGCACCAAATATTAAGTCGCACAACCAAGTCAACTCTGCCATGTGACTCAGATGAAGTTCAAGCCGAAGTCGACTTTAAGCAAGGACTTTGAAAAATGAAAGCAAGAAAGCAATAGTTGTGGAATTTTAAAGTTAAAATGAGAAGTGAAGTCGCACAGCCAAGTCGACTCCACCAGCGACTTAGGCGAAGTTCCATAGTCAAGTCGACTTAAGGGTTATATGAATTGATTGATTGAGAATCAAAGGTGTGAGGTTGCACCCGAAGTTGACTTCGTATGCAACTTGGTACAAGCCGAAGGCCAAGTCGACTCTAGATGAAACTCAAGAAGCATTGTATGTGGGAGAAGACATTAAGGAGATGAAATGCCCCGATCCAAGTCAAACCCAAGTCGACTCTAGTATGTGACTTGGGTGAAGTCATAGTTGAAGTCGACTCTAGCTGTAACTTGCACTATAACGATCGAAACAATTTAAATGTCGGCACAATAAATGTGCACCACCTACCTCCATGTTCGAATTTATTCATCTCTATTTAAGACTCATCAAGTGAAGAGGAATGGGTTAACTAGAACATTGATTAAGCTTCCACCTTCCAACTTACAAGCATTCAAGTGATCATTTAAGAGCTCAAAAAGAAGAACAGTGTTATTCATTGCAAGTTCTGAAGCAATCTGTCTCAAACTCACTCTACACGTTCTTCCTCGTGTTGAAACTTCCTGTACACCATTTGTAAAGTGTAGAATCTTTATATTATTCATTCTTCTATGATTCCACTTGATTTGATATTGAAAACCAAAATCAAGTGAAGACAAGTAATGTGTAGTTGGAGTATGACTCACCACCTACTTATGTGAAAATTGTAAGTGCCCCCTAGAGCAAGAATCTAGAAGAGAGAAAGGGCTCTAATTATAATTTTATTGATTTAGTGGAACCCAAGAGACAAAGGTGTGCTTTTTGAGGAGTGGAGTAGAGAGGGTAGTCCCGAACCACTATAATCTTTTGTGTCAAATATTTTTGTTTTCCTTTCTCCACGTTTTTATTCAAGGGGACTAATCTACAAGGGGTTAAAGTTAATAAACCAAAAAATTTCAAAATGACCAATTCACCCTTCCTCTCTTGGGTTTTACCATAAACTCGAGACCAACATGTACAACTTGGTACTGGATTGGTCCGAACTCACCCAACCCAACCCAATTTCAAAGCTAAGTTTGGATATTATTTTTAAGAAAATTTTCAAAATAGACACAGTTTTAACCAAACCTAGGAAAAACTAAAACCAATATCAGGTTTATATGAACCTAGTACCAAAATCTGACCCGATCGATCCCGGTATCTTTATTTTTTAATATATACTACTCCTAAAACAATTAATTTCTCCTAGAAATATCTTCCAGAGGTTGTGTGTGAATGGCCCTCACGCAACTAGTAAAAATAGGTGCAAGTCTCCAAATTCCATTTTCTTTTCATCTTGATAGTCATCTCAAAATTCTGTCCCTTTCACATTTTTGCGGGACAGCTGATAGCAACACCCTAACCCTCTTCAACTCTTCTACTCTGGGTAACTTTATCTCCTTCAGGAAGCAAGAAGCTACTGCATGCCACCTGCCAATTGCTGTAAACTTATCCTCTTCTAGAAAGCTATTGGAGAAGATAATGGATTTAGGAGCTTTTGATTGGCAGCAAATCTAATGGCCATACCCACATCTCTATTTGTTGTCATCGGATCTAGAAGGAAGAGGGGCATATAATGGTGCTGACCCTATCTTGCAATAACCCTACTGTTGGCTATTCATAAGTTGTTGTCATTGCAATATGCTGCTTCTTGTCATTTTGCCTATTATTTAGCCTTTGCAAGGCACTATTGTTGTGCAATTATGGAGGCAGGCGTAGCTAATTTCCCCGCCCCCATTTCTTTATTTTCATTTTTATTTCAATTTCCCCCAATTTAATGTGACTACCAATAATCTACCATTGAAGTGCTTCAACATAGCATGTGTTTAAGACATGTATGCTTGAAGTTTTACTATTTGCATATAATTGTTTGATTTTAAAATGTAGAATATTGTTAATCTATCACTGTCAAATACATTATTAATTTTTAATTATAATTTATTTATTATGTTCTGATTATGCTAACAAATATCATTAATAAATTAATTAGTTCTTACACCAACATGTATAGTACTATGTGTTGGTCCTGAGTTTATGATAATACCCAAGAGGGGATGGGTGAATTGGGTTCTTAAAAATTCTTTGCATAATTAGAAACTTAGCCCCTTGTAAATTTAAGCCCCTTGATGAAACGTCCAGCGAGTTAGAGTGAGTGGGTGCAGTTGAAATATAAAACACAAGCAATCAAACCACGCAAACAGACAGCAATATATAGTGGTTCAGGCAACCTTCCCTACTCCACTCTTCCAAGTACACACCTGTTGTGTCTTAGGTTCCACTATTGTATAATCAATATAGTCTAGAGCACCCGCTCTCTTCTAGATTCTAGCTCTAAGGGGCATATACAATCTCAGTACAAGTAGGTGACGAGTTTCACTCCAATCACACGCTACTTTGCCTACACTTGGTTTCAGTCACCAATACTAAACCAAGTTAAAAAATAAATAATCAAAGAATAACAAGAATTCTACACATTACAGGTGTGTAGGCAAATTCAAGTGCGTAGAAGAACTTGTAGAAGCAGTTGAGGATGAGACAGTTCAGCTTTCGGCAATTGAATGCAATGTTCTTCTTGAAAAACTTCTTGTAGATCACTTAAATGCTAGAGGAAGTGGAAGGTGAGCTCAATCAATGTTTTTCCAACTCCTTTCTCGTTCACTTGAAGCTCCTTAAATAATGAGAAGTAAATTCGAACGTTTGGTGGTAGGTGGCGTGCATTTAATGCGCCAACGTTCGAATTTTTCCAACCGTTGCAAGCTAAGTCGCACTTGGAGTCGACTTGGGATGTGACTACGTTCAAGTCGTAGGGTGGAGTCGAATTCAGGTGCAACTTCACCCAAATCGCAGATTGGAGTCGACTTCGGAAGCGACTTTGGCCTTCAGCTTCCAACTCAAGTTCCATGCTTAGTCGACTTGGTCTCAGACTTGATCCAAGTCGCAGGTGGAGTCGACTTCCGATGCGACTTCACCAGTCATATGTCTTGTTGGAACTTCAAAACTTTGCTTGTGATCTACTTGTTGTGCATGACCTTCCTTTCTTCTCTTTTTGAATTCTTGGATCTTCATTTGGTATTATAGCCCTTGATATGTATCACTAACCTTGGGTTATAGAATACCTTAGTCTTTTGATAGAAATCCTCTTCAGTGGCCTTGATTCATGATTGCCATTGCCTCTTAATTTTGATTTCCATTTAGTAGATAGTTTTAGAAGCAACTTGATGTTGATTTATACTTAAATCGCAGGCTTGAGTCAACTTGGAGTGCTACTTCATCCAAGTCGCATACTGGAGTCGACTTAAGATCCGACTTCACCCAAGTCGCATAATGGAGTCGACTTAATGTGAGACACAACTCTAATATTTTCAAAGTCTGTAGCCGAGGCTCACCCAAGTCGCAGGTGGAGTCGACTTAGGGTTGCGACTTCACCTAAGTCGCAAGTGGAGTCGACTTCGGTTGTGACTTCGTCTATCTCGGAGTCCCAATTTCATCTCTGTCTATTTTTGGACGTTTGAAGTCGATCCTGGAGTCGACTTGGGTATCGACTTGACCTAAGTCGATGCCTGAGTCGACTTGGCATTGCGACTTGACCTGCTATCCTTTGAACTTTGATTATATAAACCTTGGCATCAGTTAGCAACCACATTAGTACTTAAATAATTCTCAAATTGAGTTGTTAATCATCAAAACATGGATTGTGCTTAATTTGCCTTAAATTTCAACAATATGAATATGGAGGTAACTGCAAAGCTGAATGCTAATCCAAATACTATAGACTTGACAATTCCATTAGACGTTCAACCTATAACTCAAGTTAAGAAAAAATACAAAAACCACTTCAGCAATGTGGGAAGATTTGATAAAATAATTACAAAAGAAAAAACTAAATTTCGTAAATATAAATGGTTCACTAAAAAACTCAAGGGCCAAAGTTCCATGGGTACTAACACACTTTCAAGGCATTTGAACAGATGTCTTTATAATAAAAGAAAAATAAAGACATGAAGCAACTAATATTGTCCTTCTCCATACTATCAGATGGTTCAGTGATAGTAACTCAGAAATTTGACCAAGACACATATAGAAAAGCACTTGTGTGTATCATAGATGAGTTATCATTCAAATTTATAGAGAAATTTATCGAGTATTGCAACCATTGTTTAAGCTCTTTTCAAGAACAACCTTAGTCAAAGACTGTTTACAACTATATAAAGAAGAGAAGGACAAGTTAATAAATATGATTGAGACAAAAATTCAAATTGTGTGCTTGACTATAGATTTATGGACATCGATTCAAAGTATTGGGAATTTTTCTCATTGCACAATACATAGATACACATTGGAAGTTACAAAAATGAATTCTTAATTTTTGCATTTTTCCATCTCCGCATACTGTTAAAGTTATTGCCCAATGCATGAAAGCATGCTTGGATGGGTAGAAAATAAAACATGTCTACACTATTTCAATTGATAATGCTTCATCCAATAATGTGGCTGTGAGAAGCCTCAAATATAAATTAGATCTCAAGAGCCACTTTTTAGGAGATGGAGAAAATTTGCATGTTCATTGTGCAGAAACTAATTGGAAGAGATTGGATAAGTGAAGTGAATGTATCTATTAGTTGTATTTGTAATGCTACAAAGTATGTAAGTAGTTTTGTTAGTAGAAAAGAACATTTCAATATAGTGGTTGAGAGTTCCAGTCTCCCTTTCAAAGGCGCTTTATGCTTAGATGTTACAACCCATTGGAACCCTACCTTTTTTATGTTACAGACTATTTTAAATTTCGAGAATATCTTTCAACTTTATGCAAGTGAAGATAAAAAGTTCTTATCTAAAGGGCCACCAAATTCTATGGATTGAGAACATGCACAAGTCATATGTCATTTTTCGGAACATTTTCATGAAAGTGCTAAAATCTTATCTCGAAAATTTTATGTTACTGCAAATCAGTATTTACTTGAGTTGTATAATATTCAAATAGTTTTAATACAAATGAGTAATGATGATGATCCACTGATTCGTGAAATGTGTAAAAAAAATGAGGGACACATTTAATAAGTATTAGAGCTTTGTTGGTAAAATGAATATGCTCTTGGTGCTTGCTATTATGTTGAATCCTCGGTTTAAATTGGCCATTGTCCTTTTTTGCTATACAAAAATTATGGATAGAGAAAAAGCTAATGAAATAACATGTATGGTGAAGCATACTCTGGTTAGTCTTTTTAAAATGCATTAACAGTAGTCTTTTGGTATGTCTTTGTTTGAAGGGGCCAGTTCTAGCAGGTGGCACTATAAACTAATATCTTCTTTGATGAGTTCAAACTATGGAAACAATCTAAGGACAATGCTGACCGGAATAGGAAGTGGATAGGTATTTGAAGGAAACCCTAGAAGAGAATGAACTAAATTTTGATGTTTTGGGATAGTGGAACAACTATTCCATGCATACAACATTGTCTTATTTATCTTGAGATGTTTTAACTATTCCGATTTCAATAGTTGTTTTAGAGTCGACATTTAGTATGAGTGGTTGTGTTTTTTATCAGTATAGAAGCTTCTTAACACCTAATTTAGTTGAGAGTTTGATATGTATACAAAATTAGCGTAGACCAACCCCTCAAATTACTAAATATGAGGAGAAGACTATTGAATTTGAGAGGCTTATATCTGGTAATTTATCTTTTCCATACCATGTTTTTTATTCTAGAATAATATTTGATATTCTAGAAACATTTCTAATTAAAATTTTAAAAAAATTTTACCTCTAATTCATCCAAACCTCCTCTTCCTCCTTGACCAAGGCATACTTGAGATAGTTTGTTTTTAATTTAGTTTCCTCATGATTATTGCCTTCCATCTATAATAGTTGTATTTTTTTGTCTAGGTTGATGCATATTATTTTCAAAGATAGGAATGGAAGATCAATAACTTAGCATTAGGAATGCAAATGGAAGTCAAGAGAGAAATTAGATGGGAAGCCTTTGGATTGTTTTTTCTTTACAAAAAACTTTGCTATCGGTGAAATCATTTGAACTGTGAATTTATTTTAAAGTGGATGTAAACTTGTTGGAGCTTAAGCTCTATTTTGTAGTTTCATTTTAGATCTAGATCGCGCTTGAATTGAATTGGGATGTTGAACTATTATGTGCATTGTTTTTAGATTTAATTTCTTTGAAGAATTGTTAAGGGGATTATCTTTGAAATTGAGTTATTGTGATAAATCTATTTCATATTATAATATCTATTGGTATGGCAAATCTATTGAGTTTGAATTTAAGATGATAATACAAATTTGTTTCATATTTTAATTTTTATTGGTATTGAATGTTTGTTTTGGATTTTAGCACTTTGTATGACAATTATTCAATTAGATTTTTAGTAGTTTTTATGACAAATATTTAGTTTGAATTTCAATAGTTTATAAGAAAATTTTGTTTAGTTTCTATTTACTAGACTTATGGAATTCATCATTCTCATTAGCTGTTAAATGGGAATGATCAACTTAATAGCTAGCTATAAAACCAATTAACACTTTTATTTATTTTTGTTAATAGATTGCTAAAAATTGTTGCAATATTCATTCAAGAAATATTGTAGATTCATTACACAGACTTCATAATCACAAGTATTTATGCTCCAAAAATTTTATTCTCTAATGCATTTAACTTTCGAAATAAACAGTTTATAGGTAATCCGAAATCAATACGAACCTGATCTCTAAGATTAGGGTTAGGATTTTGGCTCGCCTCAACTCAGTACAGTCTTGCCTGAGTTGCGCCCCTAGGTAGCCATAAAATCAATTAATAATTTCATTTATTTGTGTTAATAGGATGTTGAAAAATTGTTGCCGGATCCATTCGAAAAATATTGCAGAATTCATTGCAAAAACTTCGTAATCACCGATATTTATACTTAAAAAAGTTTCTTTTCTAAGCTTACAAGTAACTCCAAATTCAACCTGAAACTAAAACGAAAACCAATGAACTCGGTCTCTAAAATTGAGGTTAGAATTCGAATTTACCTCAGCCCGGTACAACTGACCTGAGCTGCACTCTTAGGTTAACTTCTCTTGCTAAGGCTGCCCTCCTCCACTTGGCCTTGCTTTTCATGTTGTTGGTGTCACGAGAAAAGAGCGGAGAAACATGAGATAATTAGTATGTTTTATCTACATGTGCGAGGATCTCACAGTTGCTATAAATCGCTAGTATGCTTATCTGAATGACTACGAGCTTGCATGAGTCGACGCTAGGCTGCTGTCTCCGCAAACCAGTTCGTGCTTATGTGAACGGATGTGGATTGTAAATATATTAATCCTCTTCCACGCCTGATGCGGAGTAAACCTGACGTGCATTCACATGCTTTTTCCCACACGTAGCACCACACACACTTTTACACGCACGTCTCCACGCGATCCCCGCACCTTTCGACGTCTATCACGTTTATCTCCAAAAAAGACCAGGCCCGGCCGTCTACAACCCAACTTTGCTCCCATATCTTGCACTCCTGCGCATTATCTATTCTCAGCTGCTCTAAATTAAAATTCCTATTTTAATTAAAAGCATGGAAGCAGAATTTGCACGATGATGCTAACCGTGTATGATGGATTCGGGGACAGAGCAACAAATCTTTTCTTTTTGCGGGGCGGGAAACTTCGGGCAAGGGAATGGAATCTAATCTCCACTAGCCACGCTCGAACCCGCACAAATTCCCTCCGCCCCGCACCAAAAGCAAAACGTCCCACATCTGGACCGCGAGACCACCCAAATCCAACTTGTTCGCCGCAGCCACAAACGATCCTCCCCCAAATGTCGTCCTCTTTTTTCCGAAAAGCAGAAAAGATTAGCGCCGAGATCACCCCACGTTTCAGCAATGGGCCACCTATTTCCGATTCCCCCTCCTTTTACTGTAGCCCGCGGACTACTATATCATGACTCAAAGCTACGTAAAAACATTCCCTCCCCCCGCTATTTACCACGTCCCCGTCCAATCTCTCTCTTTTTCTGTCTTGCTACCTTGCTGTCCACTGCCGTATTTCCGTTGCCGGAAAATCAATCTTTTCATCGAAGATGAGATAATGACAACACCGCCGACGCCGCCACAGCCGCAGCCGACGGTGACAACTACTGTTGTGAGGAAGCTGATCGTGGAGGTGATTGAAGCCCGGGATTTGCTCCCGAAGGACGGACAGGGCAGCTCCAGCCCCTACGTCGTCATCGACTTCGACGGACAGAGGAAGCGGACGCAGACGCGGATCCGGGATCTCAACCCTGTATGGAACGAGCAGTTGGAGTTCTTGATCGTCGACCCCAAGACGATGGAGGCGGAGGAGCTGGACGTGGAGGTCTACAACGATAAGAGAGTGGGCGCCGGCGGAGGCAGCGGCCGGAAGAACCACTTCCTCGGGAGGGTTCGCATCGCAGGCACGCAGTTCGCCAGGAAAGGCGACCAAGGGCTGATATACTTTCCTTTGGAGAAGAAGAGCATCCTAAGCTGGGTCAGAGGCGACATTGGCCTCGTGGTCTACTACGTCGATGAGGTGATCGAGGAGCCGAAAAACGAAACACCGCCGCCAGAGCCCGAGAAGCCCCCGGCCCCTGTTCCGCCTCCAGAGGAGGAGAAGGGTCCCGTGCTCCCCACCGAGGCCGCCATGGAGTCCCAGACCGCTCAGACGGTGATAGTCGAAGAAATGCCCGAGCATCCGCAGGTGGTGCAGCTCGATGCGACGACGGTGGAACCTGTCCCGGGGCCGATTCCCGAGGTGCGGCGGATGCAGATGCCTATGGGGGGCTCAGCTGAGCGCGTGCGGGTGATGAGGAGGCCGAACGGCGAATTCGCCCCGAGGGTGATCACCGGAAAGTTCGCCAGCGAGAAGGAGAGGATACCGTCATTCCACCTCGTGGAGCCGATGATGTATTTGTATGTGCGGATCGTGAAGGCGCGCGGATTGTCCACCGCGGAGGATGCGTACGTGAAGATCAGGACCGGCAGCCACTGCGTGCCGACGAAGCCGTCGACGTATCACCACCCCGGCGAGGCTCCGGGCAATCCAGAATGGCACCAGGTGTTCGCTTTCGGGCACAACCGCCCCGACTCCGCCGGCTCGACGCTGGAGATATCGGTGTGGGACTGCCGGACGGACGCATTCCTCGGCGGCGTCTGTTTCGATCTCTCGGACGTGCCGGTGCGGGATCCGCCTGACAGCCCCCTGGCGCCGCAGTGGTATCGGCTGGAAGGCGGCGACGATCCCACTCCGGGCGTAAGGCACGTGTCGGGGGACATCATGCTCTCGGTGTGGATCGGCACGCAAGCGGACGACGCGTTCCCGGAGGCGTGGAACACTGACGCGCCGTACGTTGGGCACACGAGATCGAAGGTCTATCAGTCGCCGAAGCTGTGGTATCTCCGCGTGACCGTCATCGAGGCGCAGGATCTGCACGTCGTCGGCGGCGGAGGGGGGCCGCCGCCGGACGTGCGTGTGAAGGCGCAACTGGGGTTCCAGTCGGCGCGGACTCGGAGGCCGATGATCAACCACAGCTCCTCCTTCTCCTGGCACGAGGACCTGATGTTCGTGGCCGGCGAGCCGCTGGAAGATCAGCTGATCGTGCTGGTGGAGGAGCGGTCGGGGAAGGACGCGGGGCTGCTGGGGCACGTGGTGGTGGCGCTGACGGCAATCGAGCAGCGGCTGGACGAGCGGAGCGTGGCGTCGAAATGGTACGGGTTGGAGTGCGGAGGGGGATGCTTAGGACGAGGATCACCGCCGTACTGCGGGCGGATACACCTGCGGCTGTGCTTGGAGGGGGGCTACCACGTCCTGGACGAGGCGGCGCACCTGTGCAGCGACTTCCGGCCGACGGCGAAGCAGCTGTGGAAGCCGGCGGTGGGAGTTCTGGAGCTGGGGATTCTGGGGGCCCGGGGGCTGCTGCCCATGAAAACCAAGGGCAGCGGCGCCAAGGGCTCGACGGACGCCTACTGCGTCGCCAAATACGGGAAGAAGTGGGTCCGCACGCGCACCATCACCGACAGCTTTGATCCACGGTGGAACGAGCAGTACACGTGGCAGGTGTACGACCCTTGCACGGTCCTCACCATTGGCGTCTTCGACAACTGGCGGATGTTCGGCGACGTGGCGGCGGAGGAGAAGCCGGACTTCCGGATCGGCAAGGTCCGCATCCGCGTGGCGACCCTCGAGAGCAACCGCGTCTACACCAACTCCTACCCGCTCCTCGTCCTTCTCCGCTCTGGCCTCAAGAAGATGGGGGAGATCGAGCTGGCCGTCCGCTTCGCCTGCCCCGCGCTGCTGCCCGACACATGCGCCATCTATGGCCAGCCGCTACTGCCGCGGATGCACTACCTCCGCCCGCTGGGGGTGGTCCAGCAGGAGGGGCTGCGCGGCGCCGCCACGCGGATGGTCGCGGCCTGGCTGGCACGCTCGGAGCCGCCGCTCGGCGCGGAGGTGGTACGCTACATGCTTGACGCCGACTCGCACGCGTGGAGCATGCGGAAGAGCAAGGCGAACTGGTTTCGGATCATGGCCGTCGTCGCGTGGGCCGTCGGCCTGGCCCGGTGGATGGACGATATCCGGCGGTGGAAAAACCCTCTGACGACGGTGCTGGTACACGTGCTGTACCTAGTGCTCGTGTGGTATCCGGAGCTGATCGTACCCACCGTATTTCTATACGTGTTCTTAATCGGGGCATGGTACTATCGGTTCCGGCCGAAAATACCGGCGGGTATGGATATACGGCTGTCACAGGCGGATACGGTGGACCCGGACGAGCTGGACGAGGAGTTCGACACGATGCCGAGCTCGAAGCCGCCGGAGTTGGTGAGGGCGCGGTACGACCGGCTGCGGACACTGGCGGGTCGGATCCAGGCGGTGCTGGGGGACATGGCTACGCAAGGGGAGAGAGTGCAGGCACTGGTGAGCTGGAGGGATCCTCGGGCGACGCGGCTGTTCATCGGAGCTTGCCTGATGGTGGCGGTGGTTCTGTACGCGGTGCCGCCGAAGATGGTGGCGGTGGCGTTAGGTTTCTACCTGCTGCGGCATCCGATGTTTCGGGACCCGATGCCGCCAGCAAGTTTGAATTTTTTCCGGAGGCTTCCCAGCTTGTCGGATCGGCTGATGTAGCTGTCTAGCCGGCTCTGGTAATGTCTTTTTGAGGGGTGGGAAAGTAAAAGGGATTAGTTGAATTGATTGACTAGAATAATAACAGGGATAGGGGACTTTTTGGAAAATTTCTTTCAAAACTTTTTTGTGGGGATTTTGGCTGATCAGGGCTAGCTAGGTTTTGACATAGGTGCAGGTAGCTTTTCGAGATGTAGATGATCAGGAGCTTATATGTATTTCCAAGTATTTTGATGATCCGAATTGGATGGTCTGAACAATATTTTGATTTTTGGCTATAATTAATTCAAGGGTCAGATATATGATACGAAGAGCATGTCAAAGCGGGTAAAAATTAAAATAATCATGAAGCGCTAGCTAGCTAGCTAGCGTGATGATTGATAATGCCTGTGTGTGTTGCAAAGTGGTATATGTTGGGGAAGATGATCCGCGGCCGCAAATTGCGGTGCGCTTTTCCCTGGATTAAGGGGCTCACAATTTTCATCTTGTCAACTCAGGTGGGGCATACAATTCTCACAGAAACTGGCTTACAGGTGGAAAAGGTGCGGCCAAGGTTTTGTTTGGACAACAGAGATGCACATGCATGTGTTTCTGCCTCTTGCCTGCTGCCTGTATTTGAATGGCATTGCTTTGGTATTTGCAAATGTTAGAAAACGAGTCACTCTTTTCACACTGTCAACCGGATTTTGACGCTACCATGTTATTTATAGCCATTTATTTTAATTTTCTAGTAATATTACTTATTTTTAAAAGAATTGTCTTTTTTTATTTTATTCACAAATCATCCGTATCCTAACCCTATTGTCATATCCCTTTGATCACATTCTTTATATATTTTTTATTATTATTTTTTAAAACTGCTTGGTGATCAAATCAAGTGAAAAAGGCATGACAACAGTGAAAAGCATCGCTCTTAATTAGGAAAGTACCAAAGAGAAGTTAAAATTCTCTGTTCAAAAAGTTCGATTCATCTTTAATGTTATATTCTTATTCATATGCTCCAACTCACTAAGGTCAAGTTGAAGCAGCCCAGATTCAGTCCAACTCAATTTTGGAGTGAGATTGGATTAAGCTAAAGCTATTGCAGTATGACCCAAAACTTTAACCCGGTTTATCCAGAACTTATTGTAACGTAAAATTGCACATGTATATATTTTTGTTAATATTTAAGTAATTTTTCTGTCTTTATAGGCACCATATAAATTTGATTAATATATTAAAAGACTTCAAATATTAATCAGTAGAAAACAGACGCAAAGCTTCTTTTTTTTTTCAAATCCAAAATGATTTACCACAATTTTGTTATATTTACATGTGAATAAATCATATCCCTCCGATCAAGCCAGCTGGATTGAACTCTTTGCCAACGCTAGTAAAAACACCGTCGTACATCTCCTTCTTCCCATGCGGAGCATGTGGCATCCCACACAAATGGCAAAAGGTCAACATCCCGAAGTATGTTTTTTCCTTACTCGCGCAAGCGACTTTTTATCTCCATCTTCTGAGCTAGATAAACGCGTGGATCAGCGTGTAAGCTCGGCCGTTCATCTCATTTCCCTCGCACTTTTTCGGTCATTCCAAAATTGAATTCCGCTTCCATCATACCCTATTTGTAAGCAACTCTGTCCATATTTTCATCCATCTTGATGGAAAAATAAATTCCATCTCTTGCATTGTGCATCATTTTTATTGTCATCAAAATTATATTATCTAGTGCAAATGTTACATATACTTACCGTTTTACCTCTAATTTCACTTGTTCCTACAAATTTACAAAATTTTCTAACATATCTACGTATTTTGCCTAAATTTTCACTTATACCCACATTATCAGAAATTTGTTAAAGGGGTCATTAGCACATCCTGTAAAATGACAAATATGCCCGAATCTTAATATAATTTGATGTTAGTCTGCTCAAAATTAAAAATTCATATTTAAATGATATATGATTTTATAGTTATAAAAGTGCTAAAGTTCATTTGAATGTGAATTTTTAGCAATAAAATTATAACTATGGATGAACATTTTTGTCATTTTAAAAGATAATAATGGCCCCTTAATGGATTCATAATGGTATGAATATAAGTAAAATTTTAGGTAAAATACGTGAGTGTATTAGGATATTTTGAAAATTCATGGGTATAAATGGAATTAGGGATAAAATTTATAGGTATATGTTGTTGTGAAATCAATTAGCAAATTAAGTACAATCTATGTTTTAATAATTAATAATCCAAATTTCAGAGTTTAAGGGTACTAACTTGTTTAGTGTAGTGTTTTAAATTAGATTTTTTAAAAAACAAAACATTACAAATCAAGTCACAAAGTCAAGTGGACTCAGGCATTGACTTGAGCCAAGTTAATACTCAAGTCGACTTTTGATTCGACTTCAAAGGGTATTTTTCGTCAAAGTTGAAATTGTAGACATGTGAATAGGCAAACTCACAATCGAAGTCGACTTCGTATGCGACTTGGGTCAAGTCACAACCTAAGTTGACTCAATATGCGACTTGCGAGATTCTGAGCCACTAATGAAGAATCCGAAGAAGTCAAGTCGCACCCCAAATCAACTCTGACATGCAACTTGGGTGAAGTTTCACATGAAGTCGAATCGGTAATAAAACTTGGAGCATTCAAGCACTAGAAAGAAGATTTTGAAGAATTAAGCATGCAACGAATACCGAAGTCACATACTCAAGTCAACTCCACATGCGACTTGGGCTGAGTTTCAACCCAAGTCAACCCCAGTATATGACTTGGATACCAAGGAGTTCAAAACTTGAAGAACTGAACTCAAAGATCAACACATGGAACTCAACGAATACATATCTTGAAGAATTAAAGATAGACGTCACCAAATAAAGTTCAAGCAATAAAGAATTGAAGTTTCAAGTACAAGATTCGAATCAAAGAAGGCTATATTTTTAAGACCACATGAAAATTGAATAGATCCAATGGGAACTGAGTCCAAGAAGGTTAAAACATGAAAAAACTAGAGCTTAAAGTCCAAAGTATTTAGTTTATAATGATTTGAAGTTCTAAATAGCATAATAAAGAGTGAATTCATAGCCCGAGTCGACTTCACTTGTGACTTGGATCAAGTCTCAGATCAAATCAACTTGAAATTAGAACTTCGAGATAAAGATGAGAAGCAAATCTCTCGAGAAGGAAATGAGGAGACCGAAGTAGCAACTCAAGTCAATTCCATCTTGTAACTTGGTTGAATTCATATCCGAGTTGACTCCAGATGCGACTTGGATCATAACGGTCACAAAAATTCAAATGTTGGTACACTTTATGCGCGTCACCTACCCTCCAACATTTAAAATAACTTCAATGACATCAAAGAGAGTTATGAGGGTTAGCTAGAACATTCATTGAGCTTACACTTTCCTTTCTACAAGCTTTCAAGTATATATTAAGTGTTCTACAAAGAGGAACTCTCACTTTCACTGCAAGAGCCGTTATTCCTCATCCACCTCAAGCATTCAAGAGTTCTCTCACGTGTTGAATCTACTTTACATAATTTGTAAAGTATAGATTTCACTTTCTGAATTTTTTTGTTGTTTTGCTACTTGGATTGGTATTGGAGACCAAGGTTAAGTAGAGACAGTAATATATGGTTGGATAGAACTTGCTGTCTACTTGTGCTGTTATTGTAAAAGCCCCTTAGAGCTATAATTTAGAAAAGAACAAAGGTTGTAGTTGTATCATTGTTAGAATAGTTGAACCCAAGACACAAAGGGTGTATTCTTAGAAGAGTGGAGTATTGAGGGTTGTCTCAAATTACTAAAATTTCTTATGTCTTCTCAGTCTATATGATACCAAGACCAATGAAGGTCCATACATGTAAACTAGGCATATAACTTGATTAACTTTATCATTCAATTTAATGATTGATTTTAAGGCCATTGATTAAGTAAGGTGATTAAATTAATCACCATAGCTCAATGTGAGTTAATGTGTACAAAGAGACCCAATGAGGTTTAGAAAATGAGGATATGTAATGAATTTTTTTCATATATTATAATTTAATTGATGATAATTATGATATTGATGTGATTAATGTTAGAAAATTCATAACTTGACGCCTATAAGGCGGATTGATGTGAAATTTAAAGCATAAGCACATGATGATGTACTCTACCTTATAAATAGAATAGATTAGGTTAATTATGATTTAATTAGGGTGATAATTATTTAATTTCATCCAAATTCAAAAGACAATTTCAAATAACTATAAGTTACATTAGAAAGGTCATTTTGACATGAAATTTTTCATGGATGGTTAAAATAACATGACTTATCATATGTATGAGTTTTTTAAAGTTAATTATCATAAAAAATGCTTAATCATAAAAGGACAAAATCAGTTGATTTTTGTTTTCAAAAGGGAGATATGTCATTAATGGAAAGTCAAATCGGTTAATGCATGGAAATGAGGTGAATTTTGAGGCATTATTGATAATTCAAAAATTCAGATTTTGAGGGTAAAAAGTCCAACAATACCAAAATAGGAGAGAGGGGTAAGTTTGGGCAGATTTTTGCCTTTTAAAAATTTTGAAAAATGATAATTACAAGAGATAAATATGACAACTAGCAAGGATAATTATGTAAATTATTTAAACCTCAAATGAGGTGGAAATTAAAAAGAAAAAGGGCATATATATAAAGGAGAGAGATGGCTGATTGACGTGGTTGAAGTGGACAGCTTTGGTGTAAAAAAAATATTAAGGGGCAGCAAGTGAACATCCCCAAACAAGGAAAAAGAAAAGGGAAAAAGAAAAAAAAAGGAAGAATCCAAGCTTGACAAGTTGGAGTGAAACTACACAAGCTCAAGTAGGTATCCAACTAAGTTTTGCTTGTTAATTTCTAAGTTTTCTAGCTCAATTTATGGGTCATAAATTGATTTATTTATAAACCCTAAATCATGATTTAAGAAGCTATTAATAAGAATGCTAAATGCTAAATGAGTTAGAGGATTCAACTAAGCTTTCAAGCATGCTAGGTATGATTTTAGGGATAATTATCCTAGGTATCTTATGCTGGAATTTTTGTTTAATTCCAATTAAAATTGCTGTTTTGAGCATATGATGTGTTTGGAATATGTTAAATGTTTCCATGAACAATATATGTTGAACTAAGCATGATTAATGAACCTTAGAAGGGTGAAACGTAGACTTGACAATTTGATTAAAATTCTACTCTTTTGAGGTGGAATTTGCGCATGAACTAAATAGACTAATATGTGGATGATTTAAAGAGTAAAATACCCTAAATATAAGAAGGAATGGATGTCCAACATAGGGCAGAAAATAAATCTAAAAATCTATTTTGGTTGGGCATGAGATGTTCGTCCAAGGGTGGAAAAGAACAGATGGAAAGTTGCTATTTTGGGCAACTTGATTTATGGACTTTGAATTCATGAAAATATCCAAAATATGGTGCAAAAAGGAGATGTCCAAGGGATGGAAGTAAAAATATAAAATCTGCTTATAGGGCATATAATGATATAGAGTTTAACATGGGGAAGTAAGCTGAAAAAGTGTTATTTTGGAACCATGTAATTAGGGAATTTTAATCTCATGATTATAGCTGAAATTATGTGCTAAATAAGTGTTTTAGTTAAGCCCAAATGGAAGGTTAGTTGCTGTTTAAATAAAATTAAATAACACATAATATATGTGTAACTAAGAGGGTACACATGAAGGGTATAGATGGCAAGGATGAGAAATAACTAAATATGATTTGCTAAAATGCAAAAAGGGAATGAAATATGGTAAAATGAGAAAAGAAGGGGTTGTTTTGATAAAATTAAAAAATCTCAAAAATTTGGGACTAATATGTAAAACCCTAACTCATAAGTATGTGCTTAAAGTGAGCACTAATGTGAGAAATATAAAGAATGGATGTTAAATGACGAATAAGAAGTGTTATATATTAAGTTAAATAAAAAATTATAATAAGTTTGAAAATTTGCCCTAAGTAAGGGTATTAAAAATGAAAAGAATAAATGCTATGAAAGCACAAGTTATAACGATGTGTGAATAAGAAAATAAACACCCAACTTGGAAAACAAGTGGGATAAGTAAACTGACAAAAAACATGTAGGTTGGGAAAACTATATTATGTGCAAGCATATGAAATTATGTATATGAATGCAATGTCATTCTTATGTGTATAGGCAAAAGTAAAGAAAAAGTGGACGAAGGAAACTAAGGTGAATTCAGGTAAGCAAGCAAATTTTTACAACTTACTTTCTCAAAATTATTACAAAATGTTGCAAATTTCTATTTAAATGCTTTGAACTATAGTTTGCAAATGGATATTTAAATATTTGTGGAATTATTTAAGGATGGTCATCCC
Organism: Annona cherimola; assembly: GCA_030490835.1. Classification (NCBI taxonomy): domain Eukaryota; kingdom Viridiplantae; phylum Streptophyta; class Magnoliopsida; order Magnoliales; family Annonaceae; genus Annona; species Annona cherimola. Next base: position 59,537,210 of record CM059974.1, read on the forward strand.
TATAACTTTTACAAATGGCTTGTATAATGTTTTATTAAATGTTGTTGAGAAATTCTGGATCAAATGCTTACTTATGAAAATCATGCTAGCATGTCTATGTCCATGTTTATATTTAAGTTCATGGTGCACAAGGTATTAGGTCCACTTTAGAAGTGTAAGCAAACTGATTGTTCCTCTCTAGTGTGACCAAGTCGTTAAAACATGTCATAAGCTGGTGGCGCCCTCCCTAAGATGGGAGCAAGATGACGGGATGATCGCTTAGCTAGCATACCATTACATGATGTTCATGTTTTAATGATAATAATGCATAATATTATTCATGATATACCCATGATGAGTATGATGTCGCATTTTTCATAATATAACCACAAGTGAGTATCATGTTGATTTCAAATATATTATTTAAATGCAAACTTTACCTGAAAAACTATGCAGCTTGCTTACTGAGTTATACTCACGATTGTTGGTCCTGAGTTAATGGCAATTACCCAAGAGGGGAGGGGTGAATTGGGTATTTAAAATTTTCAACTTAAACAAAAACTTTACCCTAGATTAATCTAGTCCCCTTTATGAAGAAACAAAGTAGAAAACAATATAGTGTAAAGAGCAGAAATAAAAATCAACAAGCAAGGTTTTTATAGTGGTTCGGGCAACCTCCCTACTCCACTCTTCCAAGCTCACACCTCTTGTGACTTGGGTTCCACTATTGTATTTCATAAATACAACTAGAGCCACTGTTCTCTTATAGATTCCAGCTCTAGGGGGCATCAATAATACACAGCACAAGTAGGTAACGAGTTCCACTCCAATCACACACTACTTTGCTTACACTTGATCTTAGTTTCCCAAACTAAATCAAGTCAATACAACAAGAAGTAACAAAAGAAAGTTTCTACACGTTACTGTTGTGTACAGGCAGATTTGGCGCAAAGAAGAACTTGTACAACAATGATAATGATTCAGCAAGCAGCTCTTGGCAGTTTGGAAGCAAGGTTCTTCTTCTAGATATTGGCTTGATCACTTAATGCTCTTAGAGATGGGAATTATGCTCATTCAATGATTTCTCAGCTACCCTCCTCGTTCATATTGAATGCCTTTTATAATTATGGAGGGAATCCGAACGTTTGGAAGTAGGTGGCGCGCATTTAATGTGCCAACGTTCAAAATTTTTCCGACCGTTGCGACCCAAGTCGCAGGTGGAGTCGACTTCGGGTGCGACTTCGCCTGTTCGCAACTTCTTCAAGTTCCAGTCTGGGTCGACTTGGTTTTCGACTTGACCCAAGTCGCAGGTGGAGTCAACTTCGGGTGCGACTTCACCTCGGCAGCTTGCTTGATGAATTTGAAATCTTCAGAGATGACTTTGATCACTTGATTTTCTTCATATTGATTATTCTCCCTTGATTTATATCTCTTTACATAGAACACCTTGGATTCCTTTTCTTGAGTTCTTGAGTACTTGAATCTTGGAATGCATTGTTTGCTTGAATTTTTTCATGTTTAGTTGTTCTTCCTTTTATATTTCTAGAAACACTGTATAATCATTCTAGCTTGATGTCATTTAGCTCCATGACTTGCAATCTTTGATTCCTTGAGTCTTGAATCTTGAATACTTTGATCTTAGAGTGTCTAATGATGTCAAATATATGTTCATAATCCAACATGATGGATTCATGTAATCCTTCTTGCTTTGATCTTCATTTGATCTTCATTTGAGTGTCTGAGTTGTCTTGGACTTCATCTTCACTTGAATCTAGCATTGAATCGTCTTGATCTGCAAGTTCCGCACTGAAGTCGAAGATGGAGTCGACTTGGTCTGCGACTTCACCCAAGTCCCATGCGGAGTCGACTTGGGATGCGACTTCGGCAGCTCTCGTTCTCGATTTCAACTCTGAACAGAAATGTCGTTTCGAAGTCGATGCTGGAGTCGACTTGGTCTGCGACTTCACCCAAGTTGCATGCGGAGTCGACTTCGTTTGCGACTTCGGCATCTGTGCTTCTCAATTTCAACTCTGGACAAAAACGGCATCTTGAAGTCGCTGCTGGAGTCGACTTGGGGATCGACTTGGCCTAAGTCGATGCCTGAGTCGACTTGGAAATCGACTTGACTTGCCATGCTTCATATTCTTTAAATTTATAACCTTAAATCATTCTCACAAACATGTTAGTAACCAAAACTTACTCAAATTGATTTGTTAATCATCAAAACATAGACTTGGCCTATTTTCCAACAATCTCCCCCTTTTTGATGATTGACAAAACCGATTTGAGTGTATACCTTTCAATATCTTTGAAACATGCTAGTTTTGCATTTTGAAGTTTTAACATACATATCTCTCTTTCAGTAAATCAAGTTAAAAACATTCATACAAAACATTTAAAACTTAAAACTAGTCATAAAAAAAAAACTTAGACTCACTACTTAGACTCAAATCCCGATCTCTTCTCCCCCTTTTTGTCAATTTATCAAAAAATATAGAGATAGAGCGGGTAAACCCTTTGAGAATGGCAGGACTGCTCCCCCTGAACCTGTGCTCCCCCTCAGCTTATGCTTTGCTAAGTTAATTCAATCATTCCCATATCATTTCTAATTTTATAAAATGGTTCTTTTGCTAGAGGTTTGGTAAAAATATCTGCAATTTGATCTTCTATTCTTACATATTCCAAACATATGTCATGATTTTCTACATGTTCTCTAATAAAATGATGTCTAAGGTCTATATGTTTGGTCCTAGAATGCAATACTGGATTTTTAGTTAAACATATTGCACTAGTATTATCACATCTAATAGGTATATCTTTAAAATTCATGTCATAGTCCCTAAGTTGTTGTTTCATCTAAAGCAATTGAGCACACAGCTCCCGGCGGCAATATATTCGGCTTCCGCCGTAGATAGAGCAACACTAGTTTGTTTTCTTGAAAACCATGAAACCAACATGTTCCCAAGAAATTGATATGTTCCACTAATGCTTTTTCTATTTACTTTGTATCCGGAAAAATCCGCATCCGAGTAGCCGATTAGATCAAAATTAGAACCCTTTGGATACCAAAGTCTTATGTTGGTTGTATCTACTAAATATCTGAAAATTCTTTTTACAGCTACCAAGTGTGATTCTTTGGATATGATTGAAATCTAGAGCACATACACACACTAAACAATATATCAGGTCTAGAAACAGTTAAATATAATAAAGAACATATCATGCTTCTATATAATTTTAAATCGACTAATTTGTCTTTCTCATCCTTGTCAATTTTAATTGTTGAGCTCATAAGCGTGTTTGCCCCTTTGCTGTTTTTTATGCCAAACTTCTTCAACATTTCTTTGATATACTTGGACTGGTTGATGAAAATTCCTTCATTTAGTTGCTTGATTTATAGTCCCAGGAAGAAATTCAGCTCCCCCATCATACTCATCTCAAATTCTTTCTGCATAAGCTCATAAAATTCTTGACAAAGAATCTCATTAGTAGCACCAAAAATAATGTCATCAACGTAAATTTGAATAATCAAGATATTTTTTTTCTTTATACTTGATAAACAAAGTGACGTCTACCTTTCCCTTTTGAAAATCATGATCAATCAGAAATTTGCTTAATCTTCATACCAAGCCCTTGGGTCTTGTTTTAATCCATATAATACTTTGGTTAATTTGTATACAAATTTAGATTGATCTTTCTCCTCAAATCCAGGTGGTTGTTCAACATACACCTCTTCATTTATATATTAACATCCGTTTGAAACAACTTAAAGTTCATGTGAGATGCAAAAGCTAGTAAGATACGAATGACTTCTAATCTAGCAACCGGAGCATAGGATTCCTCAAAGTCTATTCCCTCTTCTTGTGAGTATCCCTTTACCACAAGTCTAGCTTTGTTTCTCACCACAAGTCCACTTTCATCTAATTTGTTCCTAAAGACCCATTTTGTACCTATGACAGTGCAGTCTTTTGGTCTTGGAACAAGATGCCAAACTTGGTTTCTTTCAAATTGGTTTAGCTCTTCTTGCATTGCTATGATCCAGTTTTCATCATCAAGAGCTTGGTCTATAGTGGATGGTTTAATTTTGGATACAAAGGCGTATTGTCCATAAATATTTTGTTTTGACCTTCTAGTCTTTACCTCTTCATAAACATTCCCTATAACTTGTTCAATTGGATGGGCATTTTTGAACTTTAAATCAGTTGGAGGTTTATAGAAATTATTACCTTCACTTACTCTTTCCTCCATGGATTCTTCTTGCTTCTCCATATGCAATTTTTCAAGACTACTTGTTATCTCATCTGCATCACTTAAATAATCTTTTCTTTTGAAACATGGGTTAAATTCATCAAAAACAACATATATTGACTCTTCTATAACTTGGTTTCTTTTATTAAAGACTTTATATGCTTTGCTATTTGATGAGTAACCAAGGAATATTGCCTCATCACTCTTAGCATCCAGTTTTCCCAAGTTGGTTTTTCCATTGTTCAAAACATAACATGTGCAACCAAAGGCATGAAAATATGAGATATTTGGTTTTCTACCTTTCCATAGCTCATATGGGGTCTTTTTCAAGATTGCTCTAATGGTAACTCGGTTCAACACACATGACAAGCTGTACTTACAACTTCACCCCAAAATTTCTTGAATAATTTACTCTCATTTAGCATTATTCTAGCCATCTCTTGTATGGTTATATTTTTCCTTTCAACCACTCCATTTTGTTGTGGAGTTCTTGGTGCAGAAAATGTGTGGTGGATTCCTTTTTCATTGCATAATTCTATGAATCGTTTATTTTCAAACTCACCACCATGATCACTTCTAATAGTCATAATAGTACTTTGTTTTTCATTTTGCACCAAATTTACAAAGGTTGCAAACATAGAGAAGGCTTCATCTTTGCTAGCTAAGAGAATTACCCATGTGAATCTTGAAAAATCATCAACTATTACAAACACGTATCTCTTTCCACCAATGGTTAAAATGTCGGATGGCCCATATAGATCCATGTGTAGCAATTCAAGTGGCCTAGTGGTGGAAATCTCCTTTTTGGTAGAGAAAGATATTTTAGATTGTTTTGACAATTGACATGCCTTATAAATTTTATCTTTGTCATATTTCAATTTTGGCAATCCTTCTACCAAATTCTTTTTCCATAGGGTTTTAATATTTGACATGTTTACATGTCCAAGCCTCTTATGCCAAACCCATGGATCATTGTCAATGGTCATTAGACATTGACCATCTAGTTCATCAAGTGAAACCAAATATACATTTCATGTCTTTTTCCGCTAAACATGATATGTTCTCCATCAAATACATTACATATAGATGATTCAAACACAACTTTGTACCCTTTGTCACATAATTGGCTAATACTCATTAAATTGTTCTCGAGTCCTTCAACAAATAATATATCTTCCATATATGCATTTGAAATACTATAAATGTTTCCTTTATCTCTAATTTTACCTTTCTCATTGTTTCCAAAGGCAACAGTTCCATCGTTGCAAGGCTTGAGTTTATGAAATAAACTTCTTTCTCCGGTCATATGCCTTGAGCAACCACTATCTATGAACTAAACGTTGCTTGCCTTTGCCTTGAAACATATCTCTTCATTACTTGTACACTTTGTTGAAGTAGTTTGTTCTTCCAAAACTTCCGTTATGTTCAAACACAACAGATTTTCTTCTTGCTCAATCCGCGCCATGCAGCATATTCTTGCACAATTTGCCGCTTCAAAATCGTCGGTTGAAGAGCTACTTGTTGATGAAGTTTCTTCATTCACGTACATTCCTCTTCCCTTTGGACTTTGAAATTTTCGACTTTCATATCTTTCCTTCATTTCTTGTTGATCCTTTGATCTCTCTTCCGGTATAGGACATTGAGCTTGCATATGTCCCGTACCGCCGCATCTATAGCACTTTGCAACCTCCTTCTTCTTCTCTTTTCGTGGTCTTTCTTTCAAATCTTTAAAGTTATTTTCTCTCCTTACGAACTTTTGAAATTTTCGGGTTAACAATGCAATGTCTTCATCGTCGTTATGAGATGAGGAGGTGGACTCATCCGAGTTATGTGTGACTTTAAGTGCAATTGCTTTCTTTCCTTTATGATGATCTTCATTTCTTTTCTTGATTAGCTCATGTGACATTAATGAACTAATAAGATCTTCTAGCTTCAATGTGTTTAGGTCATTGACTTCTTCTATCGCAGTAATCTTTGGAGTCCAAGATTCTGGTAGAGCTCTTAGGATCTTCATGACCTGTTCAGATTCGGAGATAGCTTTTCCAAGACCTTTCAAAGTATTAGTAATTTTAGAGAATCTAGCAAACATTTCAGAAATATTTTCTGTTTCTAGCATTTTAAAGCTTTCCAATTCTCTTATCAAAATATTTCTCCTTGTCCCTTGGACTTGAGAAGTTCTTTCATAGATAGATGTTAGTGTATCTCATATCTCTTTTGCAATTAAACAAGAGGATACTCTATCATATTCGGAAGCGGTAAGAGCACAAAATAAAGAATTCATAGCCTTGGCGTTGCTCTTAATAGTTTTCACTTCCTAATCGGTCCATTTGGAAGCTCTTTCATCAATAGGCAAGGTTACACCGTCTTGGATTGGAATCCAAGAATCCATATCTGTAGCCATGATGAGTTGCTTCATATGAAGCTTCCAATAGCCGAAATTGTTCCCATCAAACAATGATGGTCTAGTAAAAGATTGGCCTTCGGCAAATGCGGGAACGAAAGTCGATTGAGATGCCATATCAAAAGATCTCTTTGGTATAACTCAAAGACCTGCTCTGATACCACTTGTTGGTCCCGAGTTAATGGCAATTACCCAAGAGGGGAGGGGTGAATTGGGTATTTAAAATTTTCAACTTAAACAGAAACTTTATCCCGGATTAATCTAGTCCCCTTTATGAAGAAGCAAAGTGGAAAGCAATATAGTGTAGAGAGCAGAAATAAAAATCAACAAGCAAGATTTTTATAGTGGTTCGGGCAACCTCCCTACTCCACTCTTCCAAGCTCACACCTCTTGTGACATGGGTTCCACTATTGTATTTCACAAATATAACTAGAGCCACTGTTCTCTTCTAGATTCCAGCTCTAGGAGGCATCAACAATACATAGCACAAGTAGGTGACGAGTTCCACTCCAATCACACACTACTTTGCTTACACTTGATCTTAGTTACCCAAACTAAATCAAGTTCAATACAACAAGAAGTAACAAAAGAAAGTTTCTACACGTTACTGTTGTGTAGAGGCAGATTTGGCGCAGAGAAAAACTTGTATAGCAATGATAATGATTCAGCAAGCAGCTCTTGGCAGTTTGGAAGCAAGGTTCTTCTTCTAGATATTGGTTTGATCACTTAATGCTCTTAGAGATGGGAGTTATGCTCATTCAATGATTTCTCAGCTACTCTCCTCGTTCATATTAAATGCCTTTTATAATTATGGAGGGAATCCGAACGTTTGGAAGTAGGTGGCGCGCATTTCATGCGCCAACGTTCAAAATTTTTCCGACCGTTGCGACCCAATTTGCAATGGAGTCGACTTCGGGTGCGACTTCGCCTGTTCGCAACTTCTTCAAGTTCCAGTCTGGGTCGATTTGGTCCTCGACTTGACCCAAGTCGCAGGTGGAGTCGACTTCGGGTGCGACTTCACCTCGGCAGCTTGCTTGATGAACTTGAAATCTTCAGAGATGACTTTCATCACTTGATTTTTTTCATATTGATTGTTCTCCCTTGATTTATATCTCTTTACATAGAACACCTTGGATTCCTTTTCTTGAGTTCTTGAGTACTTGAATCTTGGAATGCATTGCTTGCTTGAATTTTTTCATGTTTAGTTGTTCTTCCTTTTATATTTCTAGAAACACTGTATAATCATTCTAGCTTGATGTCATTTAGCTCCATGACTTGCAATCTTTGATTCCTTAAGTCTTGAATCTTGAATACTTTGATCTTAGAGTATCTAATGATGTCAAATATATGTTCATAATCCAACATGATGGATTCATGCAACCCTTCTTGCTTTGATCTTCATTTGAGTGTCTGAGTTGTCTTGGACTTCATCTTCACTTGAATCTAGCATTGAATCGTCTTGATCTGCAAGTTCCGCACTGAAGTCGAAGATGGAGTCGACTTGGTCTGCGACTTCACCCAAGTCCCATGCGGAGTCGACTTGGGATGCGACTTCGGCAGCTCTCGTTCTCGATTTCAACTTTGGACAGAAATGTCATTTCGAAGTCGATGCTGGAGTCGACTTGGTCTACGACTTCACCCAAGTCGCATGCGGAGTCGACTTCGTTTGCGACTTCGGCATCTGTGCTTCTCAATTTCAACTCTGGACAAAAACGGCGTCTGGAAGTTGCTGCTGGAGTCGACTTGGCCTGAGTCGGCTTGGAAATCGACTTTGACTTTCCATGCTTCATATTCTTCAAATTTATAACCTTAAATCATTCTCACAAACATGTTAGTAACCAAAACTTACTCAAATTGATTTGTTAATCATCAAAACATAGACTTGGCCTATTTTTCACATATTTCCAACAACGATTTGTTTTCCAAACACTAAGACAAGTGCAAGGATGATTACCAAGGAGGAGCTCAGATTTAAATGAAGAATTATGAATTCCTATAATCTATGGATACGTTTGTTTATATGATGAAAAATGTATTATGAGTTGAATGTTTGCAACTTGATGAAATTTATGAAATTATACACTGTAGTGTGTGATATGGATTGATGTTTATTGAAATGTTAAAATATTTATATATATTGATGGATGATGAATGTACGCTTTAGTATGAGTTGAATGCCATGGAATTTTATGTTTATGATGGAATATGATGGGTAGGAATTTAATGTCGCAAGTGCATATCAGGGTTTGATGTTGGCCAAGGAGGGCAAAAATTGTGCGAAAATATCTAAGTGCCATGTGATCAATTTTTATGGACTGAATTATTAATCCATATATGTGTTAAGATCCCGCCGTGTGATAGGGCAACAATCCTGTTCACGTTTATCAATCAATAAACGGTCCCGGAGTAAGACTCATGTTGTGACGCTCGGATTGGGGCATCACAGAGCTTGGTATCAGAGCATGGATTGATAAATAGGCATGGAAGACTTACTAATTATGAAGATAGATTGAAATTGATGTAATATATGTTATTATATGATGATTTCTATGCTTGTGAAGATGACTTGTATTATGATGATTGTAAAATATAGCTGACTTACTATATTTTTAAATGTAGATGGCGGATAAGGAAAAAGCCATAATGAGTCCTGAGGAGTTGAGAAAAGAGATGGAGGTGGAAGAGAAGAGACGTAGGATAGAAGAGAATGTCCATAGATGGTGGGCATCCTAGTAAGGTGTGACATATATCCCACCTATCCCTCCATGCTATTAGCCTATATACCCTCCACCACACCCCAAGAAGGAAAATGACGCTAAACCCCATCATCACCCCATGCATACTGGATATAATCCAGGAGAATCCACTAGTAGGGCTCTTAGAGCTAAAGTCATTCTAGCTTCTCGGCCTGACCCACAGCAAATCCTATTTGTACCTATCTATCAAATTAACACTAGGGAGCTTCAGGCTTTTTGGGATCAAATACCCGCTCCTACACCCCTAGATCATGGTTCATGGTATCAGTTTGCTAATAACTATGTGCAATTTCGACATGGAGTGAGTTGGGAGCGCATCAATCAAGGAAAAAAGGAAAGTTACGAGAGCACATGAGCAGTATCGTGCTCTAGGTGAGCATGTAGTGGAAGGACCTCCCTCACTCAGCCTTGATGAACATATACTAAGGGTGGTAGAAAGTAACGGTGGGTCCATGTATATGGAAAGTGATAATGATGATAATGACCTCGTAGAGGAATTCCTCAAACTTGGGGAAGAAAGTGATGATGATAGCGAAAATGAAAACCTTCCTGACTGGTCAGATACTAGCACCATCATAGATATGCCTACACAGGTGGCACCTAATCGTAGATGTTACCTAAGGGGAGGAAGGTAGATGGGTATGACGAAGTTTTCTTTTTGAAGTGTATATATATAAATTGTAGTTGGTGAAACTTTTGTTTAAAAATAAATTTTCTATGTGTATATGAATGTATTATATGACGATGTGATGAAAACTTTGGTTTTAAGATGGAATGTTTAAGAATGTGAATTATGTATGAACGTTTATGATGTATATATATGAAATGGCTATGTTTGAAAATCATGAATGTGTGAAACAAATGGTTATGAATGATTATGAATGGTTATGGATGTTTATGTTAATAAATGATTGAGTATGACATATTTGGTAATGCATTATGAGAAGTGATACAGTTATGATGAATTAGTGGAATATTGATATTGTATGTGTGATATGATTTAACCTTAATCATAAATGAAAATTATGTTGATGTGTTTTTGAATATAGCAAAAGCACCATGGTTAACACGATGGCAAGAACTAGACAGAACAAAGGAAAAGCGATAGCTAACGATGAAATCCTAAGTTAGCATGAAGCTCGAGAAATAAGTAATAGATCTAAACGTCCTGAACCAGGACTAAGAGAGCAAAACCCAAGGACTCGTTAACGATGAGAAAACATAAGCTCGGAACCGAACATTGAAAATGAAAATGAAATGAGATAGGCGAGAATAATAGAGGAAAGGGTAGCTGTGGTTGTAAAGGAGATCATGTAGAATGGGCAACCCAGACTGCAAATATAATCCAAGGCTTATGGGAAAGGACCCAATAAGCGTAGTTGGGTGGTGATGAAAGAGAAAAACTGACACCAACAGTTAACCCTACCCCCACACCGGCACCAATGGGAGATGTAAATCAATTATTGGAAGTGGACAGGAGAGCCATTAATGCCTTTTTGGCTCAACGACCTCCCAAGTTCCTAGGTGAACCCGACCCCGTACAGGTTAAACAGTGGATGACGGAGATTAAAAAGTTATTTAGGATATCTCTATACAACAATAGGCAGAAGGTTTTGTGCGCCACTTATTTGCTAGCGAAAGATGCCCATGAGTGGTGGGAAACTATATTGAGCACAATGCCGCACCTAGAAGAAGTGACTTGGCAGATTTTTGTTGAAGAGTTCAACAAGCAATATCTTCTGGTGGGACTACAAAGTTAGAAGGTAATTGAGTTTGAACGATTGTATCAAAGAAGGATATCAGTCATGGAATATGCCACCGAGTTCAATGCCTTGGTAAGATATGTGTCATTAATCGTCAATGTGCCAGAAAATAAGGCACAAAGATTTCAACAAGGACTGAGGTCATATCTAAGGAAGAGCTTACATCTTTACTGATTAAGGACTATGCATCAAGTCTTGAGAGGACAAGGGCATTAGAAGTAGAGGCATTGAGGACTCAAGAGTTGAGGCAAGGACAGAGATTGTTTAGTCTGAGTGTTAAAGAACCAAAGATCGAGAAGGAAAAGAATAAAAAGAGAGGAATGGGAAAGCGTAAAGGTACCCCTAAGAAGAAAAGCTCCCCACTGTGCAAAAAGTGTCAAAAGCACCACTTAAGCGAATGTTTAAAGGGATCAAACAAATATTACAAGTGTGGGTAGACAGGTCACATAGCCAAGGATTATGGAACTGGAGAAGCCAAGGTTATCAAGTGTTTTGTTTACGACTAGGTAAGATATATTGCCCACGATTGTTCGAATAAAGCACAAATATCACAAGGGCAAGGAAGACTAGCTCAACCGAGGATAACTGCTACAGCTAACCGACAGGGTACCTCTACGAACCTAGTGCACGTGCATGCATTAACTCGTACGGAGTTACAAGAGCAAGAAGAAATTGTGGTTACAGGTATGGTTTATATTTTAGAAAATTCTGCAGTAGGCTTGTTTGATTTTGGTGCAGTAGGCTTGTTTGATTTTGGTGCTACCCATTCATTTATAACCTGCCAATATGTAACCACGCATGCACTGCCTGTAGAGGAAACAAATAGGATAATACGTGTAGAATCCTCTGCGCATAAGTTAGCTGGCTATAGCCAAGTATGTAAGGCATGTCCGATTAGGATAGGTCCATAACATCAGAAGCCGACCTAATCCTGTTATCAATGGCCGAATTCAATGTGATTTTGGGAATGGATTAGCTAAGTCAATGGGGGCCACCTTTGATTGCAAGCATAAAAATGTGCAATTCAAAGCGGCTCCGAATAAAGATATAGTTATTGGCAGACTAAGACAGCCTAAGAATTCTACTATACTAATATCATCTATGAAGGTGGCTAAGATGGTCCGCCAACAATGCCAAGTTTATTTGATATTAGTTAGCGTAAAATAAGGAAAGAAAGTGGAGATGGACCAAATTCTGGTGGTTAAGGAATTTTTAAATGTTTTTCCAAAGGAATTAACTATGTTACCTCCGGGAAGGGAGATGGACATGATGATTGACATTATTCCAAGTATAGCCCTGATATCCAAAACTCCGTATCGAATGACGCCAGCTGAAATGATTGAGTTGAGAACTCAAATTCAAGAGCCCCTAAATAAAGGTTTTATCAGACTCAGCGTATCACCCTGAGGAGCTCCAGTGTTGTTTGTAAGGAAGAAAGATGGAAGTCTAAGGCTGTGTATTGATTACAGAGAGCTGAACAGAGTCGTCGTGAAGAATCGATACCCTTTACCATTAATTGATGATCTATTCGATCAACTAAAAGGAGCCACAACTTTTTCCAAAATAGATTTATAGTCGGGGTACCATCAACTGAGGATAAGTCATACCGATGTTCACAAGACAGTATTTCAAACAAAGTATGGGCATTATGAATTTTTAGTAATGCCATTTAGACTTACAAATGCCCCTACTGTATTCATGGATATTATGAACAGAGTATTTCGGGATTATCTGGATCAATTTGTTATGGTATTCATTGATGACATCCTGATTTACTCAAGATCGAAGAAGAAACATGAAGTTCATCTTCGAATGGTATTGGAAAGGCTAAGGAAGGAGAAATTATATGTCAAGTCGAAGAAATGTGAGTTTTGGTTGAAACAAGTAGTATTTCTAAGGCATATAATATTTGAAAATGGAATTCAAGTCGACCCTCAAAAGATTGAAACAGTGATGAAGTGGCCAAGGCTAATAACTATCATAGAGATCAGGAGTTTTTAGGATTGGTTGGCTGTTACCGAAGATTTGTTAAAGGATTTTCACAGTTATCAGCCTCATTGATGCGATTGACTCGAAAAGGAGTTAAATATGTATGGTCTGATGAATGTGAAAGCAGCTTTCAGAAGTTGAAGCAACGATTGATAGAGGCACCTATTTTAACCTTATCTGAAGGAAATAAAGAGTTTGTGGTGTATAGAGATGCCTCAAGGAAAAGATTGAGATGCGTACTGATACAAAGAGGGAAGGTGATAGCTTATGCATCTCGATAACTGAAGCCCAACGAGGTAAGCTACCACACTCATGATTTAGAATTAGCGGTAGTAGTGTTTGCCTTAAAATTTTGGAGACACTAATTATATGGTGCTAAGTGTGAAATCTACACAGATCATAAGAGCCTCAAGTATATTTTCACTCAAAAGGAGTTGAATGTGAGGCAAAGGAGATGACTTGAGTTATTAAAGGACTATGATCTGAATATGTTATACCATCCAGGTAAGGCAAAAATGGTAGCCGATGCACTGAGCAAAAATGCCAACATAGCTCACCTCATCACAAAGGAAGAAGGATTGCTTCGAGAAATGAGACAATTGGAGTTGATTGTATGTCCACCTGGAGTGCAAACAAGATTGTCGCAAATGCAAATACAATCCTCCTTATTTAAGCAAATTAAAACTGCACAACAAAATGATTCAAACCTACAAAAGCATGTGGAGAAAATGAGGCAAAAGGGCATAAATGAATTTTCTTTGGATGAACAGGGTATGTATCAGTACAATGGTCACCTTTGCATACCCTATTTAGTTGAATTGAATGAGCAGATACTCAAGGAAGCATATTTTTCACCATTCTCTATACATCCAGGAAGCACTAAGATGTATCAAGATCTTAAGAAGAAATATTGGTGGAATAATATGAAAAGAAAAATCACTAAATAAGTATCCAAGTGCTTGACATGTCAAAAGGTGAAAGCAGATCATCGGCGAATACCTGAAAGGTTACAATCCTTTGAAGTTCCAGAGTGGAAATGGAATGATATTACGATGGATTTTATTGAAGGGTTACCTAAGACACAGGCTGAAAATGACTATATATGGGTAATAGTTGATCGATTATCGAATGTTGCACATTTCTTACCCATAAAGAGAAATTTTTCTACAGAAAGGCTATCCAAGGTATACTACAAAGAAATAGTAAGATTCTATGGTGGAGTGCCTAAGTTGATAGTGTCCAATCGAGATACGACATTCACATCTCGATTTTGGAAATGTTTGCACAAAATTCTAGGCACACAGCTCAAGTTTAGCACAACATTTCATTCCCAGACGGATGGACAAATGAAGTGAGTGAATCAAATTATTGAGGTATGCTCCTAATGTGTATATTGGAATTCGGAATATCACGAGATGAATATGTATCGATAGCTGCGTTTTCCTATAACAATAGCTATCAAGAGAGTATTCAGATGACCCTTTTTGAAGCATTATATGGACGACGATGTTGAACCCCATTAAACCGGGATGAAGTTGGAGAGAAAAAATTAGCCCCCGACTTGTCCAGACGAATGGGAGACAAAGTGCAAGTAATTCACCAGTATGTACTCACCGCTCAGAATTGGTAAAAGAGTTATACCAATTGCAAGAGAAGGAATTTAAATATCCAAGTTGGCGAGTATGTATTTATAAAGGTCACAACATTCAAAGGAGTTACAAGATTTGGAAAAAGAAGTAAGCTGAATCCCAGATATATTAGGTCATTTGAAGTACTCGGGAAGATTGGAAAATTGGCTAAAGAGATAGCCTTACCCCTGACCTTAGCCTTAGTGCACAACTATTTCATATTTCCATGCTTAGGAAATATATCCCATACCCCACCCATATACTGATAGCAGAAAACTTACCAATTTAAGATCACTTAAATTATAAGGAAAGACCAATCAAGATCTTGGACCATAAAGTACAAAAGACTTGGAATCGAGAAATCGAATATGTTAAGGTCCAATGGAACTGATATTCCGAAAGCGAAGCCACCTGGAAACTACGAGAAGAGGTTGAAAGTAAATACCCTCAATTGTTTAAAAAGTAAACGGTTTCTAGACTAAACCTTTTATAAATGGAGGAGGATTGTGATATCAAGACCAATGGAGGTCCATACATGTAAACTATGCATTTAAGTTAATTAATTTTATCATTCAATTTAATGATTGATTTTAAGGTCATTGATTAAGTAAGGTGATTAAATTAATCACCATAGCTCAATATAAGTTAATGTGTACGAAGAGACCCAATGAGATTTAGAAAATGAGGATATGTCATGAATAATTTTTTCATGTATTATGACTTAATTGATGAATGGAATGAATTGTGTTAATTATGATTTAATTAGGGTGATAATTATTTAATTTCATCCAAATTCAAAAGACAATTTCAAATGACCATAAGTTACATTAGAAAGGTCATTTTGACATGAAACTTTTTACGGATTGTTAAAATAACATGGCTTATCATATGTATGGGTTTAATTAAGCTAATTATCACGAAAAATGCTTAATCAAAAAAGGACAAAATCAGTTGACTTTGTCTTCAAAAGAGAGACATGTCATTAATGAAAAGTCAAATGGGTTAATATATAGAAATGAGGTGGATTTTGAGGCATTTTTTATCATTCAAAAACTCAAATTTTGAGGGTAAAAATTCCAGCAATATCAAGTGTGATTAATGGCTCAAGATCGGGCAATTTTTGTTTTCACTAAATGCCAAAATAGGATGGTGCAAGGGGCGACGTCCAAGGGGTAAGTTTGGGCAGATTTTTTCCTTTTAAAAATTCTGAAAAATAATAATTACTAGAGATAAATATGACAGCTTAAAAGGATAATTATGTACATTATTTAAACCTCAAATGAGGTAGAAATTAAAAAGAAAAAAGGGAATATATAAAGGAGAGAGAGGGCTGATTGACATGCCTGAAGTGGACAGCTTTGGTGTAAAAAAAAATATTAAGGGGCAGGAAGAGAACGTCCTTGAGCAAGGAAAAAGAGAAGGGAAAAAGAAAGAAAAAAGAGGAAGAATCCAAGCTTGACAAGTTGGAGTAAAACTACATAAGCTCAAGTAGGTATCCAACTAAGTTTGGTTGTTAATTTTTAAATTTTTTAGCTCAAGTTATGGGTCATAAATTGATTTATTTATGAACCATAAATGATGATTTAAGAAGTTATTAATAAGGTTGCTAAATGCTAAATGAGTTAGAGGATTCAACTCAAGCTTTCAAGCAAGCTAGGTATGATTTTAGGATTAATTATCCTAGGTATATCATGCTGGAATTTTTGTTTAATTCCAATTAAAGTTGCTGTTTTGAGCATATGATGTGTTTAGAATATGTTAAATGTTTCCATGAATAATATATGTTGAACTAAGCATGATTAATGAACCTTAGAATGGTAAAACATAGACTTGACAATTTGATGAAAATTCTACTCTTTTGAGGTGGAATTTGTGCATGAACTAAACAAACTAATATGTGGATGATTTGAAGGGTAAAATACCCTAAATATAAGAAGGAATGGACGTCCAACATAGGGCTGAAAATAAATCCAAAAATCTATTTTTGTTGGTCATGAGATGTGGACGTCCAAGGGTGGAAAAGAATAGATGGAAAGTCGCTGTTTTGGGCAACTTGATTTATGGACTTTGAACTCATGAAAATATCCTAAATATGGTGCAAAAAAGAAATGTCCAAGGGCTAGAATTAAAAATATAAAATCTGTTTATGGGGCATATAATGACATGGACGTTCAACATGGGGAAGTAAGCTGGAAAAGTGTTTTTTTGGAACCATGTAATTAGGAAATTTTAATCTCATGATTATACCCTAAATTACGTGCCAAATGGAAGGTTAGTTGCTGTTTGAATAAAATTGAATAGCACATAATATATGTGTAATTAAGAGGGTACATATGAAGGGTATAGATGCCAAGGATGAGAAATGACTAAATATGATTTGCTAAAATACAAAAAGGGAAGGAAATATGGTAAAATGTGAAAAGAAGGGGCTGTTTTGATAAAATTAAGAAATCTCAAAAGTTTTTGACTAATATGTAAAGCTCTAACTCATAAGTATGGCCTAAAGTGAGCACTAATGTGAGAAATATAAAGAACGGATGTTAAATGATGAATAGGAAGTGTTGAACTTCTATATATTGAGTTAAATAAAAGATTATAATAAGTTTGAAAATATGCGCTGAATAAGGATATTAAAAATAAAAAGAATAAATGCTATGAAAGCACAAGTTATAAGGATGTGTGAATAAGAAAATAAACACCCAACTTGAAAAACAAGTGAGATAAGTAAATTGAAGGAAATCATGTGGGTTGGGAAAACTATATTATGTGCAAGCATATGAAATTATGTGTATGAATGCAATGTCATTCTTATGTATATAGGCAAAAGCAAAAAAAAAAGTGGACGAAGAAAACTAAGGTGAATTCAAGTAAGCAAGCAAATTTTTACAACTTGCTTTCTCAAAATTATTCCAAAATGCTGCAAATTTCTATTTAAATGCTTTGAACTATAGTTTGCAAATGGATATTTAAATACTTGTGGAATTATTTAAGGATGGTCATCCTTATAACTTTTACAAATGGCTTGTATAATGTTTTATTAAATGTTGTTGAGAAATTATGGCTCAAATGCTTACTTCTGAAAATCATGCTAGCATGTCTATGTCATGTTTATGTTTAAGTTCATGGTGCACAAGGTACTAGGTACACTTTAGAGGTGTAAGCAGATTGATTGTCCCCCTCTAGTGTGACCAAGTTGCTAAAATAGGCTATAGGCTGGTGGCGCCCTTCCTGATATGGGAGCAGGATGATAAGATGATTGCCTAGTTAGCATACGATCACATAATGTTCGTATTTTAATGATAATAATGCATAGTATTATTCATGATATACCCATGATGGGTATGATATTGCATTTTTCATAATATACCCACAAGTGAGTATCATGTTGATTTCAAAAATATTGTTTAACTGCAAACTTTGTTTGAAAAATGAATTGCCTGAAAAACTATGCAACTTGATTACTAAGTTATACTCACGGTTTGTTTTCCAAACCCTGAGACAGGTGCAAGAATGACTACTAAGGAGGAGCTCAGATTTAAATGAAGAATTATGAATTCCTGTAATTCTGTGAATACATTTATATGATGAAAAATGTATTATGAGTTGAATGTTTGCAACTTGATAAAGTTTATGAAATTATACACTGTGATATGTGATATGGATTGATGTTTATTGAAATGTTAAAAAAATATATATTGATGGATGATGAATGTACGCTTTAATATGAGATTAATGTCATGGAATTTTATGTATATAATGGAACATGATGGGCAGGAATTTAATGTCGCATGTGCATATCAGGGTTTGGCGTTGGCCAAGGAGAGCAGAAATTGTGCGAAAATATCTAGGTGTCATGAGATCAATTTTTATGGACTGAATTATTAATCTATATACGTGTTAAGATCCCGACATGAGAAAGGGCAACAATCTTGTTTACGTTTACCAATCAATAAACGGTCCCGAAGTAAGGCTCATGTTGTGACACTCGGGTTGGGGCGCCACAGTCTAATTCTATTTGTTCTCTTTACTCTCCACATTTTCATTCAAGAAGACTAAACTCATTAGGGGTTAAGGTTTTAAAGTACCAAAGAAATTTTAAAAAATCCAATTCATCCCTTTCCTCTTGGGTTTTTCCATAAACTTGAGATTAACAAGTAGTATTAAAGCAAGTCTTCGAGTTTTTTTATCCAAGAGATTTATAAAATGACATCCCAATCAACTTCCATTTCTATATTTACTGAGGGTCAATTTTTTACAAGATCATCTATATTTAACAGAAGAAACTTTGGTTACCAGAAGTTGAGAATGAAATAATTAATAATAACAATTGATATGAATTCTTGAATTGCTATCTAAGATAGGATTACTCTAACCATAAGTTAAAGATCCTCTAATTGGACCAAGGAGGATGTTAGATTAGTATAAAGCAACACCAACATAATGAACTCATTATTCTGTGCATTGACAACTGCCGAATATGATAAATTGTCTTCTTATTGAACTGCCAAAGAGATATGCAACACTTTAATCTCAATCTATGAGGGTACTTTTCAAGTTCAAGGGATGAAAAGTAATATTTTGATTGGAGAGTTAGAGAATTTTAAAATGCTTGACATTGAAAATATTTTCCAAATGTTTACAAGGTTTTTTGAGAACACTAAAGCTCTAAAAGGCCTAGAAAAGGCTATATCTGAATTTGATCAGGTCATAAAAATTTCTTAAAGCACTACTGAAATCTTGAACACTCAAGATTACTACAGTTGAAAAGGCGAAGGACCTCAACACCTTGAAGCTAGAATAACATAACAACAAAAAATATGAAAAATATGAAATATTTATTTTCTATCTTTTCTAGCTCATATTGGGTCTTTTTCAAAATAGCTCTAACGGTAATATGATTTAAAACATAATAAGCTTTACTCACTGTTGGAAACATGTAGAAAAAAAGCCAAGTCTATGTTTTGATGATTAACAAATCAATTTGAGTAAGTTTTGGATATTAACATGTTTGTGGAAATGATTAAAGGTTATAAAATTGAAGAATATGAAGCATGGCAAGTCAAGTCGATTTCAAAGTCGACTCAGGCTTCGACTTAGGCCAAGTCGATCCCCAAGTCGACTCAAGAAGCGACTTCAAAGCGTCGTTTTCATCCAGAGTTGAAATTGAGAAGCAAAGCTGCCGAAGTCACATCCCAAGTCGACTCTGCATGCGACTTGGGTGAAGTCGCAGACCAAGTCGACTCCAGCTTCGACTCCAGTACGAAACTTGCAGATCAAGACGGTTCAATGCTAGATTCAAGTGAAGATGAAGGCTAAGACAACTCAAATACTCAAATGAAAATCAAATGAAGTCCAAAGCAAGCAAAGTTGCATATTTTCATGGAAAATCGAGATCATGCATTCGGACCTCTCTTATGCACTCCAATACTCAAAGACTCAAGACTCAAGACATGGAGTCGAATGTGTTTAAGATAGAAGAATTATAAAGAGTCTTAAGTATAATCAAAGGAAGAACAACCAAACATGAAGAAATTCAAGCAAGCATGCATTCCAAGATTCAAGTACTCAAGAACTCAAGAAAATGAATCCAAGATTCAAGTATTCAAGAACTCAAGAAAAGGAATCCAAGATTTTCTATGTAAATAATCATACAGTGTTCCAAAGAGATATAAATCAAGGGAGAACAATCAATATGAAGAAAATCAAGTGATCAAAGTCATCTCTGAAGATTTCAAGTTCAACTAGCAAGCTGAAGAAGTGAAGTCGCACCCGAAGTTGACTTCACCTACGACTTGGGTCAAGTCGAGGACCAAGTCGACCCAGACTGGAACTTGAAGAAGCTGCGAACAGGCGAAGTCGCACCCGAAGCCGACTCCATCTGCGACATGGACGAAGTCGCACCCGAAGTCGACTCCACCTGCGACTTGGGTCGCAACGGTCGAAAAGTTTTTGAACGTTGGCGCATTAAATGCGCGCCACCTACTTCCAAATGTTCGGATTCCCTCAACAGTTATAAAAGGCATTCAATATGAACGAGGAGGGTAGCTGAGAATTCATTGAATGAGCATAACTCCCATCTCTAAGAGCATTAAGTGATCAAGCCATCATATAGAAGAAGAACTCCGCTCTCAAATTGCCAAGAGCTGCTTGCTGAATCATTGAGCCTACGTTACAAGTTTTTCTTTGCGCCAAATCTGCCTCTACACAACAGTAAAGTGTAGAAACTTTCTTTCATTTTTATTGTTGTATTGAACTTGAATTAGTTTGGGTAACTAAGATCAAGTGTAAGCAAAGTAGTGTGTGATTGGAGTGGAACTCGTCACCTACTTGTGTTGTGAATCGTTGACGCCCCCTAGAGATAGAATCTAGAAGAGAGCGGAGGCTCTGGTTGTTGATTCCCCCTAGAGCTGAAATCTAGAAGAGAGCAGTGGCTCTAGTTGTATTTGTGAAATACATAGTGGAACCCAAGTCACAAAAGGTGTGAGCTTGGAAGAGTGGAGCAGGAAAGGTTGCCCGAACCACTAGAAAATCTTGTTTGTTGATATTTATTTCTGCTCTCTGCACTATATTGTTTTCCATTTATTTCTTCATAAAAGGAGACTAGAATAATCCGGGGTAAAGTTCCTGTTTAAGTTGAAAAATTTTAAATACCCAATTCACCCCTCCCCTCTTGGGTAATTGCCATCAACTCGGGACCAACAAGTGGTATCAGAGCAGGTCTTTGAGTTTACCAAAAATATCTTTTGATATGGCATCCCAATCTACTTTCGTTCCCGCTTTTGCTGAAGGCCAATCTTTTACTAGGCCACCATTGTTTGATGGGAACAATTTCGGCTAGTGGAAGCTACGTATGAAATAACTAATCATGGCTACAGATATGAACTCTTAGATTGCTATCCAAGGCGATGTGATTTTACCAATCGATGAAAGAGCTTCCAAATGGACCAATGAGGAAGTAAAAACTGTTAAGAGCAATGCTAAAGCTATGAACTCACTATTTTGTGCTCTTCCCGCTTCTGAATATGATAGAGTATCCTCTTGTCTAACTGCAAAAGAAATATGGGATACATTAACATTTATCTATGAAGGAACTTCTCAAGCCCAAGGGACAAGGAGAAATATTTTGATTGGAGAGTTGGAAAGCTTTAGAATGCTAGATACAGAAAATATTTTTGAAATGTTTGCTAGATTCTCAAAAATTACTAATGCTTTGAAAGGTCTTGGAAAGGCAATTTCTGAATCTGAACAGGTCATGAAAATTCTAAGGGCGCTACCCGAATCGTGAACTTCGAAAATTACTGCAATAAAATAAGCAAAGGACTTGAATACATTGAAGCTAGAAGACCTTATTAGCTCACTAATGTCACATGAGCTAATCAAGAAAAGAAATGAAGATCACCACAAAGGAAAGAGAGCAATTGCACTAAAAGTTACCCATAACTCGGATGAATCCACCTCATCATCTCCAATGACGATGAAGACATTGCTCTACTTACTCGCAAATTTTGAAAGTTTGTGAGAAAAGAAAAGAACTTCAAAGATTTTAAAGAAAGACCTCGAAAAGAGAAGAAGAAGGAGGCTACAAAGTGCTATAGATGCGGCAGTATGGGACATATGCAAGCTCAATGTCCTACACCGGAAGAAAGATCAAAAGATCAACAAGAAAGGAAGGAAAGATATGAAAGTAGAAAACTCCAAAGGCCGAAGGAAAGAGGAATGTACGTGAATGAAGAAACTTCATCAACAAGTAGCTCCTCAACCGATGATTTTGAAGCGGCAAATTGTGCAAGAATATGCTGCATGGCCCGGATTGAGCAAGAAAAAAATTTATTGTGTTTAAACACAACGGAAGTTTTGGAAGAGGAAACCACCTCAACAAAGTGCACAAGTAATGAAGAGGTAACTTCCAAATTTTACTATTCTCAATCTACTCACTATTCTATTCAAGAATGTCTCAAGTGTGCTGAATTAGAAGAATTACAACATGCATATGATTCATTATATGAGAAAATTAAAAAACTCGGAAACAAGTTATCACTAAAGAGACAACAATGCAATTTCATTATTATTGTAAATGGAAAACTAGCTGAAAGTATATGAAAATTGAAAGAAGAAAATGAACTACTATTGAAGGAAGTAGAAAAATTGAAAAAGGAGAATGAATCCTTAAATGAATCATTAGCTAAATTCTATAATCCAGGAGAAAATATGAAAATATTTCTAAACATGACCTCTCAAAACAATAAAAGAGGTCTTGGATACTCAACATTTGAGCAAGGAGAAAGTAGCAAATTATGTGTGCTAACACTTGGGAAAAATCAAACTGCACCTATCTACAAGCCCAAAGGGAAACATATTATGTGAACTAGAAGGCCAACTTTTGAACCACTACATACTTGGAGGCTTACTCCTAGATTACCAATGGCTTGCAATTTTTGCAACAAGATGGGTCACAAGATTCATAGATGCAACTTTAAGAAATTATATGACCATGGTGCAAAACTAGTTTGGATTCCAAAGAGATAAGATTTATTTGTCCATTTTTCAGATATGTTTCAAGGCAAAGGCAAGCAACGTTTGATTCATGGATAGTGGTTGCTCAAGGCATATGACCGGTGAAAGAAGTTTATTTTATAAACTCAAGCCTTGCAACGATGGAACTGTTGCTTTTGAAAATAATGAGAAAGGTAAAATCAAAGGTAAATGAAACATTTATAGTATTTCAAATGCTTGTATGGAAGATGTATTATTTGTTGAAGGACTCAAGCACAATTTAATGAGTATTAGCCAATTATGTGACAAAGGATACAAGGTTGTGTTTGAATCATCTATATGTAATGTATTTGATGGAGAACGCATCATGTTTAGAGAAAAAAGACATGAAAATGTATATTTGGTTTCACTTGATGAACTAGATGGTCAATGTCTAATGGCCATTGACAATGATCCATGGGTTTGGCATAAGAGGCTTGGGCATATAAACATGACAAATATAAAGACCCTATGGAAGAAGAGTTTGATATAAGGATTGCCTAAATTGAAATATGATAAAGATAAAATTTGCAAGGCATGTCAATTGTCAAAACAACCTAAAATTCCTTTCTCTACCAAAAAGGAAATTTCCACCACTAGGCCACTTGAATTGCTACACATGGATCTATATGGGCCATCCGACATTTTAACCATTGGTGGAAAAAAAAATGTGTTTGTGATAGTTGATGATTTTTCAAGATTCACATGGGTAATTCTCTTAGCTAGCAAAGATGAAGCCTTCTCTATGTTTGCAACTTTTGTAAACTTGGTGCAAAATAAAAAATAATGTACTATTATGACTATTAGAAGTGATCATGGCGGTGAGTTTGAAAATAAACGTTTCATAGAATTATGTAACGAAAAAGGAATTCACCACACATTTTCTGCACCAAGAACTCCACAACAAAATGGAGTGGTAGAAAGGAAAAATAGAAATATACAAGAGATTGCTAGAACAATGCTAAATGAGAGTGAATTGTCCAAGAATTTTTGGGGTGAAGCTGTAAGTACAGCTTATCATGTGTTGAATCGAGTTACCATTAGAGCTATCTTGAAAAAGACCCCATACGAGCTATGGAAAGGAAGAAAATTAAATATTTCTTATTTTTATGCTTTTGGATGCACATGCTATGTTTTGAACAATGGTAAAACTAACTTGGGAAAACTGGATGCTAAGAGTGATGAGGCAATATTCCTTGGCTACTCATCAAATAACAAAACATATAGAGTCTTTAATAAAAGAAACCAAGTTGTAGAAGAGTTGATACATGTTGTTTTTGATGAATCTAATCCATGCTTCAAAAGAAAAGATGATTTAAGTGATGCAGATGAGATAACAAGTAGCCTCGAAAAATCGCATATGGAGAAGCAAGAAGAATCCATGGAGGAAAGGATAAGTGAAGGTAATAATTCCTATAAACCTCCAACTGATTTAAAGTTCAAAAATGATCATCCAATTGAACAAGTTATAGGGAATGTCTATGAAGGTGTAAAGACTAGAAGGTCAAAATAAAATATTTGTGGACAATACGCCTTTGTATCCAAAATTGAACCATCCACTATAGACCAAGCCCTTGATGATGAAAACTGGATCATAGCAATGCAAGAGGAATTAAATTAATTTGAAAGAAACCAAGTTTGGCATCTTGTTCCAAGACCAAAAGACTGTATTGCCATTAGCACAAAATGGGTCTTTAGGAACAAACTAGATGAAAGTGGACTTGTGGTGAGAAACAAAGCTAGACTTGTGGCAAAAGGATACTCACAAGAAGAGAGAATAGACTTTGAGGAATCCTATGCTCTGGTTGCTAGATTAGAAGTCATTCGTATCTTACTAGCTTTTGCATCTCACATGAACTTTAAATTATTTCAAATGGATGTTAAAAGTGCATTTCTGAATGGTTATATAAATAAAGAGGTGTAAGTTGAAGAACCACCTGGATTTGAGGAGAAAGATCAATCTAAATTTGTATACAAATTAACCAAAGCATTATATGGATTAAAACAAGCCCCAAGAGTTTGGTATGAGAGATTAAGCAAATTTTTTATTGATCATGACTTCCAAAAGGGAAAGGTAGACACCACTTTGTTTATCAAGTACAAAAAAAAGATATCTTGATTATTCAAATTTATGTTGATGACATTATTTTTTGTGCTACTAATGAGATTCTTTGTCAAGAATTTTCTGAGCTTATGCAGAAAGAATTTGAGATGAGTATGATGGGGGAGCTGAATTTCTTCCTTGGACTACAAATTAAACAATCAAGTGAAGGGATCTTCATAAACTAGTCCAAGTACATCAAGGAAATGTTAAAGAAGTTTGGCATGGAAAATAGTAAAGGGGCAAACACGCCTATGAGCTCAACCATTAAAATTGACAAAGACGAGAAAGGCAAACCAGTTATTTTAAAGTTATATAGAAGCATGATAGGTTCTTTATTATATTTAACTGCTTCTAGACCCGATATACTGTTTAGTATTTGTATGTGCTCTAGATTTCAATCGTGTCCAAAAGAATCACACTTGGTAGCTGTAAAAAGAATTTTCAGATATTTAGTAGATTCTACCAACATAGGACTTTAGTATCCAAAGAATTCTAATTTTGATGTAATCGGCTACTCGGATGCGGATTTTGCCGGCTACAAGGTAGATAGAAAAAGCACTAGTGGAACATATCAGTTTCTTAGGAAGATGTTGGTTTCATGGTTTTCAAGAAAACAAACTAGTGTTGCTCTATCTACGGCGGAAGCCGAATATGTTGCCGTCGGGAGCTGTTGTGCCTAATTGCTTTGGATGAAATAACAACTTAGGGACTATGGCATGAATTTTAAAGATATACCCATTAGATGTGATAATACAAGTGTCATATGTTTAACTAAAAATCCAATATTGCATTTTAGGACCAAGCATATAGACCTTAGACATCACTTTATTAGAGAACATGTAGAAAATCATGATATATGTTTGGAATATGTAAGAACAGAAGATCAAATTGCAGATATATTCACCAAACCTCTAGCAAAAGAACCATTTTATAAAATTAGAAATGATATGGGTATGCTTGAATTAACTTAGATAAGCACAAGCTGAGGGGGAGCACAGGTTCAGGAGGAGCAACCCCGCCATTTTTTTATAAATTGACAAAAAGGGGGAGAAGAGAACGGGATTTGAGTCTCCATTTTAAATGTGTGTATGAATGGTTTTAAGTATTAAATGTTTGTATGAATGATTTTAACTTGTGATTTTTTGGAAGAAATATGTATGTTAAACTCATATTTTTTAACTTGTGATTTGTTGGAAATATATGTTAAAAATCAAAATGCAAAAATAGTTTGTTTTAAAGACATTGAAAGGTATATACTCAAATCAGTTTTGTCAATCATCAAAAAGGGGGAGATTGTTGGAAACATGTGGAAAATAAGCCAAGTCTATGTTTTGATGATTAACAAATCAATTTGAGTAAGTTTTGGTTACTAACATGTTTGTGGAAATGATTAAAGGTTATAAAATTGAAGAATATGAAGCATGGCAAGTCAAGTCGATTTCCAAGTCGACTCAGGCTTCGACTTAAGCCAAGTCGATCCCCAAGTCGACTCAAGAAGCGACTTCAAAGCGTCGTTTTCGTCCAGAGTTGAAATAGAGAAGCAAAGCTGCCGAAGTTGCATCCCAAGTCGACTCCGCGTGCGACTTGGGTAAAGTCGCAGACCAAGTCGACTCCAGCTTCGACTTCGAGGCGTCATTTTTATCCAGAGTTGAAATCAGGGACGAGATCTGCCGAAGTCGCATCCCAAGTCGACTCCAGCTTCGACTCCAATACGGAACTTGCAGATCAAGATGGTTCAATGCTAGATTCAAGTGAAGATGAAGGCTAAGACAACTCAAACACTCAAATGAAAATCAAATGAAGTCCAAAGCAAGCAAAGTTGCATATTTTCACGGAAAATCGAGATCATACATTCGGACCTCTCTTATGCACTCCAATACTCAAAGACTCAAGACTCAAGACATGGAGTCGAATGTGTTTAAGATAGAAGAATTATAAAGAGTCTTAAGTATAATCAAAGGAAGAACAACCAAACATGAAGAAATTCAAGCAAGCATGCATTCCAAGATTCAAGTACTCAAGAACTCAAGAAAATGAATCCAAGATTCAAGTATTCAAGAACTCAAGAAAAGGAATCCAAGATTTTCTATGTAAATAATCATACAGTGTTCCAAAGAGATATAAATCAAGGGAGAACAATCAATATGAAGAAAATCAAGTGATCAAAGTCATCTCTGAAAATTTCAAGTTCAACTAGCAAGCTGAAGAAGTGAAGTCGCACCCGAAGTCGACTTCACCTGCGACTTGGGTCAAGTCGAGGACCAAGTCGACCCAGACTGGAACTTGAAGAAGCTGCGAACAGGCGAAGTCGCACCCGAAGTCGATTCCACCTACGACTTGGGTTGCAACGGTCGGAAAGTTTTCGAACTTTGGTGCATTAAATGGAATCTAGAAGAGAGCAGTGACTCTAGTTGTATTTGTGAAATACATAGTGGAACCCAAGTCACAAGAGGTGTGAGCTTGGAAGAATGGAGTAGGGAAGGTTGCCTGAACCACTATAAAATCTTGTTCGTTGATATTTATTTCTGCTCTCTGCACTATATTGCTTTCCATTTGTTTCTTCATAAAAGGGGACTAGATTAATCTAGGGTAAAGTTCCTGTTTAAGTTGAAAAATTTTAAATACCCAATTCACCCCTCCCCTCTTGGGTAATTTTCATCAACTCGGGACCAACACTCACAGCTTCACCCCATATTTTTTTGGATAATTTGCTCTCATTTAACATAGTTCTGGTTATTTCTTGTATGGTTCTATTCTTTCTTTCAACAACTCCATTTTGTTGTGGAGTTCTTGGTACAGAAAATGTATGGTGAATTCCTTTCATTACAAAATTTTATAAAATATTTATTTTTAAATTCACCTCCATGATTACTTCTAATAGATATGATTGTACTTTGCTTTTCATTTTGACTAATTTTGAAAAATTAATAAATATAGAGAAGGCTTCATCCTTGCTAGTTAATAGCATTATCCAAGTGAACCTCAAAAAGTAGCCTAGAGGTTAAAACCTCATTCTTGGGTGAAAAGGATATCTTAGATTACTTGGACATTCGACAAACTTTGAAAATTTTATCTTTATTATATTTAAGCTTTGATAAACCTTCTACCAAGCTCTTTTTTCATAAAGTCTTGATATTTGATATATTTATGTGTCAAAGTTTCTTGTGCAAACCCATGGATCATTATTTACTGCCACAAGGCATTTTTCATCTAAGTCATCAAAGCATACTGATAACTCTATAAAAATAGAGTTATCAAGGCCTATTTTGTATTCATTTTAGATGCTCTAGTTTAAGAGAACTATGTAAATTTGCATGCATTTGCATTAATTTTCACCATTTTTTCATATCATGCATTCTGTGTAAATTTCATGCATTCTTAGTTTAATTCAATACAAATCATGTCATTTTAACTTGTTAGTAATTTCATTACTTCATTTAGGATAACATTTACTTTTTTTTGTTTCTTTTGTTGTAGGAAAAGATAGTGGCTAACTCATAAACTTTATGCCAGAGTAATGGAAAAAGAGATGCAAGGCAAGAACACATCAATATTCAAGGCAGAAAGTTGGCACTTCGGTGCCAAAATCTGGCTCTAGTAACCGCCATTCGAGAATTCTCTAGACGGACAGCTCATTACTGCCTCAAACAGCTTTGGCATCGTGACACCAGAGTGCCAGACCCTGCACATGTAAAATCTCATACGTGTCTCGCTCCATTTTGCAAGGGGTATAAATACTCTCTTAGGGTTTCAAAAGGAAAAGCAGAGGAGGCATGAAGGAGAACTCAAGAGAGGAGAAAAGAAGGGGATTCAACGGCAATGAGAAGAACAAGCGAAGATTCAAATTGTTTCATGGAAAATTATTGAGTTTCATCTCCTCTTTTCCTTTCTCTTATTATTTTCCTTATTCACTTCCTTTGGGATAGATGTAAACATGATCTGGATGGAAATCTTTGTCATGTTAATGGGCTCAAACTTGTGATGGGAGATTATGATGAACTTAAGCTCTATACTATGTTTAGCTTGGTTTCTTGTGCTTGAAATGAATTTTTGATATTGATGTAATTTTTGTTGTGTGGGATTACCTTTACATATCATATTTAATGCTTCTACAAGCTCGATCATTTTGTAAATTAATATAATGTTGGAAACAATGTTTAAAGCAAAACAAAATTGACCAAAGCATGAGTTTTGATGATTAACAAAGTTAAAATTGAGTATAAGGTGATTATTGATAATTTTGCTTAATGATTTAAGGAATGAATTAGCCAAGTCGATATCCAAGTCGACTTGGACTTCGACTTAGGGTGAAGTCGATCCCAAAGTCGACTCCATATTCGACTCCAAAACAGACCACACAGCCAAATTCAAAATGGAAGGAAAACCAGGTGAAGTCGCAGGCCAAGTCGACTCCACTTGCGACTTGGGAAGCTAAGTCGCAAACGAAGTCGACTCCAGCATCGACTTCAGATGGCAAAAACACTCCAAAACTGATTTTGGGGTACAAAATGCCGAAGTCGCAGACGAAGTCGACTCCAGGTGCGACTTGGGTGAAGTCGCAGATGAAGTCGACCCCAAGTTCGACTTGAGTTCTTCAATGTCCAAAATACAGACTCAAGCTCATTTTCAAGATCAACTTGGGATTTTTCAAATCCAAATCAAGGGTACAAGCTCATTATCAATTCTCAAGTCCAAGGCACAGCTTCGAACATAGTTGAAGATGAAGAAGTTTAAGTCATGAAGACTACTATGGAAAGCAATCTAAGACAAGTCCTTCAAGAAGATTTACAAATATAAGAAGCCATTTCAGAAGTAAGAAGATTCAAGAAAGAAAGCTAAGCAAGCTAGAGGAAATCAAACAAGGACCAAGCAAATTTCAGCACAAAGACAGGTCAAGTCGCAACCCAAGTCGACTCCAATATCGACTTGAGTGCAAGTCTGAAACCAAGTCGACCCAGACTCAGACTTGAGAAATGCGGAACTGAAGTCGCACACGAAGTCGACTCCAGTTGCGACTTGGGAAGCCAAGTCGCAGACGAAGTCGACTCCACCTGCGACTTGGGGAACCAACGTTCGAATTTTTGAACGTTGGAACATTTATTGCGCGCCAACCACTTCTATAACGTTCATATCTTCCCCATTCTATAAATAGACACTCAAGCAAACAAGAATAAGACTACTACATTGTCTAAAGAGAGAAAATAAGTGCAAACAAGAGCTCCCATTTGCTTTTCTCTAAATTTGAGTGATCTATACACTTTCAAAGGAAGAACGAGCTTCAAGTTGCAAGTTGTTTCAACGATATCCAACCGGTTGCCTCTACAAATTCTTCCTCAAGCTGAATCTTGCCTACACAACTCTGTAAAGTGTAGATCTTCCTTATTTTCATTATTCCTTGTTATTGGTCTTGGTTTGAGTTTGTTGTAACAAACCAAGACGTTGCAAGTAGAGTTGTGATCGGAGTTGAACTCATCACCTACTTGTATCTAGTGTATAAGCCCCCTAGAGCTAGAATCTAGAAGAGAGCATAGGCTCTGATTGTGTATGCCCCCTAGAGCTAGAATCTAGAAGAGAGTGGAGTCTCTAAGTGTATTCGCGGAATACATAGTGGAACCCAAGTCACAACGGTGTGTGAGCTTGGAAGAGTGGAGTAGGGAAAGGTTGCCCGAACCACTATAAATCTTACCTACTGTTTACTTTATTGCTTTCATTATTTCATTGCTCTTTATTTGTTTCAATCAAGGGGTTTAAGCTTTCAAGGGGTTAAGTTTTAATTTACCGAAGAATTTTATAAGAACCCAATTCACCCCTCCCCTCTTGGGTTTTGCCATTAACTCGGGACTAACATATAATATTTAGATCTATACTTGGAAAAGTAAGGTTTAGATGAGACCTATATGTAAAGCATAAGTTTGCAGTTACTTATGGTGGTTGGATGTTGATATAGATAGAAATATACTTATTAACTGTGTGTGATCATATTTATGTTATGTGCAAATCAACTTTGTTTTACTCTGTTGCATGGGAATATAACAATTGCCTAAAAAATAGTTAGGTTTATGTATTGAAAGATATATATAAATATAAATGAACCCAGATCAGTAATTCTATAGCAATTAACTAAAATGGAAGCAATTTGACATAGTTCGAGTCAATGGATTCATAACTCCCATCTATCTAATCATCTCCTTGAGATTTTCATTAATAGTACCCCTATTGCTAGTTAATTTAGTTAATTTTATTTACTTTTGATAAAACTTTTATTTAATAAACAATTCGTAGTTAGCAAGTGGAATTATTGGTTGTGCTCGATTTAACTCTCCCTCCTCATGGGATCGACACTCTATTCACACTTTATTACTTGATAGGTACGTATACTTTAATTAGACATAAACGTAGCTCATCACATACCAAATATCTATTTTTATGCCTTTTTTCACTAAAAACTATATAATCTTCATCTAAAACATTGCATCTCAGAAGAGCCTATGTTCTTTCCCTTTCTTACAAATTTCCTAAATTTTCTTATGAAAAGGGAATTTTCTCATCTTCATTTTGAGATGATGAAGTAGACTCGCTTGAACTTTATGTATCTTTAAGTGCAATAGTCTTCTTCCTTCTATGATGTTGTTGGATCCTTTTCTTAATTAACTCTTGAGACATCAATGGGTTAATTAAATCTTTAAGTTTAAAGGTGTTGAGGTCTTTTACCTCAGATTTAGCTATGGCCTTTCCTAGGCATTTTAGAGTATTGGTAATCTTAGAAAATCTTGTAAAGATTTGAAAAATATTTTCAATATCAAGCATTTTAAAACTCTCTGGATTTCCAATCAAATTATTCCTTTTTGTTCCTTCAACTTAAGAAGTACTCTCACAGATTGAGGTTAACATGTCCCAAATCTCTTCAGCGGTCAAGCAAGAAGATACTCTATTGTATTCCACGACTATCAATGAACAAAATAATGAGTTCGTTGCCTTGGCATTGTTCTTTACTAATCTCATCTCCTCCTCATCCAGTTAGAGGCTCTTTTACTTACGGGTAAACGAACCTCATCTTGGATAGCAATCCAAGAATCCATATTAGTTGCCATTATTAATTGTTTCATTCTTAACTTCTAATAACCAAAGTTGCTTCTGTAAAATAAAGGTGGTCTTGTAAAAGATTAACCCTTAGTGAATGTAGAAATGAAAGTTGATTGGGATGCCTTTTATAGAACTCTTTGATAATAAACTGAAAGACTTGCTCTAATATTACTTGTTGGTCACAAATTTATGATAAAACTCAAGAGGAAAAGATGAATTAGGTTCTTTAAAATTTATTTGATGTTTTCAAACCATAACCCCTTATGAGTTTAGACTCCTTGAATAAAAACATGAAGAGTAAAGAGAGCAAATAGAATTACACACAGAAGGTACAAGAATTTATGGAGATTCGGGACAATCCTCCCTACTCCACTCTTCTAAGAACATACTCTTGTGTCTTCAATTCCACTATTCGAACAATAATACAAGTAGAGTTCTTGCTCTCTTCTAGATTATAGCTCTAAGGGGTTTTTATAACAACAGCACAAGCAGATAAGAAGTTCCACTCCAACCGTATATTATTTGTCTCTACTCGGCCTTGGTCTTTAACACTAAGCTAAGTAGCAATACAACAAAGAAATTCGGGAAGTGAAATTTACACTTTACAAATTGTGTAGAGCAGGTTCAGTACTGAGAGAACTTTTGAATGCTTGACATGAATGAGGAGCAGCAGTTCTTGCAGTGAAAGTGAGAGTTTCTCTTTGTAGACCACTAAATGCACACTTGAAAGCATATACGAAGGAAGGTGTAAGCTCAATGAATGCTCTAGTTAACCCTCACTACTCCCTTTAACGACCAAGTTCCATCTAGAATGACTTCGGTTGCGACTTCATTCAAGTCGTGGGCTAGAATCGACTTGCGTTGCAATATTGGTCTCCTTGTTTCCTTCCCAAGAGATTTGCTTCTTGTCTTTAGCACTAAGTTCCAATTTCAAGTTGACTTAGTCTAAGACTTAACCCAAGTTGTAGGTGAAGTCAACTTTTGCGACTTCACTTTGCATTGTGCTCTTGGGAACTTCAAAGCATTATCAACTGTCACAAGGCATTTTCTATCTAATTCATCAAGTACCAAACATACACTTCCATATCTTTTTCCACTGAATATTATATGTTCTCCACCTAAAATATTGTACATAGATGATTCAAACATAACTTTATGCCCTTTGTCACATAATTGGCTAATACTCATTAAATTATATTTGAGACTTTTAACAAATAGAACTTCTTCTATGTATGCATTTGAAATACCATAAATATTCTCCTTACCACTACTTTTACCTTTCTTATTGTTGCCAAATGCAATAGTTCTACCATTGTAGGACTTGAGATCATGGAATAAGGTCTTGTCCTTATCATATGTCTTTAACAACTACTATCCATAAAATCATATATTGCTTGCCTTTGGTCTAAAATATACTTGCAAAACCAATTAAATAAATCTCATTTCTTTAATATCCATCTCTAGGGTTCATTGGGTTTAGAAAGCATTTGACGCATATGTTGCTTATGTCTAGAAGGTATAGATCAATTGTTCCTTTTTACTCAAACTAATTTAGCTCATTTATGATGTAATTTCTTGATTCTACATTGATAAATTTTGTATCCAAATTTGTTATAGAAATTGCCTACCCATAGATCCTTCGGGGAGAACTCAATGTACATTTGGGTTGTCAAGTTGATCTTCTTACTAAAGTCGTTCTCGTTGTTCTAATTTGGATATAGGATGCTACCATCTTAGCTTGAGGTGTAATCTATTTGGGAGTATTTCATTTACTATATTCTACTTGCTCAAATGTAGAATATCCAAGTTCTCTTTTACTAATTTAAGTTATCATATTTAGGAACATTTTGACAATTCTCCTGGGTTAGATAATTTTTCCAATAATTCATTCAACACTGCATTCTCTTTCTTCAACTTCTCAATTTCGATAATTAAAGTTTTAGTTTCTTCAACTAAATATTTGACTCGTTCAACTAATTTTTCATTTACAAGGATGTAGATTTGCATTGTTTCTTCTTTAAGGTATGCTTGCTACCAAGTTTTTTTGTCTCTTCAAATAAAGAATCATAGGTTTGCTGCAATTCCTCTAACTTAACATATTTTAGAATTCATGAGTAGAAAATAGATGGATTTGGAAGGAGAGTTGTTTAGTTTAAAAGTTACTTCTTCACTACTTGTATAATTCGTTGATGCAGTTCTTCCTTCTATCAATTCCATGGCTGTGAGACAGTTAATTGAACTTTTCTCTTCGATTCTTGCAATACAACAAGTTCTTGTGCAAATTGCAGCCTCTTGTTCTTCTTTAGATGAGCTACTTCTTGAAGAAGAATATTCATTTATGTACATCCCTCTGTCTTTAGGCTTTGGGAACCTTCTTATGTTGCTTTTTTCTTTCTTTTCTTGCCTCTCATTGGATTTATTTTTCTCGAGTGTAAGACATTATGCTAGTATGAGTCTCACGCCACCGCACCTTTAGTACTTGAGTGGATCTTTTTTCTTTTCTCTTCTACTTTTTTCATTGTAGTCTTTTAAGATCCACCGTTCTTTCCCTTCTTCACAATTTTTTTTAAAATTTTCTTGTGATGAGAGCATTCTCTTCGTTCTCATTTTAAGTTGAATAGGCAGACCCATGTAAACTTTGACAACTTCCTTTTAAAGCAATAGTCTTTCTCCCTCTCCTATGTTCTTCGTTATTTTTCTTTATTAGCTCATGAGATATTATTGAGATAATGAGAACTTCAAGCTTCAAGATATCGAGGTCTTTAGTTTCTTTGATTGTAATAATCATGGGTGTCCAAGACTCTGATAGTGCTCTCAATATTTTCATGACATACTCAAATTTAGAGATTGGCTTTCCTAGGCCTTTTAAAGCATTACCAATTTTAGAAAATTTTACAAAAATTTTAAAAATATTTTCATTCGCAAGAATTTTGAAACTTCCTAACTCTTCATTCAAAATGTTTCGTCTAGTCCCTTAGACTTGGGAAGTACTCTCATAATCGAGGTTAAAGTGACCCCTATCTTTTTGGCAGTCAAACAAGAAAATACTCGATCATACTTAGCAATAGTTAAGGCGCAGAACAATGAATTCATAGCCTTAGTGTTACTCTTTACCACTCTTACTTCCTCCTCAATCCAATCGGAGGCTCTTTCACTTGTAGGTAGAGTAACCCCATCTTAGATGTCTATCCAAGAGTCCATATTGATAGCCATTATTAATTGCTTCATTCTTAATTTCTAATAACCAAAGTTATTGGCATCAAATAGAGGTGGTCTTGTGAAAGATGGGCCCTCAACAAAAGCGGGGATGAAAGTTGATTAGGATGCTATTTGTAATATATCTCTTTAGTAATAAACTCAAAGACCTACTTTGATACCATTTGTTGGTCCTAAGTTTATGGAAAAACCCAAGAGGAGAGAGGTAGATTGGGTTCTTTAAACTTCTTTAGTGCTTTTAAAACTTTAAACCCCTTATTAGTTTAGTCCCATTGAATGAAAAATGTAGAGAGTAAAAAGGGGAGCAAAAGAGAGATAAAAATAACACACATAAGAGACATAGAGAATTATATTAGTTTGGGACAACCTTTCCTACTCTATTTTTCTAAGAACATACTTTCTTATGTCTTGGGTTCCATTATCTCAAAGAGATTACAGTTAGAGACATTCCTCTCTTCTATATTATAGTCACAACGCAAGTAGATGGCGAGTTCTACTCCAGTCATACACTACTTGTCTCAACTTGGACTTGGTCTCCAACACTAAGCAAAGTATCAATACAATAAGATTCATAAGAATAAAAATGAATCTACACTACAAATCTTGTAGGATAGTTGAAGTGCTTGAGAAGATGATTGCTTTTAGTTATTGCAGTGGAGAATGTGAGTCTCTCTCTTTAAAGCACTTAATGCATAATGAATTACTTAAAAGTAGGAAGATGGAAGTTCAATGAATACTCTAGCTAATCCTTATAATTCCTCTTGACGTCTCTTAAATAGTTATAGAGTTATTTTGAATGTTGAAGGGCAGACAGCAGTCATTAAATGCATCAATGTTTGAATTTTTTATGACCATTACGAGCCAAGTTGTATCTAGAATCGACTTCAGATGCAACTTCACCTAAGTCGTAGGCTGGAATTGACTTGGGGTGAGACTTTGGTCTTCTTCTTTCTTTCCCGAACATTTTGCTCCTTGAGTTCTTCTTCAAGTTTCATTATTAGGTCAACTTGGTTTGAGACTTGACCCAAGTCACAAATGGAGTCGACTTGGGTTGCGACTTCACTTTGTATTGTGCACTTGGAACTTTAAATCTTCATAATTTGCATACCTTCATCTTTGAATCTTCATGATCTAATATCTTTAGCTTCAATTTTCATTTGGTCTTCTCAATTTTTATATTGTCTTTGAAAAATACTCTCCTTTGATTCAAGTCTTGTACTTGAGACTTCAATTCTTCAGATTTTGAACTCCATTTCTTAATAGTTGAGTTCAATTCTTCACATTTTAAATTTCTTGATATCTGTTCATGCACTTAAGTCAACTTGGTTTAGTAACTTGACCAAAGTCGCTGGTGGAGTCAACTTGGGTATGCGACTTCAGTGTACATTGTATACTTAAGTCTTCAAATTCTTCATCCTTATGCTTGAGTAGTCTGTTACATTACTGAATCAAATTAATATGGAAAATCACCCAAGTCGCATGTCAGAGACGATTTAGGGTGTGGCTTAGCTACTTTGGATTTTTCTTTGATAGCTTAAAGTCTCCTAAGTAACAGCTAGAGTCGATTTGGGTTGTGACTTTGCCTAAGTCATAAGCTCATGCATCTCTATTTTCAGTGTTGCCTGCAAAATTGCAAAATTGCATTTGAAGGTGATCTCTGAATCGACTTGGGTATCGACTTGACTCAAGTTGATGCCTAAGTTGACTTGACTTTGTGACTTGATCTGTAATGCTTTGTTTTTGAAAACTCTAACTCAAAATAATTATACCAAACATCTTAGTATCCTAAAACTCTCAACTTTGGGTTGATCATCAAAACATGGATTACTTTTGATTTGTTAATTGAGTTCACAACAAATAAATGACTCTAAATATTAGATTCAAGATATTTGCACTTATACCTAAAAATTACAAGATATTCACACTTATACCTATTCTTTTTAAACAAATTGTGTTTATACATATGTTTTGAAAATTATTACAAATATGTCTATGGTTTTTTAAAATATCTACAATGTCTGATAAATCTCAATTTGGTCAAGAATTGATCTAAGCCAAATTGAAGTCTAAATCATAACTCTACCATATAAATTAGTTTTCACACTAAATTTATGTGGAAAAGAGTTAGTCTAGTGACAGGGCTATCTCGAAAACCATAAAAGGGATCTAAGGCCCCGAAGATTTTTCTATTGAATTCTTTACGTGTTATACATGACATGAATGTATGTGTGATTGCTTTGTTCGACTTTCACCAACTTAGTCAACTCCTCGTAGGATTCCACGCTTTTACCAAGAGGATTCTTTAAAGGAGCATTGCCCTTTCAAAGGCACTATTCTCCCAATCTCCTACCTTTGAGGTTATTCATATAGGACCTTATGTTAACTTGGTGTGCCTTAGGTCAAGTAAAGATATTTGGTAATTATGCTTTAAAGATTTTCTTTTACCAATGTGTTCATCCATAGTTGGCTAGATCAGGTATTTATTTGACTATACGGTAATCTCAAGACAAGTGGGTGGTCCTGATTCTGTGGCTACATCAATGCTTCATAATTATGAGATGAAATTCTTCAGCTCAAAGGCAAGTGTTGTCATTCTTCAAGATGGCTCCCATACATTCCTTGTGTTACCAGCATCTCGTTAACTTAAGACTAACATTTGGTAGGATGCCCATTTGTCTTCTAAGGGTCCATTGCTCCTCGGAGATCCGCCCTTATGATCTTCTATCGAGGGGGTCTCTGACTAGCCCTTTTCTTTGGTGTGAAGGGGCACATTAGACTTATTTCAATCCAATCCTATCACATGTCTTTTATTGAAGTAGATCTTTCATTAAAGCTCTACTTTTGCATGTTACTGCTCTTTTAGAGGAGGATCGTCCTTCATTTGACTATTGCAACACTTTCCTCTCTTTATTATTGTAAACAACTGCTTCTTAGCTCACTTTTCTTATCAAAACTTTAATAATGATGTAGTGGTGATGCAATAGAAAACTATGGTGAATATGAGGCTATTAACCCTCATTTATTTTTGAGATTGCATGGATTTGATGAGAGTTATTGCTAGCATATGTCCTTGGCTTTTGTGTTGATAGGTGACAATTTCTTAGAACTGTCATAAGCAGATAAGCTTTGTATTAATTCTCAAGGAGGCCCCTTTAGCTATAAAAAGGCTGACCTTGGCAACCTTTTGTTATCATATGCTTCCTTTTTTCATCCTAGATGAGTCCAATCAAATTCTGATGAAATTTTGATAGTTCTTTTACCGGAGCTTGCCAATGTAACATTTTCCTTTTTAGTTAGGAGAGGATTTCTCGAAAAATATTTAAGTGGAAGATAGTTGTATCATCAAAGGATTTCACTACCCATTATAGGTGGACTTTCTGTTGGTAACATAGTGTCATCCCATGCTAAGTTTGAAGAATAGTTATCTCTTCAAACCTAGGTTGAGGTTTCATTATGCGGTATCGGGAAGCAGCAACTTTAAGAGTCTCCTCCTCTGTCAACAAGTTGGAGCTTTTCCAAAGGATGTCTAAGGACTGACTAGAGGGCACATTTGTGTAACACCAAAACTTTTCACTCTCCACAACTACTCTTTTTTAATTTTTTTTTACATCTTCGTATATAATTACTAAACCTTTCAATTACTTCTATATAACTACTAATATAATTAACCTATTTATTTTAACTTTATTCTCTTTACTCTTCATCATTATCCCTATTATATCACATCGTTCTCTCCTAACTCAATTACTTTTACACCAAAAACTTCTTATCGAAAATTTTTATCACTTCCCTAATACACTCATAGTATGCAGGTTGTACAAGGACTTGTATTCTTACTCCCTTTCTTTCTTTACACACAAAAGCTGTCAATTTATCTTCTTCATCTTCCAAGCCCTCCTTGATTCCATGGACTAGCTGGCAAAGTCTTAGAGTGCTTTCTAAGCTAGGTTTTCAGAGCTTTCTACCACCTGGGTTGCCTCTGCAAACTTCTTCATCTGGTTGTCTCGCCATTTCTCTATCTTCCTTTGCCTTGTTCAGGGGGGATCTTTTTAAGTCTCCTTTCTAGTTTCTATTCTTCATTTTATTTCTTCTAATGCCAAGAATTTGACTTCTAGCCTTTATATTTTCACTGTTGTACTCTTTAAGAATGAATGAATTATGAGTGCCTCTTTTGTTTGAGTGACTATGTCTTTTGTGCTTGATCTTCTTTGTATCAAAATTTTCTTATGCTTGGCTTTCTTGCATACGATTGCGTCATTTGGTTTTGTCATTTTTCTTATAACCATTTAAAGTTTAGCCATATGCCAAAGCTCATTTGAAAATGCAGGTGGTTAGTATTATTTTCCATGGGGGTTTGTATTCATTGTCTATGTCGATTATTGAAGTTTCAAGGAGTACAAATGCTATAAACAAAAATCTAATTCAAAGGGTGAAGATCAATGTGGAGTAATTTTGAATACATCAATTAGCAGCAAGGTAATGAGCACTTGTAAAAGAGCCAATTGGAGAAGAAGAAGGACAACAACAATAACAAATGAATATGGTGGAAGGAGAACAAGATGAGGGGAAAGCTTCACTTGAGAAGGATGCGCAGGCTGCAAAAGAAGTACATTCACATGCATCTCATGCATCTACACCAATGTCTCCTCCACATCATTTCATACTAGACCCCTATCTCACTACATTTTTACAAAACATGTAAGAGAGCATCGTAGTAGAGTTAGGTAACATCAATAGCCATTACTCACTATACATGTTGGGCAAGACAACCTTGAGTAAGATATTAGGAACATATCCAATGCATTTCCCATTGGTGGTCAACATCAATCAATTCTCTCAATTGATTTATATGTTTAGCACTCTCAGGTCTCATGCTCACATTCTCAAGTCTATTACCCTCCATCCACTACTCCTCCCTATGTCCTTACCCAATTCCATTGCGTTAAAGCTTCTATAGCTTTTCAACCATTTAGATTTCCTAAAAGGATGAGATATAGGTATTTGAATGCTTTATGGGAGTAATTTTGATGTATTTGAATGCTTTAATGTTTGTATGTTGCTACTTGAATACATGAATGAAATCATCTTTTTTGGAATTGGATGCTTTGATTTAGATGTAGTGGATGTAATGAAAATATTTGACTGTATTTGGTTTCAGATTGCTCTTGAATGAATGCAATTGAACATGGAATTCAAATGGATTTGTTAACTTAAGTATGAACTTGGAACATTAGAATTAGACTTGTCAATTTAATCTTATCTAAATATATAAACTTGATTTGGTTTACATGGTAAATGAAAAAGACCAGTTCAGTTTGCTAAGATTGTAAACATTAAAATTTTACATGAATAAGTATACATTTCAGTTAAATTTTATCAATTCTTAAAAAGGAAAGATTGTGAAATCAATTGCGGAAAATTATAAATCAATGATAATTTTGATGATTAACAAATCAATTAAAATGAAAAAACTACTAATAAAGTTGTTACTTGAGCTTGTGCAAGATATAATACAAGTGTAGTATAGCTGAAGTTGCAAGTCAAGTCAACCTTTATAGACCACAACGCAACTAATGTATTGGCTTACAATGGTAGCGCATGTGCCGCTCAATTAATAAAGAGATGAGTAAAAGATCGTTCCCACAAGAAGGCAAACTAAATAAATTATAATCTAATATCAAAAATTTCACTTTAAAGTTGATTCAAATAATACAAGTTTATAAAGAGGAGAAAGAAATAACTAAGTTCTAAAGTAATGAGAACAATAATTGACAATGATTAAGGGAGGCAACCTTAAGTGTTAAGGGACTTAAGGTTGTGATTTCCCTTAATACATTTCACAAGAACTTCTAATTGTTTATATTGATTTTCTAAGATGGATTATTAATCCAAAACACCACATTAATTATACATATCTTCCAACATATATAATCCTAACAGCCAACTTACAAACTCTATATTCCTATGAGAATGAAGGTCGATCCCAGCATTTTCAACAAGCCTTACACATGATTAAATGAGATTAGTCAGTATATTCCTATCCGGGCTAATAAATCAACTCAACCAATAGCTAAGATACAAAAACCCTAGCCTAGTAAGATGAACTCATGCCATTGAACCTAGGTCATTCCACAAGATGGCCGAACTTGTAGAAGCATTAAACTCAAGTCAAATGGATAATCCAAGCAAAGAAAATCAAATAGAAATAAATTATGAAGTCATGAATACATGTTGAGTTCCATGACAACCCTAAACGGAATTTAGCTCATGATAAACATAGAAAGAAATCAAGAAAAAGCTCGCCAAACACATATCCAACAAAATCTAGGAGACAAGGAGCAAAGAAAAAGAAAAGAAAACACAAGTAAATTCTTGACAAGCTGCATATATTTCTAATTAATTTTCTCATTTTAATGCAAGCATACTTGTCAATCAAGTAATAAAGTATGAATAGAGTGTCAATCCCACCAAGGGGGAGAGTTATATTGTAGCACAACTAATAATTCTACTTGTCAATTACGACTTGTCAAGTTGCATATAAATTTTATGAAATTGATAATTTAAACTTCATTAATGAAAATTAACTCAATGACTAATGATAGGGTGGCAACTAATGGAGATTTTCAAAGGGATGAATAGATAAATGGAAGTTATGAATCCTCTGACTCCAACTATGCTAAATTGGTTCCTTTTTAATTAGTTGTGTAGAGAATTACTGATCTAGGTTCATTTATATTTATATGTCTTTCAACACACATAAACCTAACTATGTTTTAGTCAATTGCTATATTCCCATGCAATATGATTTTCACATAACCTAATCATGATCACATAGGGTTAATAGGAATATTCCTATCCATATTAATATCCAACTACTATGAGCAGCTGGAAACCTATGTTTTACATATGAATCTCATTTAAAACTCACTTTTTTAAGTGTAGATTTAGATATTACATCAATCCACAAGTTGATTAAGCTTGTAGAAGCATTAAACACAATATGCAAAAGTAAATCTCACACAAACATATATTAAATCTGTTACTACATTCAAACATAAGAAACCAATTCTAACATAGATAGGAGTTCAAGTTCATCACAACCACTCATCACAAGTTCTAGCCCATGAACATAATAAATAATCCCATCATAATCACGTTCGAATACATCCCAAGAGAAGAGAATGATAAAAATAAGAGGATACAGAGAAAGAGAAGATAAAACTTAGTTGGATTCCTCCTCTAAGTGAATCTCCATCTTCATCTCCACCTCTAGCTTGAAAATCTTCTTTTTCTCCTCTCTCTGCTCCACTTCGTGCCCCCTCTCCTCTCTTTTGAGAAAATCTAAGAGTGTATTATGCCCTATTGCAAATGGAGTGAGACACGTGCGAGATTTCACAAGTGCAGGATCAGGCACCGGAGAGCCAGTAAGCTATTTGAGGCGGTCATGAGCTGTTTATCTGGAAATTTCTAGAATGTTGGTTACTGGCACCGAGGTGCCAGATTTTGGTGTTGGAACGCCAACTTTCTACCGTAAATTCTGAAATTTGAGTGCAATGCATTTCTCTTCCTATAACTTTGGCATGAAGTCTATGAGTTAGCCACCATTTTTTCTATAACGAAAGACACAAAACAAGTAAATGCTATCCTAAATGACCTAATGCAATAACAATAACCTTAGATGATATTATTTGCATTGAGTTCATCTAAAAATGCATGAAGTCTACACCAAATATATGAAATGAAAAAACAATAAAAATTAATGCAAAACCTAAATAAATGTACATGTTTTTCTCAAACTGACATTCGAATTAAGTGCGAAATGAGACATGACAACTTTATTTTTATAGAGTTGTCAATTCCTCCTCTTGATGCTTCTTCTCCACCTTTTTCCCTTTAAAAGCACCTCTCCTTAACTCTCTTTCTCTCCCCCTTTGTGTCCTCCTCCATTCCCTTTTTTGTCTCCCTTTTATTGCTTTTCTAAAAGCCTAAGAGTTGTATTTATACACCCTTCCACTAAAGTGTTGCATGTACAAAAAACTGGCACAACTCGGTCTCTTTCTAGCTGTTAACTGCATGTTGCTTGCTTCTAGATTTTTTTGTCTAGCGGTGGCCGAGGACTAAGCACCAGATTTTGTGGTCGTGGGCACCAATTATGCTACCTTGAAATCGAATTGGTGCCTTGAAATCTTCACCTATCTTAGAGGCAAATTTCTTCTTTCATTCCATCCTCTTTCTGTATTGAATTTGCAAGAGAATTTTCATTCTTTTCTTATAGCAAGAAGTAAAAATAAGTAAATACAATCCTAAATGATCAAATAAATTTAACACAACTGAATTAAGATGAATTGTAACTAAAATCAACAAAAATACATGAAAATTAAACAAGATGCAAGAAATGCACAAATTATGAAAACTAATGAAAAACCTATCAGAATTTACATATTTCTTTTGAACTAGCATTCAAAATGGATAAAAAAATAAACATTTATAACTCTATTTTCATAGAGTTATCACTTCTCCAAACTTAAAACATTGCTACTCCTCGAGAAACAAATAAAAATACAAATGCAACAAACACGTGTAAAATTAAGCCTGCTTCTAATCATTAGCGATACAATCATATTCCTCTACTTAACGATGCAAAAAATAACAATAAATTGAAAGAAATCATGAAGAACCTACTAAGAACAAGCCAAGATATGCATATTCAACCCCCAAATTAAGTTACATGTAAATGTGATCAATAAATAGTTAAAAATTAGATTCAATCTTGCTAACCGTTCGCTTGATCAAAAGGTCATTCTAGGACAAGTGTAATACACAGATGATTAGGCTAAAAGTAAATTCATTATCTTAAAAAGGCAACATTTATCCATCCAATTCACTTGGCCTAAAATTTGATAATTTGCAAACTAACTCCCCCAAACGTATTGCTTTGTCTTTTCTCATTATATTTCAGGGTATCTACGGAGTTTTCTATTTTGTCTATTTTGTTTTTATTTTTTTATTTTTTTAACTCTCCTCATCGTTTTTTCGGGGTATATGAGGAGAATTTGTTATTGAATTACGCGAATCTTACCATTTGTAAATGCCAAGTCCTGGTTACTAAGCTTGGGTTAACCACCCACTTCTTAATTATTGCATTTTTAGGGGTAAAATATATATTTATATATCATGCACATATGTTATCCAACCCTAAGCCTTAAGTAAAAAATGAACTACACTATGAATGAATAAGACAATGCATTTATTTTAAAGTGGAGGGTTGAAAATAAACATATATAGGCTCA
Organism: Annona cherimola; assembly: GCA_030490835.1. Lineage (NCBI taxonomy): Eukaryota > Viridiplantae > Streptophyta > Magnoliopsida > Magnoliales > Annonaceae > Annona > Annona cherimola. The sequence goes on from CM059974.1 coordinate 59,582,199, forward strand.
AATGGGGGAAACAACAATGATTGCAAAAAGATATGAAATTCTAATACAAATAGGCACAAGCATTCATATTACATAAAAATTACCTCAATCACATCATTTGAAAATGTTAGAATGAATATAAACTATAAAATTCAACTACTTAATAGATCAAATCATTCACATATCACTTGAAAACTTTGAAAATTTACATGCTATAGCTCAATCAATGCATAAACCTGGCTTAAAATTTTCAATCTTCATGAATTAGGTTTCAATTTAAGGTTTTCTTTGACATTTCAAGCATTCGTCAAAATAGATTGCAACTAATAGATTATCACAGACAAGATTTTAAAATGCAACCTAGAACATGAATAAGTAACCTAAATGCATGAATGAGAATAAAACAGGACAAAATATCTCCCCAGAACTTGAAAAATGCACTATCCTTAATGCGTTTATAAACTATAAAAACTATAAACAAAAACGACATGCAAATGCAATTGCGGGTATTTTGCATTTAAAATCCTCTAACTTTGTCTATTTGTATTTTAAACCCTGACGTTTGGTCGTTTGTCTTTTAAACCCTGAAAATTTGGTTCCTTTCTATTTTAAATCCTAACTCATAATGACATTAAAAACTATCATTAATTATGCAAAATAATGTAAATACCTTCTACTATTTTTTAAAAAAATACCTAAATCTGTATTAAAGGTAAAGATGTTATTGAAACCTTTAATAATAAAATAAAGAAAGTCTAATAGTCAAGTTTAAAATGTAAAAAATATCTCTTTTTTTTAAATATTGAAGGGTATTTTTGTCATTTTGCATGATTAATGGTGGTTTTTAACACCGTTATGAGGCAATATTTAAAATGCAAAAAAACCAAAGTTTTCAGGGTTTAAAATGCAAACGGCCGAACTTTTGGGTTTAAAATGCAAATAGGTATAGTTAAAGAGTTTAAAATGCAAAAAATCCTACAAATGCAAATGAAACTGAAAAATTAAGGAAAGGAAAAGGAAAAGAATTGGTGACTCCCCTAATCGTCAGGATTGATAGAATACTCGATGTCTTCGTTGCTCTGTTCTTTTTCTTCCTCCTCTATTGGCCAAAAACGTGCCCCAGACCACCTCTATATGCAAGATGGCAAGCTCAAATTCTAATGAATCTGCACCTTAAATATTTTCAACAAGTAGCCTTCTCAATTCCAGCTCAAACAAGCTATATTCACTGCCTTAATGTGGGGTTGAAATTTTCAATTCAAGTTTAATTGATTCATGTCCAAGCATGCTCAATTCCAATCCTTCTCAATGAATTAATAATAAGACAAGAACAATGTCAACCAACTTCTTCTGCTCTCATCCCATTAAATCCTTAACCAATTGAAGATCAAAATTTTTGTTGAGATTTCATCACTTCAAGAATGTACATCACCCATTAGCGCCACCATAATTATCCACAAAAATAAAGATGGTAGATGGGAGGAAGAAATGGAGAAGAAGAAGAGGAAAATGGAAGGAAGAAATTAGAATTGAAAAATGGAAGAGAAGGAAGATGGGTTTGAGATGATTTGGAGAGGATAGGGTTTGGGGAAGAAAAGGAAGGAAGGAAGGAAGAGAATGAACATAAGCTGGGTCAAGTTTTTTTTCGAAGCGGCATCGAGGCTCCAACAACCACTTACTTCTCTGTTTTTTGTTTTTTTAAGCCCGATGCTGAGGCACAATCCCTACTTCCTTCGGCAGCAACTTGCTTCTATCTTTTTTGTGTCGATATCGGGTCACCATTTTCCTTGTCTCCAAACTTGTTGCTTCTTGCTTCATTGGAAAATTTTGGCACTCAGGCTCCAAATTTTGAGGCTAAGGCCCCACATTGAATGCCTTGTAATCTTAAATGATCATGAAAAAACTTTAAACCCCTTTATTTCATCATTATCAACTTGAAAGTGAATTAAAATTTCAAAATTAAACATTGATGATCTTCAGCTCCAATTTAATGATTTCTTATTCTCATCATATGTCAAAATTGTGTAACTCATGCTAGAAACTACAAATTGAAGATCAAAGTACAAATGATAAAAAATGGTTGCGAGTTCCGAATCTTAGAGTCTCCTACACCCATAAGCTCCCAAAAATGATTTTCTTGTGATTCTTCACTTCAAGACACAGAATTGATCAGTAATTCATGTCTTGCGCCAAAAATGTTTGCCAAAAATAATGGGTTGCCTCCTATTCAACGTTGAGTTTAACGTCACAAGCCCGATATCCCATACTCTCACGGGTCCGCCAAATTAATCATTTCCTTTCTTTGATTTTAGATTCTACCCATATAATGTTTGAGCCTTTGTCCATTCACGATAAAATTATTGTTGGACTCTTCATTAAACACCTCCATTGCACCATGATCATAGGCCTTCACCACTATGAATGGTCTCGACCAATGAGATTTGAGTTTCCCAAGAAATAACCTTAATCTAGAATCATAGAGCATCACCTTCTATCCAAGCAACAATTATTGTGAGCCATCGACAATTGAATTTGTTATGGTTTCTCACCATCATGATTGTCTCATGATCCCATTGGCAAGAGACGAGAAAGGAGATCGTGCACATCAGATAAGGGAAATAGAGATACTTGCTAGCGTAAAAAATTATAGCCAGCAATGGGCGTTGACAATGATGTGTGGCCATGTTGGTTTGGGCTTTAGGAGGGAGACAAAATCAAGATAGAGACTGTTCAAAATCCAAATAAGAAAACAGGGAATAGGATGAGGGAGAGGAAAAGACTAGAGAGAGAATGTAATAATCTGGACCTGAAAATGTTAACCAATGACTTAATGATGCAGACAATTGATTTTTACTAAGGTGACATGTTTAACATTTTGACTATTGACATGTTGACCATCTGATGTGTCTGCTTACCTGGACTCTTGATTTATTGACTTTGACTTGTTGACTGATTTATTCTAAATGATTAGTTATTTATAATTTAGCCTAGAAGTATATTTAAATCAAATGAATAAATTTGGATTTAAATAAATGAGATGTTAAGGAGGTTATATGGTTAAAATTTTTGCTTGCGAATGTGAGGTTGCTTGGGAGAAGTTAAATGTGAATTCTTTTATTTTGCAATTTGAGAGCATGTGGGGCCCACAATGAGATAAGCATGAAGTTCAAATTTAGAACTTATTTGATGAGAAGTTGCAACAAACACACCTAACAAATGGAGGATGTTACATAGGAAAGTTATGATAGCTTGGATGGAAGGAGGTGCAAAGAGAAAGATGAATATGGAAAGTGGAGCGCGTCATAATTATAAGGCAAGTGGAGACATTTTTACGTGGTTTAACTTACTGGATAAATAATTTGATTATTTATCATAAAATTCATGTGATTGAATTATGCAAGTAGAGTTTTGTAGTTTATTTTGTGGAGCTTACATTATATTTATTTGATAGAATCCATGCGGTGCAAATTATTTTGTGGGATGTATTTGTGGACTATTTATTTTGGTGTATTGTCCATCATGTGATTTATTTATATTTGGAAAAATGATTAGAATGAAATGTACGATTTAATTATGCAAGCAGAGTATTTTTATGAGGAATAAAATCATTAGATAGAATAATTGCAAGTATAATATTTTTGTGTGGTTTAATATGCCGAATGAATAATTATAAATTATTTATCATAAAATTTATTAGATGGAACTTGCAAGTAGAATTATTTTGTTATGTGGTTTAATATGCCGGATAAATAATTCGATAAATTATTTATTATAAGATTTATTTGATGAAATTATTTGCAAGTAGAATATTTTTATGTGGTTTAACTTATTAGATAAATAATTATTTAAATTATTTATCATGAAATTTAATAGAAGAGATTACATCTAAGTGGAGTTTTGTGGTTTAGTCTACAGTGCCAATTATTGGATTGTCTAGAAAATATCTATTTTAACACCTCTAAGTTTGATGTGCATATAGTTTAATTTATATATTATATAGAGGAAAATGCATGTTATGAAATTATATATTTTATATCATAAAATTTATATTTATTTGTTGTTCATGTTGGAACTCCCTAATCTATCTTTTGAGATTATATAAATAATAATTATTTAATATACATTATTGTGATCTATATAATTTTGAAAACAAATTATATGGTTAAATGAATATGTAATACGCATGTTAATGTTGGATGTGTGTCCTTGTGGAAAGATAAAAATTATTGGCGTATTTATATAAGATGTAACCTATACATAGATGTATAAAAATATGTGATATAATTATATTTGAAGGAATAGTTGTATAATTGATTTAGGGCTTCGCTTCAAGTTACATAGAAGCGGTCCCATGTAGTTCTCTCTAAATTTAAGATTTTGATGTTTGATGGAAAATCTGATCCATTAATTGTATTTAATATCATTTATTTAGTTATAAGATCAAGTTTCATTCAAATCCAACATGTCATTGGCCCACATTTGCTCAGAAATAGATACGTTCATATGTAAATTATAAAAAATGCTTAGATCCATTCACACATGTGTTAGAATATAATAATACTTTATAGAATCATTTATTCATATAGTAGCGATATTTTAGATGGTTTAGATGTTGAAAAAATCACTTTAAAATTGATATTTTAATATTAAACTATTTTATTATATTGATTTTACATATTTATAGATGAGACCCATATACAGTGAAATTAAACAAATAAAGGGTTTCCAAGATACTATATTTGATGCTAAATATAATGGATAAAGTGGGTTTTCCATCAACCATTAATATTTTAAAAATGGAGGTTATATAGAAAGAGGGTTTCATAGAAGCGGGACCGATTAATTTATAAAATATAAATTAATTGGTTGATGTTATATAATATTCTGATACATGAAGTTAATAACAATTGATGATATATAAATATATAAATTATTATTAATATAAATGGATATTTTAAGTCAAGTGGCTATAGTGAGAGATAATAAAGTTAATAAATTAATAAATAATTTATTAATAGAAGTTGAATTTATGAATGTGATTTGATGTTTGAAAAATATTTGTGGATATATAAATATTTAAAATTTATATATTCATGTTAGTAATTGTATATTTAATTTATACAATATAAATTAATTATTTGTTGTAATACCATTGGTTATGAAATTAATTATATATTTATGATAGTGATTGTACAATTAATTTATGTGAAATATAAAGTAATTATTTAATGTTATAAGATTTTACTATGATGAAAGTTAATATAAATTTTATATTTATATTAGTGGACATTTTAGGTCCAATGAGCACGACACTAATTATTAATAAATAATTTTTAATAGAAGGTCGGATGTATGAATGTGATTGAGTGCCAAGTTGAATATTTGAAGATATATAAAAATACTAAAATTTTTATATTCTTGATAGCTGTTACATATTCAATTTATTTTATATAAATTAATTATTTGACGTTATGCAATACCTTATGTTGGAATTAATATAAAATTTTTTTTGTGATTTATAAGTGCATATTTTGATCCAGTGGTCATGGTATAGAATACCTTGGAAGATAAATCAATTTAAAATTTATTGATGGAGGACTCACTTGTGCTTAATTAGATCTTAATATTTTATTTCCTTGGTATGTTCAGTATTCAGATAAAATAATTATGTGAGATTTGCAATTAAATTATTATAAGAGCAGTGAATTATAATTTTGATTGGATTTTGAGTTGTTTTGGATTAGTTGAGGAATTGATTCAAGCTTGATGTGTTGTTTAAATTATTATATGGCTTGACCAATTATCTTAATTGTGAAAAATATGTGAATTATCATTACCTGCAGCATGGATTATTATTCTAAATGTTGTTTAACCACTAAAATTATATTTGCGGATATTTAGTAATTTGGATGGAAATGTTTTATTTATGAATACATATGAGCTATAATGTATTCAGCAGGAAGTGTAAGTAAAAATTATTTTCACGTGGCTGGATAAAGTAAATTATATTATTTGTATATTTATAGTGAGAGTGATAAAATTATATTAATTATGGATATCTAGTGGGCGATATGCAATATATATTATTTAAGAATATCTAGTGAGCATTGTGCAATTATTTATGAAAATTTGTTAAGGCATAATGAAAGTATTTTATTCATGAATTTATTAAATTAAATTCAATAAGTTTGCTTAATAACCCAATTAAGTTTGAGTTATGTCGTTAATATTTATTTATCAGATCTTATGAGATCATTAAATGGGTTGTCAATGGTAATGGTAATGATAAAATTTAAGATAGAACTTAGTGAAGTAATTCACTAGTGGGATTAAGGATGTGGCATTTGGATATATTAATTGGTTTGTTTTAGTGAGTTATTCTGATGTGGTAGCAACCTAAGTAAATATGTCATATGTGATTTTTATAATTTGCAATGTGCGAGTTAGCTTGATCAAGTTGCTAGAGATGGTTTATGATGCTTAAGTTCAGCGAGATGGCTAAATGACCCAATCAAGTGTGGTACGTGGTTATTTGATCATCAAATCTAGAAGGATCATTTATTGGGTTATTATGGATGACTTGTAATGCTTAAGTGTGTGTTTTATGTGGTGCATCATGATCTTTTGTCACGTTGACAGGATTTCCACGTGTGGGATCCTGAGAATATATGTTGGTTCATTTATTTCCTCAATAGGTCCTACGCATGTTGGAAGGTTAATTTGGAATGTCCCTTCGTGGATAGTGCGTTATTCCCTGATGGATCGTCGGTTGTCCATTGTGGATTGTAGTGCCCCGCCGGCCATTGCCTAGGACCAATGGTCACTAAGGCAGAGATTCAGAAATATTTTCCCAGGATTTGCCAATATTTCAAAAGAAAAGGACCACATGTTTATAAAAATTCATCTCCACAACTAATTCATCCAATAGGCATATGGCAGCAAAACTAATTAAACTATAATTATTTCCATCATCTACATCTTAGTGGAAGTAAAATACATATTTACAATTCCTAAAAATATGATTATGGCCTTAACAAGTCATACATCCATGGCTCACAATCTCAATACATAAATACATCTAGCAACTAATCATATAGTATACATTATATCTTAAATATACATCAGCCTCAAATAATTATAACCCAAAGCTAACATGACTTATACTTGAAGCATCCCATATTAGCTTGAGAACATAGCTCATAACTAGGTGCTTGTAATATTAGTTTTGCTAAAATTGTCAAAAACAAACGTGAGTTGGGCAAACTCTATAAGTAGGAGTAAACGGTAAAAACAACAATAAATCCATGTCAAGTTTATCATATGCCATGTCCACATGTAATGCAAACACCATGCTTTCACTAACTGTATGTAATCATGTTATGCCACAAACATACACACGAAACAAACCAACCTCGTATACATCAAGGGGCATGAACAACCCTATCCTCATGTCAATAAAGAGTCATGAACATCCTTATGCAAATCATGCATATATATTACTCATGTCATATGCATCATGCTACTGGTAAAATCATGCCTCATGCTCATTTCAAACCATGCACCATCAATTTATCAAAATTATACACAACACACATAGCCAACAATTCCAAACAATTTTCAAAGGGCCTGGCTGTCAACCTAGTACCCGTCCAAACAAATAAACCTTGCTAATGAATCACTCATCCATTAGCCTCTTATTCATTCATCTAAACCAAACCTTTATTACTATTTCAATATGGGAATTATACAATTCTAACATCCATCCAACTATATCCTGAAGTACTGTTGGTCCCGAGTTGATGGCAAAACCCAAGAGGGGAGGGATGAATTGGGTATTTAAAAATTATATCTTAAACAGAAGCTTATCCCCGGATTAATCCAGTCCCCTTAATGAAGAAATGAAATGGAAAGCAATGTAAATAGCAGAAGTATAAATCAAGCACACAAGATTTTTATAGTGGTTCGGGCAACCTCCCTACTCCACTCTTCCAAGCTCACACTCCCTGTGACTTGGGTTCCACTATTGTATTCTCTCAATACAATTAGAGCCACTGCTCTCTTCTAGATTCCAGCTCTAGGTGGCATCAACAAAACACAACACAAGTAGGTGATGAGTCACACTCCAATCACACACTACTTTGCTTACACTTGATCTTAGTTCCTCAAACTAAATCAAGTTTAACACATACAACAGAAACAATAAGAAAACTACACTTTACAGATGTGTAGAAGCAGTTTGGCGCAGAGAAGAACTTGTTGAAGTGGCTTTGTATAATCAGTAGTTGAGCTCTTGCAGTTTAAAGCAAAGTTCTTCCTCTTTGGTTAGCTTGATCTCTTTAAAGCTCTTGTAGATGGTAGTTATGCACTCTTAATGATTTTCAGCTACTTCCCTCGTCCACCATGAATGCTATTTATAATTTTGGAGGGAATCCGAACGTTAGAGGGTAGGTGGCGCGCATTTAATGCGCCAACGTTCGAATAAATTCCGACCGTTGCGACCCAAGTCGCATGTGGAGTCGACTTCGGATGCGACTTCGCCCAAGTCGCAATGGAGTCGACTTCGGGTGCGACTTCGCTTTTTCGTCGCAGCTTCAAGTTTCAGTCAGGGTCGACTTGGGCATCAACTTGACCCAAGTCGCAGGTGAAGTCGACTTCAGGTGCGACTTCACCTTGTCAGGTTCCAAGTCTGAGTCTTGAGTCGACTTTGGCTTCCGACTTCAACTCAAGTCGATCATGGAGTCGACTTGGGTTGCGACTTGACTTGGTCTTTGCAAAATACGCTTTGTTCTTCATTTGATCTTCCTCTATCTTGCTTGGCTTGTTTCCTTGATGATTCTTAGGAGAGCTTGAGTTTTGAATCATGCGCCTTGCTTTGCATTTGACTCAATTGGTCTTTAAGACTTGATAGACTTGATTTGATCTCCATTCTTGAATCTTTGCTTTGATCTTGAGTGAGAGATACCTTGAATAGGCTTTGAAACTGCTTCTTTGAAGTCTGAACTTCTCAAGTCGCGGATGAAGTCGACTTTGTCTGCGACTTCACCCAAGTCGCACCTGGAGTCGACTTGGCCTGCGACTTGGGCAGCTTCGTGCCCCAAAATTCAGCTCTGGATAGTTTTTCATGTTTGAAGTCGATAGCGAGGTCGACTTCGTTTGCGACTTGGCTTCCCAAGTCGCATGTGGAGTCGACTTGGGATGCGACTTCACCTGCAAGTTGATTTTGCCTTTGAGGTTCTTTCTCAAGTCGATAGTTAAGTCGACTTTGGGATCGACTTCACTCTAAGTCGAAGTCCAAGTCGATTTGGGGATCGACTTGGCTACTTAAGTTCCTTAAAACAAGTGGCAAACTCATTAGTCCTTTAAATATACTCAAGTTAGTTGTTGTTAATCATCAAAATTTAATCTTTGGTCAATTTTACTTTGTTTTGAAGTATTGTTTCCAACAAAGCACAAGTTCAAACCTCCATTTCAAAATATATAACTCATGCACATCAAGCCCATCACAAGTTCTATTTCAAATAATTCACTATCCAACATGTCCTAAACATGCTCGATACATCATTTACATTCACAAAGTTCTACATGCCCATTTATACATCATTCTCACACATTTAGTCTCACTTGACATTTCATCAAATACATCATAGGCATTATATGAAAATCATGTCCAACTCATTCAAAAATTATGGGATTCCACCCAAGACATCATAATATCATACAAAATCACTTCTAAATACTTCCATTTCATCATTTACATGCAATTATATCAAAACCCCTAAATTCCAACCTCTCAAAAACCACTACACAAGCCAATACAATCAAAATAAACTAAAATCATGAAATCAAATACTATGTCCACAAATAATCACAAAAAGACATGATTCCAACCCAAATCCATGATTATTTCGAAAACGAAACAACCTACTTACCTTAATTCATTTTTAAAAAAAAATCTTCAAGTTCTCCTAAGCTCTAAGATCTCTCCTTGATCCAAAAAGCTTCCATGATGCAAAAACAACGTGAATCTAAGCACTTTTGAGTTGTTTTGCATGGTGGTAGAGAACGAGGGCCATGGGGAGGAAGAAGGGAAGAAAATGGCATGGAAATGGGGTGGGTTAGAACCCTCCCCGCTTAAAACAGAATTCCACAACTGTGTGATTCTAGAAATCACACGGTTTGACCCGTGTGGGCCCTTAAATGGTCTGGTTTCCACTATTGTTCACCATTTTGCCCATAACTTTTTTTAAAAAACTCTGATTGAGACAATTCATTTTGTGTTGGATTTCTAACTTTAGGTACTATCTCTCCATAAAATTTCAGCTCAAAATTCTATTATCACAAAATTTAACATACATTTTACTACACAGCTTTACTGACAACTTTCACCCAATATAAGAAAAGTGGTCATAATATGTCAAAATATTTTCAACACCAAACCAATCATTCACACATATCTCTTATCATCGAAATATCACATTTATGTCATTTATTTGCTTAAAACATGTCTTATACAACCCACTGATTTTTAAATATCTAAAAAACATATCTAAAAAAGTCTCCAAAAATGGTAAAAATTGATACATATGTTAAATACACCTAGATTAACAGCTTATTGAAAAAATTTTAACAAAAAAATTAAAAAAATATGTGTAGTACACCTAGGCGCATTGAGGCTTAATGCACCCGGGTGCATACGATTGAACCCCAGAAATATCTCTCTCTTCTTGTGATCTTTGGAATCAGGCTCGGGTACTTTCTACCTAATCTCTTTTCTAAGTAAAATCTTTGTCTTGTTTGTGCAAATGGTTTTTCTAGCTACCTTTCTTTTCTCCATTGACATATCTGGTTCTCCTTCTCTTGATAATATGGTTTCAATTGTAGTTGACATCTACCATTATCATTTTTTGATCTACCATTACAAAAGAATAGTTATAGCCTTATTATTTAGGACAAAGGCAGAGGGTTAGAAAGCTAAGGCATAAAGTGAGTGGTAAAGAGACCGGGCGATCTTGGCAATGCAGCCATGTAGAGTGAGAGAAGATGGACATTAATTAAAGATTAGGACAGAGGCATGAGGCATGGTCTACAAAGGGTAGGGGTTGAGAGCAACAACAATTTGGGTTGAGGGTTTTGTTTTTTAAATAAAACCTATATTATTTGTAGGGGTGCAGCCCAAACCCAATCGACATTAAGAAAATATTAGGAGAATCATCCCTATTTGAATCTTTCATTTCATGAATGTTAATTTCATACTTGTTATCTTTTGATATTAATAATTATTCTTCCATTATATGCAATAAAAAGAGAAGATATATTTGTTGTTGCCAATATAAATCAAATGGATAAGGTTTCATTTATTTCTACTCACTTTTTTATGTTTAATCTTAATATTCATATTATTATCAATGGTTTCTTTGATATTTATTTTTCAAGGAAAAAGAGTTAAAAGACATATGTTGATAGGAAGATATATTTGTTGTTGCGGATGTAAATCAAATGGATAAGGTTTCATTTGCTTCTACTCACTTTTTTTATGTTTATTGTTAATATTCAAGTTCTTACCAAAATTTTTTTATTTTTTTGTTATTTAGGGTATGTTTGCAATGTGTAAAAATGTAAAGCTAAAACTTTTCAATTTAAAAATTTTCACTCTTTGTAATTATTTTATTTCTAAATTATTTCATCATATTTTCGTATACAACTATCCTGCTTTTTAATTATTTTTACACAACTACCTAAATAACTAACCTGTCTATTTTAGTTTTATTCTTTTTACTCCTCATTATTACCCATATCATATCTCATTATTTTTTTCAATTAAACAACTTTTATGTCAAAAAATTTTCACCCAAAAGTTTTATCATTTTTCAAACATACTCTTAGAATGAAAATTTTGATTTAAAATGCATGTGATCGTTATATTATGGACATATAAATTTAATTATGTCGTATGAGCTATATAGTATGGATTTTGGAATGACCTCTACATAGGACTGGTTAGAGATTATATATTCTCACTTTTGAATTTGCATCTCTACAAAACTAGTTATGGTGCATTACTTTAGGAGATTTGTATAACTTAATTAGGTTTTGTATGTTTACCTTATCTTTTTTTATTGGTATTTATAAAGGTGACAATTTTATATTACAATCTAGCACATTCAAAACCCTCACAATCGGAGGAAATTTTTTCTCTAAACATACTTATACTAAGGGAAAATTTGTTAAAACCTCCATTCGAGAGGGAGGGAATTGTAGGAACCCCCACTTTTTAGGAGGTACATTTGTAAAACCCTTGACTAAGGAATGAAGATTTAGATCCTAGTGGGTTGGTTACTAGTCCATCAGGTTACCAAGGCAATTGCTTGGTGGCTATATTCACTTTATCTTTGAGTATATTACTTTCAATTTCTTTTATTTTGATTTTAATTAAGTGTTTTCGTTTTGATTGCGGGAAGAAGAGAAGATAGAGTCATAAGGCTTCAAGTATAATTTTTATTTCAATTTTCGTTTTGCAAAACTATATTAGATTTGAACTATCAATTGTCGTTGAAAACTTGAAGTTGATCGTTATCCATTGATGTTAATTGGAGAATAACTAGATTGTTCAATTGTAATGGTAATTCTACTTTTATTGGTTATCATTCTTATTGAAGAATGTTGAATAGCATGTATGAATTATACATGAATTTTATCAAGGTTGCTTTGAATGCCTAATGAAGTTGTCTGCTTGTTCACATAATGAACTCAAAAGTCTCAAATGTAGATGTCTTATTGACGCTTGGAGGCATAAGCTTAGATTAATTTAAACGTAAATCAATGTGTGGAGTTGTGGAGACATGGAGTGGGAAGAAACAGTTCAGCTTGTGCTTTTTTTTTTTTTTTTCGAAACGTGTCATTGACTTTCAAGAACGGACTTTTTGAGTATTACTTTATATAGCGCGTAATGACATGCTTATTATATAGGACTGATTTAGATAATAATGAAAAAAATAATAGATGTTTTTGTCATTTTGAGCGTTGGTTTAGGACAAATTTCTATATATCCAAAAAATTATATATATCCAAAAAATTTACTCATAATCCCATTTAGATTTATGGATTTTTAAAAAATTCAAATACACCAACATATTTAGCCTAAAATTCAATTTATACCTATGTCATTAGAAATTCATTGAAGGGGTTATTAGCTCCTTGTGAAATAACAAAAACGTTCACCTCTAATTATAATATTATAGTTAAAAATTCACATTCAAATGAATTTTTAGCATTTTTATAACTATAAAATTATATATTATTTAAATGTAAACTTTTAGTACTGAGCAAACTAATCTTAAGTTATATTAGGACTAAGGCATATTCTTTATTTTATGAGGATAATAATGACCGTTTTAATAATCTCTAAGAATATGGGTATAAGTGATATTTTAGGTAAAATATATGAGTATATCTAAAATTTTAAAAAATTTGTATGGATAAATAGAACTAAGGATAAAATTTATAAGTATACTTGGAATTTGCCCATTGCTTTATATTATTTTATTCATTTTGAGCAATAAATATAAACAACAACAAATGAAAGTGATTGTAAAGTATAAATGGGTTTTTCTTTTTATTATTTAGGAAAATTTGCAGATCTACCCTCTTAATTTTACTATAATTGTAAATATATCTATATAGTTTCAAAAATTACAAATGACCCTACATAGTTGCACCATAATTACAGATATACTCACGCCGTTATAACGCCATTGCGATACCGTTACGACGCCGTCATAGTATGTGTATATTTGTAAATATACGCAAACTATGTGAATATATTTGCAAAAACTAAATATACATACTTAATTTTTAAAATTGCAAATATACCTACATAATTTGCATATATTTGCAAATAAACCTACTGTAATAGTATAGTAACGGTGACATAATAGCATGAATATATTTGCAATTATGGACAAGCTATTTGAGGACTATTTGTAATTTCGAAAATTATACGGATATATATTATGGTAAAACAAAGTCGGTATATTTGCAAATTACCCTATTATTTGAAACAATACAAAATATATTTTTTTAAATGTTATCCTTGAGTATTGAAGGAATTGATTTGAAGCTGAAATCAAAATTGATTCTATGCATAATGGGTATGATAAGATATATTAGGAACCAAATCGATTAACATATAAGATAGATTAGGCCATTTACAAATAGTATATAAATAGGACTGATCAAATGAAACCAAACAGAGTTGAACTATATTTGGGCATGTTTAGGAAGTAATAAAACTTTTAAATGAAAAGTTTTTCATATAAAATTTTAAAATGAAAAATAGTGATAATGAAGTTAAAATAAATAAGTTATTTATATGAACAGTTATAAAAAAAATGATCGAAAAATATAGTAGTTATATAGAAAAATGTGAAGAAATAATTAAAAAATATAATGATTATGGAGAACAGAATGTTTTTTGATTGAAAAATTTTATGGCATGTTTATTTAACTATTAAATTTTTAATTTAAAAACTTTTTATTCTCTATAACTATTATATTTTTAATTAATTTTTTACATTTTCCTGTATAATTACTTCACTTTTCAATCATTTCTATACCATTATTTATAAAAATAATATATCTATTTTAAATTTATTTTCTTTATTTCTTATTATTATGCGTATCATTTCACGCTATTTTTTTTAAATTCAAAAGCTTTTATAGTAAAATTTTTTTATAGAAATTTATGACTTTCCCAACACATTTCTTTTTGAAAAGTCTTATTGGTAAACAAATGAATCCATTATTTGTTTGAGCATGGCATCCCATGCGTGCCGTCATGGGACTCATTTTTTTATAAACACGTGGAGTTAAGTATATTTAACCTATGAATAAAGTTTTACCATTTTTTAACTTCACGTGTTTATAAAAAATTGCAAAAAATTGCAAAAAAAAAAGTAGAGTCCCATGACCGAACGCATGGGGTCTCATGATCGGATGCATAGGGTCCCATGCGACGGAACACTTAAGTTAAATATACTTAACTCTACGTATTTATAAAAAAAAAATTTTTTTAAAAAATTTTAGGGGTCTTATGGCTTAGACGCACTGCCGCACTGGGGACTCAAGCACATGGACAAATGAGATCACCCGTCCCCTCTATTTGTTATTTGTTTTTTTTTACCCGAGCCTCGGTGGCGGTCCTGTGCTTAATCCGCAGCCACATGAGATAGTTGAAATGCCAATCCCCAGAGCTCTTTAGTTCTTTTCCTTCTTTACACCACCGTCACGCTGTCTCGTCTCTCGGTTGCGCCAATCTCGGTCTCCTATCGTCTTGCCAGTTGCGGCCGCGATATCACCAGCTTGCAGTCTCTTGAGGCTTAATCGCCTCTTCCTCGTTCTTGCTGCTTTTCCCTTCTCTTCCGGCTTGCCATCTCGCTTATCCACCAGGTATGCATGATCTGTTTTCATTGTATTTTCTATTTTATAAATTTTAAAATCCTTTTAACAGTTGTAACCCTTTTTACTGTTTTCGTTTCATGATCTGTTTTTGGTCATCCTTTTTATCAGTTATGATTTTGTGAAATATCACAACGTTTGACAGTTTGAGTAACTGAGTTTTAGGAGATATTACAATGTTGCTGTTATGTTGAAGTAGGGATTAGTTATTTAGTTCTCTGGTCTGGTTAAATTGTATTATACAACACACACTGATTTTTTGGAATTTTTTTGAAACTGTTGCTAGGATTGTTCTTGGATCTATTTATATAATTACAGTTCTTAACTTAAATAAGAATGTTACTCCTTTTATGATTTATAGTCAGGTTGTAAAATGATTGTTGTTGACTTGCTGTGAACTTACTGTTGATCGCTATTGAGCATTTAACCAGTGGAACAGGATTACATATCAAGTGCTGTTTGATTGTGAAATTTTTACATGCTAAACAAGTTTTATGGAGCTTGAAATGGTGTTTGTTGTGAAATTTTCTCAATTCAAACAAGTTGTTTACGTGTTTGATGAGTTGCTTGGATTTTAGTTTACGTTTGGTTTTGAAGTTTTGACAAGAGAAGCACGTTGTTTGATTGTGAAATTTGACATGTTAAACAGGCTGTTTGGAGCTAGAAATTGGGTTTGGTTGTGAAATTTATAGGTCTTTTCAACAAATATTCAACTTTAACATATTATTTGCTATTTGGAAGTTCAATAGATTTTTCTCATATGTTACAGGTTTTGAAAGTTCATCAATAATATTTCTATCTTGAGTTTTTGATGTATTCATCGATCTTATTCTTCATATTGTTTATTGAGCTTCGTATGATTCATTAGTATTTCTGTTTCACTAGGAAATCCTTTTCACAATCTAGCCTAACTGTTCTCACGAAATAGTATATTTTTTCAATAATTTGATTGATTTATTAACCCAATTTTCAATTTGAATTGAACTAATTTTTATAAAGTTATTTTTGGGTTAGGTTGATATTTGAAAAATAGGGTTGGAGGGTAGGGTAGGGTAGGGTAGGGTAGGGTTGAGGTTTTACAAGTATAGTAAGTTGTGAGAGTCAAGAGGATGCAACCAGTAAAAAGAATCAGACAGGCTTCAAATTGGGAAGCCACCATTTCTCGGTTTTTTGGTCTTGGGTTGACAGGCAGTTGAACCAAGTATGACTGGTTCCTGATCCAGTCCGTTTCTTATTGCATTGGGAATTGGGTTTAGGCAACCCGTGACTTAGCTGACTGAATCTGGTTTGAGACAGATTAGGGTTGAGATTTTCCAACCCGTTAACTTATTCATATGACCCATTTAACCATTTAAATACAAGGTTTGGTCATAGATAGCTAGATTATTGATTCCATTTAACCCATCAACATGTATAGCCCGTCTATGACCCATAGGATAAAAGAGTTAGCATTTTTATTGAGGTTTATTTTTCAAATTATATTAAATATTGATAATGGAATCAATTCCAGTTAAAATAAATACGAAATATGAAAATTTATCTTAGAAATTGAGGTAAATCACTCACATTAGAAGTTGTTATTCATGGTTTATGATTATGTTTTTAAATACTTTGTTATTGTTATATGGGTTATTTCCAAATATAACCACAAATTATACCCCTACTTATGGATATGACATATTTGGAAAAATGGCATAAGTGATCATAGATTTTATCCATAATTTTAAACATAACAATGACGTTATCTTCTATTTGTTAGCAAGTGAAAATTCTTTGAAATGACCAAATCGCGCTTAATAATTCTTTTTAATAAATGGGCATTGTATGTTCATAAGTACCAAATGGCACGGGTGATCACATATTGCTTGTTTCAAAACCATGTTTTTTTTTTACAATAGAATGTGGACCCAATGCCGTTTTTGTGAGAAATGTTAAGGGCAATTTGGTCATTTTGAAAGAAGTTTTCCCTGTTAACTAACAAAAGCTAACAGTGTAGTCATATTTGGAATTATGGGTCGAATCCATGATCATCTATGCCGTTTTTCTAAATGTGGTCGTATGCATAGCTAGGGGTATAATTTGTGA
This sequence comes from Annona cherimola, assembly GCA_030490835.1. Classification (NCBI taxonomy): domain Eukaryota; kingdom Viridiplantae; phylum Streptophyta; class Magnoliopsida; order Magnoliales; family Annonaceae; genus Annona; species Annona cherimola. The sequence goes on from CM059974.1 coordinate 59,599,716, forward strand.
TTATATTTGAAATTAACTCTTTTTATTTTCAACCCATTTTCATCTCGTTTTACCAACTTGTTATTTGTCTGTGTTAAATGAGTTAAAAGCTTTATAAATGGGTTATAAATGGATTAGAGTTTTGTTGTCTCCAACTCGTGTAATTTAACCTGGTTACACCCTTAATTGCTTGAGTCAAGGTGGGTAGTGGCAAGTTGGATATGACCACAACGAGGAGATCATGACCTTTAAAAGTTACATACGATGATAAATAAAGTTACATATGATGATAAATATGGTTATGGAATATAACTTGAACTCAGTCTATAATGATGTTCGACCTTTATTACTGTATTAGTGATGGCTGGTCGAGGTTCAAAATTTTATTCCGTGTTTGGATTGTCTTGTTTTATTAAGTTTCACTTTTATATTGTTTTGGATCAAGTTGGATATGACCACAATGAGGAGATCATGACCTTTAAAAATTACATACGATGATAAATAAAGTTTCATATGATGATGAATATGGTCATGGAATATAATTTGAACTCAGTCTATAATGATGTTTGACCTTTATTGGCTGGTCTATGTTCAAAATTTTATTCTGTGTTTGGATTGTCTTATTTTATAAAGTTTCACTTTTATATTGTTTTGGATAATTTTTTATTATCTTTTCTTATTTTACTATTCACACTTTATTATAATAATTAATTTTTATTACTTTATTAATAAAAGAACTGACTTTAAACCCAAACTGAAGTAATCCTTCATTAATAGGTAGGTTTGACTTCAAGAAAATGCAGATGAATAGGGTACAACAGGACTATTAGAGATTGCATGGGGGTGACCCTGAAATCCGTCATGGTGTCGTCTTAAAGTGAAGAATCAAGTAAAGTTTGATATGAAATAATATTAAGGTTCATACTACAATGCATAATTTTTTTCACATCAGATTAATGTTGATTATTTGCTTTTCTGAGGTTGTCGGGTGTTGATTGAGGGTTGCTGAATGGGTAGTAGAAACCTGCAAATATCTTGCAACAGTTTTAGCAGGGCTAATATGGGAGAAAATGAAAAAGGAAAAAAGATAGTTAAATGGCTTCATCAATAACTAATTCATACATACCTATAAACTGAGACAAAGAGGGTAGGGGGTGCAATAGCTCATGTGAGCTAACACAAAGTAGAGAGTTGGGGAGATGGGGAGAGATTGGATGTTTGCAAGGAGATAGGAGATAGGGAGGGAACTGAGATGGTTGCTGCTGGTGGACTGTAGAGAGAGAGATGGACTGGGAGTCGGAGAAGGCACTAGGAAAAGAGGATTAGGGACAGACAACGGCAGAGTTGGAGGTGGGAGAGAGGGAAGAGGAATAGGGAAAAAGGTAGCTAGGGGTCAAAGAAGCTATTGAGAGAAGACAAATGAGGAGAGGGATAATAATAATGGAGGACATGAAGATATTTTCACAAATTGGGGTTTAAACTGTTTTAGGATGATTATTTCTATTTTGGATTTGTTAGAATGTTTAGAAGATACTAGAAGATCTCCTAGAATTTGTTTAGAATAAATTTGTATCTATTTTATGTTTACTTCTTTTAGAAGTTTACCTAAAATATGTGATGTCTTTCTCTAAAAGATTACTTCTTTAATAAACGTTACTAAAATAAGGTTAAGCTGTAAGGAGCATCAACTTGAGATTTATAAAAAGTGTTTGGGCACGTTTGGTAATGTTTATGGAAAATATGGGATAGAAAATCATGGTAAATACGGTTTTCGAGATCCATCATCTCACAACCAATCATCATATTTTCCACTTTTACCCCTATATTTCGATCATTTTTCCTATAAATATCTTCTAATAAACCTATTTATTTCAAATTTATCCCTATCATTTCATATCAATCACACAATTCCCAAAATATTCCATTTCTCACTTCCCATTCCATCCCACAATTCCCACAACTTACATATTACCAAACATCCCCTTTCTTTGGTTTCCCTTCTCAGATAGTCAAATAGCATTGGCCACTTCTGAAGATGAGGGAGGAGCATATTAAGAGAACAAGCATAGATAGGAAAAGAGGGAGAACTAGAAAGAGGGAGAAGATGAACAAAAAGGAAGGAGAAGGGAAGATGATGGTGTTGTTGTTGACTATCGTAGACTTATGGCTGTATGGCTTGAGGAAGAAGCATCTGCAAAGAGGAAGAAATAAGGATGCACAGTTGCAGACGTTGCTAGAGATTATGATTTGATTTTAGGATGAAGAAAGAAAAGAGTCTAGATGACTGCGAGATTGTGGTAAGATCTCAATTTGCAAGGAGCTAGGGAATCGAATTGGGCAAGGACTTCATCTATAAGTTTCTTAGTGTATTATATCATATGATATTTGATAAATATGCAATCTAGATTGGTTTTGGGTACTTGACTCTTAGAATCGTCCTTTCTTCGAATTCATATGTGTTTCTTCTGGAATCAACAGACCCAGTTATTGTGAATGTAGTAATTCAATCATAATCTATGTAAGTGGTTAATTAAGTGCAATTTCATGAGATTCTACTTGAGCTGGAAACTATAAAGTTGCTAGTCAAGCTCATAAAAATGTCCAAAATGAGACCTGTAATGATCATTTCTAAAATCTCAACTTTCACACTAATTATAATAGCAAAATCTTCCATGAAAATGCTTGTTAACGTTGCAGAAGTAGCAAGTCTTGCCATTGCCCCAAGGCCCTACTTTTATAGGTCCAAGTAGCACTAAAAAAATTTTGATGGTTTCCAATATGAAGTAGAATGTCGTCGTGCCTTTGTTCCTTATAAAGTAGATGCAAATTTCCACTAAAAATCTAAAATGTGATTTTAGAAAGACAGATGAATGGTTAAAGCGCCATACAACCATCCTTATAACTCCAAGGATATTTCAAGCATGAATGACGATTAGGGATGACGCATATAATTGCTCGCAAGAAAGAAAAGAATATACAAGTACTGTGAAAAAATATTTTGAATTCTTTATTGACAAAAACTAATAATATTTACAGTGACAACATGACAAGCAACATGGCATAGGAATATAGGATAATTATAATTTTGATCAAATGCACGGGTAGAGCATCCAACAATTGATTTGTGTGTCAAATGCCTTTTACTGTATTGTTGCGACATCCACAACTGGAGGTATTCAGCTTAAAATTGGAGGAAAATTTTGAAGAAGGATGACTTCATTGTGGAATAAACAATAGTAGAAAGAATAAAGAAGCACAAAACTGCCAAAATCTTGTCAGCGATGAAGATAAAATTCTAGGTTGTTCTGATTTCTATGATTAAGAAATTGAGGGCACTTTGACAATGGGTGATGAACGACACATGCTCTAACTAATTTTTCTAGTCTAGGTAGATCAATTAATATGTCCACATTTTTGTTTCAAACTCATGTGGATGGCAAATAAATTTGGTTGATTTTTCATTGATTTTCTATTTATTTTATTGAGGCTTAACAATTTGGATCTAGTAAACTTGTGCTTGTTAATTCAAAATGTCTTCTTTCAATCTCATATGCAGAGAATGTCTCTTTATACCTTGATTTAGAATTTTAGATGGTTTAAGATTGGGCAATTTGGCTTAATCTCTTATGCTTTAATGAGCCTCTAACTATGCATATTTACTTTTTAACCCACGAGTTTCACGTATTTGCTTTTTTAAACCCTATAAATTTACTTTCTTTGCATTTTAAACCCTACCGTCAAAACACCCAACTAATAGTCATTATTTGTAAATGAAAATTTTAAAATATCCTTATGGCTTAGTTAAGTCGACTTATATATGTGGACGGGACAATTTTAAATGGCCTAGTTGAGTTGATTTAAACTTGCAGACAATATGATTTTTGCTTTTTAAGGGCAATATTGTCATTGAAAAATTTGTACGGTAGCTGTTGATATATTTTTCGTTCGTTTGGTGACTTGCATTAACGGCGAAGTTTAAAATTCAAAGGAGGCAAACTCATACAATTTAAAAAGTAAATACTCATAGTTAGAGGGAACAAAATGCAAATAATCTTGTATTAACCATTCATTTGTAGCCGGGTGTCAAATGATGGTGGCGAGAGCTGGACTGCTAGAATCAAGGTGGGTAGTGCTAAGTTGGATATGGCAATACTCTGCTATTTTGTGGTGCATTTTCTGTGGTAGATTTAGTAGCCATGGACCACAATAGGGAGATCATAACCTTTAAAAGTTACATTTGATGGTACATATGACCATGGAATATGATTTGGACTTGGTTTATAACGATATTCAGACCATTATGATCGTATCAGCTGATGGCTAGTTGAGATGCAAGATTTTGTTCCATATTTTGATTGTCTCATCATATTTCATTTCATTTTTAGATTATTCTGGATTACTTTTTTTTTATTATCGTTTCTTATTTTACTACTCATACACTAGATTCATTCATTAATTTAAATTAATAAAGAACTGATTTTGTTTGTTTTTAGTGATGGGCTTGATGGCCTTTCCTAGACCAGCCCTATAGTTTCCAAAATTGGATGAAGAGCAACTCTTTCAAAAGACCATTCGAAAGGGACCATTATTCAGCTCTTAAGCATAAGTTTTTTTGAGGAATCAAGTTGGAAACAGAATTGGAATTGACCTGACCTTGAAAAAGTGGGGTAGGATAGTGCTTGAACAGATACGACCTAAACCTAAAATATAGTAGAGAGTTTTTGAAAATAGGACAAGGGGAGGGTGAGCCCCAACTCGACCGAATTTGCACTCGTAATGCTATATGCAAGGATTTGATTGTAGCTGCAACTATCCTATGCTATGTTACTTGTCTTGCTATTATGGTAGTTATTGTATTTTGTTAGTAAGGAATTCAAAAAATATATTTTTACTTGTAAAACTTTTGAATATCCTTCTTTTTCTTGTTAGGTTTGCATGCATTGACTTTGAACACCATTTACTTATTTGAATATGCTTAGGACTATACAGATGGTTGCATGACTCCTTATTCATTCATCTTTCTTTCTAAAATCATGTTTTTGAAATTTGATGGAAATTTGTATTAATGTATAAGAGGCAAAAGCACTAAAACATTAGGCTTTGTATTGGAAAACATTATTATTTTTTTTGGGTTAACTCTAAATATGACCACGACTTATACCTATATGTATAGGGATTATAATATCATTCTCCCAGGTGCACTTTATTGTCAGTGCACCGGGTGTATTTAACCTAATTTTTGTATTTTTTTGAAAATTTTTTACAATGCTGTTAATCTAAGTGTATTTAACATGTGTATCAATTTTTACCATTTTTGGAGATTTTTAGATATTTTTTTCGAATTTTTAAAAATCAGTGGCATTTTTAGCAATTTTAAATTACTAAAATGCCACTGATTTTGAAATCGGAAAAAAAATTTAAAAATCTCCAAAAATAGTAAAAAATGATACACATGTTAAATACACTTAAATTAACATTCGTATAAAAAAATTTGCAAAAAAAAAAAAAATACAAAAAATGAGTATTTACACCCAAGTGCACCAAAGCTAAGTGCACCCGAGTGCATGATATCATATTCTTATTTATAGATATAACACACATTTATAAAAATGACATAGATGACTGCATATTTTACTTCTAAATTCCAAATTTGAAAACGCCATTATGTTCTATAAAGAAAGTGTTAAAATTTTTTAAAATGACAATTTTACCATTGTCATTTCTTTTAGAAGGATATTGTGAACTTGTAAGAGTAGTTGGGTTCGCTTTTACTTTGTATTTTTGTAATTTTACTTTATTAAATTTTTGAATAATATTTAAGTAGAGCAACTTTGTTTTATTTTTAACAGGAACATTATTGTAACTTTACATCACTTTTAACATCAATTTTAATGGGGTTGTTATATTTGGAATTGAGTGTAAAATATGTGGTCATCGATGTCATTTTTCTAAATGTGTTGTCATATTTGTAAATGTGAGTATAAGTTGTGGTTCTATTTGAAATTAACCTTTTTTTAATGCTTTTTGGACATGTAGACTTGTAGTGCCTTGGTGCAATTGTAAGAGTTGCTTCTTTTGCGATGTTGACAAGCTAATGGAGGAGTTTGCTATTGGAGTTTAGTTAAATTGCAATAGTGTAAAGGTCGAGATTGGAGAGATGATCATTTTAGGTCTCATTTAGCATATTTATGAGCTTGATTAGTAGTTTTGTTGTTTCCAACTCAAATAGAATCTTATGAAATTGCACTTAGTTGACCACTTTGGTAGTAATATTGAATTCCTACATATTTGCTAATTCCTTTTCACTTAAGTCACTGAAATTCCTTCAAGAAAAAAAAAAAAATAATAAGTCACTGAAATTATGTTCTTCCAAGCATCAATACACTTTTTATTTTTGGTAGTGGGCATCAATGCAAATTCAAGTCATCAAAAAAGCATAATACCACTGCTACCACTGTTATCATTATGGAAGACTTATTCTGTCATATTGGGGTCAGCAAAAACAAAATCCAAATAATTTTTTCACCTCATGTGCAACTTTTAAACCTATTTTGAGTACTATTTTTCAGCTTACCCTTACTTTTGTTTCTTTGAACTTTGACTGTATTTGGGTCGTTTTCTACTGCATTTGCTATTTTCTTGCTTTTAAAAGCGTTATTATTCTACCCCTACTGATTAGTGAATTGATCTTCATGATCTAGACATTACAGTTATTTTTTATCTGGTGCATTTACAAGACAGTCTTGATGTCGAGAATTTATAATCTTTGCACCAGAGATACAACTTTCCAGCTCCCTCATGAAGCCTTTAATGTCCGTCGGAGGTCAGGCCGATGGTAAGATTTTCTAATTTATCTTGTGGGGATGCATGCGTTTATTTTTAAAATTAAGAAGAAACTGGAGCTGTATTATTAAATGGAAGTATTATCCAACATGACGTTCTTTTTGCTGTGTATTTGTATGTTTTTTCCAATGATGTATGAGTCTTCACCTGGTCTGACACAAAAGTTTATGAAGGGCCATATTGTTGGCATTTCATATTCCTTTACTCTTTCTTGAAAATTAGAAAGCGTTATCCTTGAAGGGGGTGCCTGTCAATTCAGTATTGACACTGTTGCTGCTCACCAGCTATCCTTATAAGAGGGTGATCAAAATACCAATAGCAAAGGTGTTCTTAACTCACCCATTGGTGCCCTATGGTGGAAAAGACTTATCAAAGATTATTAAAATAGTTTTTTTAATCATTCTTTTGCAGCAGTCTGTTTGATAGGTCCTCCATTACCCTTTCCAGCCTCCAGAATCTTTGAAAAGCGATCTTCTAAAGGCTAATATTTGGACCTTTCGTTGGCCCATAGTTGAACTTTGGCATTAGATTTTTGTTCCTTTATGCACATTTATCATTCATTATTAATTTGATGAACCATACAGAGTCTGTTTTGTATCTCCATTATATGAGATAGGGAGGAATGGCTATGGAAGATTTGCGGAGTATGTCCATGTTTGGTGCATCTTCCAATCTTCCATGTACGTCAAACTGTTGTTTATGCATGCAGTTGTTGAACTATTTGATTCCATTACCTTTTCATCCTAAAAACAAAGTCAAATGTCATTGCATTCATTGTGCAGTGCTTATCATTATCTTTCTTCTTGATCTCTCTATTTATTCTATTGCCATATTCTCTTTTGAAGTTGCAGGAGAACCAGTCAAAATGGAATTTGCAAGTCCCCACGAGCTGCAATCATCAGAAATAATCACCTTGTGATGCGGAGCTTTGAAGTTAAAAATAGGTTAGATCTGTAGATGTTTTCTCATATTGACGTATCATTGCATGTATAATATTGATGTTTTGTTAAACATTCAGTTAATGATCAATGAAGTAGCTTATGGTTTTTTCTATTCATGTTGAATTTGTGGATAAAGAAGGGAAATTTCCGCTTCTACCCACAATTTATGTCCATAATTTCACTTCTACCAACATTTTAAAAATGAGGAGTGATTTTGTTAGCCTGGGCTAAGTAAATGTCCCACTTAGCCTACCTTAAAAAACCTATTTACAACAATTTTTTTTTGCTTTTTTCTTTGTGCACTTGTTTATCTAAGTATATTTAACATATAGACTAAGTTTTACCATTTTTGAATATGTTTATCTATTTTTTTGAGATTTTTAAACATCTATGTGTATGTCTGTATTTAAAATACCCTTATTTTTAAAAATCTAAAAAAAATATATACACATATCCAAAAATGGTAAAACTTGATTTATATATTCAATACACTTAGATAAACAAGTGTACGAAGAAAAAAAACAAAAAAAAAGTTGTTTTAAATAGTATTTTTGAGGTGGGCTAAGTGAGGCATTTACTTAGCCCGGGCTAACATGATCATTCCTCTTTAAAAATAATCCATAAAATACATACAAACCCTTTACAAAACATATCAATATTATCTTCATCCAATTAAACAGTTGCTAAACCAATGGAAATAGTTGTTTCCTATTCCCCTTTTACCCATGCATGCTCTAGCCCTCTCATTCATTTATCACAAGCTCAGTTCCCATATTCTCTATGCAGTGTCACAGAGAACCTTGTGTTTCTCCTTCATAATCATCCTCAATTTCTCCAGGATATTCACCATTTTCACTATATATTGTAATCACCAGTGTTATCCTTGTCATCAGGGGAAAATATACTATCAAGATCCAGCTCTTTTGCCAAATGTGGAACTTGCATTGATATTGTGCTGTTGCACTTCCAATTGTTGTTCTCACATACATTTTTGGGACATAGTCTTTCGTTCAACAGAAGAAATTAGTTTTTATGGCTCTATATGCATTAGACCATTTATGTTAAAACTATTAAAATCAATTGAATTAATAAAATTGATCAAAAAAATTAAATTAATAAAAAAGTAATAAAAAATCCTATTGTAGCTCAATCTTTTTGGGCATCAATAGAATCATTTTTCTGGATTTTTAGCAGTCTTAGACATCAAGAAGTCACATGGGCATGGGACGTGTTCAGTGTTGGATGACATGGCCTGTAATCATGAAGAGCTTATTTGCTTGGAAAAAGTGAAATTAGCCTGAAAAATCCAACCGCCTGAACGCACAATCAATGTAATAGACTTTAAAATACAAGAACCCAACTGTGCGAAAATATTATTATTTTTTTGAGTAAGAATATCCAACCAAAATGCAATATTTTCCTAGGAATCAATGAAAACTCTCAATCCATTATTTTTTATTCTGTGTCTATTTCTCCCTTCTCTCACATCTACATCTACAGAACTTCCCTTTCCACTTCTTTTATATCTGTACAAGGGAGGATTTAGGTATATACGCTCTTTATCCTAACAGTGTTCGTAGATGCATAATATACTTTGTAAAGTGTCTTTATATTATGAATTATTTTTGAAACATTGCTAAAAGTGAAATATGCACATATTATGGGTAAAAGTGCAAATTGACTCGTAAATAATGAACTACAGGTGGGATTTATGCATCATGATTGATTGATTGATTGATTTTTTTTTTAAAAGATATTTCTTAATTTTTTTTATATATTAGATTGAAGCATGTGTGTATGAAAAATTGAACTTGTGCCTTGATTTTTTTTACATGTTAATCTTTTTTCTTTTCTTTTCTTTTTTATTATCATTATTTTTTTATTTTTATGTACTATTGAAAGGATTAAAAGGCCAACCTAGTATAGAGATCTCATAGATTGTAGGGGAGTAGCATCCGTATACAATCTTACCCTTGTTTCACTAGGAGGTTATTTTCCATTATGTGAACCGATGACCTTAGGTTACAAAGGCAGGAACTCTTATAATGCCTAATGAAATCAATAGTAATGAGCTATAGATTGCAAAATGCCCAAAACTCCTTTCTTCTATATTTTTGAGAGAGGGAATTGTTGTATGATCTATTTGAAGCTGCCATAGGTATGTGAATGATGTATAATTATTTCTATATCGGGGGAGTAAGTGCTAATCTATCTCATGGCTGGATAGATAAATGTTTGGATTTCTGTGATTATTTTTTAACAGGGTTTGTTGAATATCAAAAACTTATTTGAGGTCATTTCCAAATACCAACCCTTTTGTTTATCTTACTGTTTCTTTATCTAAAGAAATATAACTCATCTACAAACTAATAATTTTCTTATCCCTTTCTTAGGGATAACCTTGCCAGTAAGAGTTTCTATCTTATTGCCAGTCCCAAGCTTAGAAAAAAGTGAGGGTTGGCATGTCAGGCTGGCAGCCGGTGCTATTAAAAATCACTGCCCTCTTATGGATTCTGAAAATATACTAAAAGTTATTAATACTCGGCTGTAATGAGAAATGAGCAAGGGTTGCTAGGGCTTTTCTCCAGAAGTGGCGCTACAACGAAGCCCAGATGTAGTGAGAAATGGGCAAGGTTGCTAGGGCGTTTTCCTGGAAACGACGTGCCACAACAATGTCCGGTTGTGGTGAGAAGTCGGCAAAGTTTCCCATGCCTTTATAGTCGTGGTTTAGGGAAGAAGGTGGTACTAAATCATAAGGTCCGTTTGCCTCATGGAATGTTGACTCTTTCAGGGAAAAATATGGAAGTAATAGATGTTATGAGAAGGAGAAGAATTAATATAGCACACCTTCAAGAGACTAGGTAGAAATGAGAGAAGGCTAAAAAAATTAATAGATTCAAATTGTGGTATATAGGAAAGGATAGTAATAGAAATGGTGTAAGGATAATAATAGATAACAAATTCATCAATAAAGTTGTAGATGTCAATAGAGTAAATGATGAAATTATTCAAATAAAACTTTTATTAGGTGTAGAGGTCATAAATGCGATTAGTGCTTATGCACCACAAGTAGGATTAGATAGAATCAAGAAATAATTTTGGGATGACTTAGATAGTGTAATGTAAAGGATACCTAACCAGGAAAAGGTTGTGATAGGTGGAGATTTAAATGGACATGTGGGAAAGGAAAATGTAGGATATAAGAGAAGTCATGGAGGTTTCGGCTTTGGAATAAATAATGAAATGGGGAACGTCATTTTTGACTTTACTATAACATATGATTTGGTTATAGCAAATACCTTATTTCAAAAACGAGATGAACACTTGATAACTTTCAAGAGTGGGATCAATTCTTGCCAAATAGATTTCTTCCTTATAAGAAAATTAGATAGATCCCTTTGTGTTAATTGTAAAGTTATCCCAGGTGAGAGCTTAGCTATGCAGCATAGATTATTAGTGATGGATATATATGGATATATATACACAAAAAGAGTCAATAAAAACTAAAGGCAATATAATTGCAAAAATTAAATAGTGGAATTTAAAAGGAAACAAGATGAAACTTTTTAGTAAAAGAATGATAGAAGAAGGAAAATGGAATACACAAGAAGATGAAGTAGAATCAATGTAGGATAAAATGACAACTAACATAAAAGTAGGACAAAGTATTGTAAGTATATATAAAAATCGTAGATCCTCACATAGGAAAACTTGGTGGTGGAATGAGGATGTTCAAAAAGCTATAAATGCTGAACAAGAAAAGTTTAGAACATTGTAGAGAAATAAAAATGATACAAACTTATGACAATATGAACTATCAAAAAAAGCTACTAAAAAGATTATTAGCGATGCTAAATACAAAGCTTATGACAACTTATATGACAGATTAGGAACTAGACAAGGTGAAAAGGATATTTTTAAGTTGGCTAAATTAAGAAAAATAAAGGCAAAGATTTAACACATGTTAGATGTATTAAAAGTGAAGACCAAAGAGTTCTAGTTAAAGATGATGATATTAAAGAAAACTGGAAAACTTATTTTTATAGTTTACTGAATGATATCCCATACGAACATTTAACATTAGATGTTAGTTTAAATAGAGAAGAAAATAGAAATATCAGTTATTTCTTGAAAATTCGAATATCTGAAGTAAAAGAAGCTCTAAGGAAAATGAAAACAGAAAAAGCCTTAAGCCCAGATAATATACCAATTGAGGCATGGAAGTTTATGGGAGATGTAGGTGCAACATGGTTAACAAATTTCTTTAATAAGATTATAAAAACAAAGTTAACGCCAAGTGAATGGAGGAAAAACATTATAGTTGCAATCTATAAAAATAAGGGAGATATTCAAAATTGTGCAAATTATCGTCGAATAAAACTAATGAGTCATACTATGAAATTATGGGAAAGAATAATTAAACATAAACTAAGACGAAAAATTAATGTATCTGAAAATCAATTTGGTTTTATGCCAGGAAGATCAACCACTGAAGCTATTTTCTTACTTAGACAACTATTTGAAAAATATAGGGAGAAGAAAAAGAACTTATACATGATTTTTATTGATTTAGAAAAAGCATATGATCGAATACGAAAAAAGTTAATATGACAAGTGATAAAAAAGAAAGGAATTAATAACAGATATATTGATATTATTAAAGATATGTACGAGGAGATTGTTACAAATGTGAGGACGATTGGTGGATATACTAATATTTTTCCAGTTAAAATAGGTTTACATCAAGGCTCAGCCTTGAGTCCTTACCTTTTTACCTTGGTAATAGATGAAATTCTAGACATCTCCAAGAAGAAGTACCTTAGTGTATGTTATTTGCAGATAATATTGTTCTAATAGATAAAACTAAAGGAGGACTAAATTTAAAATTGAATAGGTGGGCAGATGCTTTAGAATTTAATGGTTTTAGAATTAGTCGCACAAAAACTGAATGCATGAAATTCAATTTTAACAATAGTGAGAACCCGGATGGGAAATCAATTAAGATTTTAGATCAAGTAGTAACAAGAACTGATCACTTCCGGTATCTATGATCAATAGTTCAAGAGAACGGGGAAATTGAGAAAGATATAATATATAAAATTCAAGCAGGATGGAAGAAATGGCGAAGTGCGTCATGAATTTTATGTGACCGTCGAGTTCCAATCAAACTAAAAGGAAAATGTTATAAAACTGCGATTAGACCTGCTATGCTTTATGGGGCAGAATGTTGGGCAGTTAAAGAACAACATATACAAAAAATGAGCGTAACGGAAATGAGAATGAGAAGGTGGATGAGTGGTAAAACAAAAAAAGATAAAATTAGGAATGAAATAATTTGAGAAAAATTAAAGTGGGATCAATTTGTGATAAAATGAGAGAAAATAGATTAAGATGGTTTGGTCATATGAAAAGGAGGCCTAAAGTAGTACTGGTTAGGAGAATAAAATCTATCCAAGTAGAAGGTGGTAGAAAAATGAGAAAAAGATTCAAAAAAAAATGAATGGAAGTAATTAAACAAGATTTAAAATTATTACGAATTAAAAAAAATTTAGTTTTAAATCGCCAAGAATGGCGCAACAGAATCCATGTAGCTGATCCCACTTAGGTGGGAAATGGCTTATGATGACGATGATCCCTTTCTTAGGGATAATGGTAAACCCAAGAGGCCCTTTTTCTTAATAGATGACTCCACATTTGGTTAAATTTAAAGAAAAAATAAATAAATGAATAAAGAAAAAATAAGTTTGTTGGCTTGGGCTAAGTAGGGGCACACTTCTATGTAATTGGGTTACATAGAAGTGATTTCATGTAGCCCATTTCATATTTTAAATGTTGACGATTGATACGAAATTCAATCCATTTATTACATTTAACATCATTTATTTAACTAGGAGACCAAGTTTCATTCAAATCTAATGTGTATAGGCTACATTTACTCAAAAATAGGTACATTCACGTGTAAATTAAAGAAACTGCTTAGATTCATTTCTACATTATTATAACGTAATAATACTTTATTGGTAATGCGCGGTGCATTAACTCATTATTTAATTTTTTTACACAATTGTTAGTCTAAATGTATTTAACATGTGTATAAATTTTTACTATTTTTGAAGATTTTTAGAATTTTTTAGATTTTTTTTTTAAAACGGTGGCATTTTTAGTAATTTAAAATTACGAAAATGTTACCGATTTTAAAAAATTCAAAAAAAATTTAAAAATCTAAAAATGCACATGCGAAATGTAGTTGTGTAAATTTTTTTTTTTTTTAAAAAAGGTATTTGAAAGGGGTGGTGCTAATCAGAAAGGCTTTTTTACGCATGCTAAGTAAGCCATATAGACATAAAAGTGGCCCTAGGCTAAGTAAACCATTACTTAGATTGGGCTAACAAGATCATTTCTCGAATTTAAAGGGACATAAAACTGAAATGTTTATTCATATCTGCATTTCATCAGCTTCTTACCTTTCCTCTTTTAAATTTTTACTCCTCTATTATATCTATTTCATTAATCTAGGTGATTCACTTCATAACTAATGAAATCAATATTTGTGAGGTGTAAATTGCAAAATTGAAAAAAACTTGGGGGTCAAGTGCAAATACCCACCCTCTATAAATCTGATAATTTTCATATCCCTTTCTTAGGAATAATAGTCCACCCAAGATTATATTTTTCTTAATAAATAACTCTGCATTTGGTTAAATTTAAAGGGACGGAAAACTGATATATTTATTCATACCTGCATTGCATCAAATTTTTACCTATCCTCTTTTAAATTTCTAATCCCCTACTGCACATCCAATTCATAAATCTAGATGATTCACTTCATAATGTCTTAGGGAATGAAATGAAATTCGTAATGTTTTAGAGAATTAAAGGGCATGTTTACCTACATATATACCTTTCTAAACCAAAATTTTTCAATCTAAAACTTTTAACTTTTAACAGTTTTCCTACTTTTTAATTATTTCTTCATATCTTCTTATACAATTATCCTATTTTTTAATCATTTCTACACAATTACTCATATAACTAACCTATCTATTTTAACTTTATTTTATTTACTCTTCATTATTGCTTCTATCAAATCACATCATTTTTTGTGAATTTAAAAACTTTTACAGCAAAAACTTTTCATCCAAAAGTTTTATTACTTCCCAAACGCATCCAAAATGAACTTAATTTTTTTAATTTGTTTTTTGGTTCATAATATGTAGGATGTTCTCAGAAAATGTAGAGTTCCAAATGCTCATTTACTTTGCTACTTATGTGTTTTCATCTTTGCAGGACACAAGTGGAAGATATAACTAAGCTTAGGTTGATCACAGCCATCAAGACCCCGTATTTGCGAGATGGTAGATTTGATCTTGAAGCTTATGATGTGCTGATGAACTTGCAAATTGCAAATGGAGCTGAAGGTGTGATTGTTGGGGGCACTACTGGTGAAGGGCACCTAATGAGCTGGGATGAACACATCATGCTGATTGGACACACGGTTCACTGCTTTGGTGCATCAATAAAGGTGATTGGGAATACTGGAAGCAACTCCACAAGAGAAGCAATCCATGCTTCTGAACAGGGTTTTGCTGTTGGGATGCATGCTGCCCTGCACATCAATCCATACTATGGAAAGACATCCTCACAGGGCCTGATGGCACATTTTGAGTCTGTCCTCTCTATAGGCCCCACGATCATTTACAATGTCCCCTCAAGGACAGGGCAAGATATTCCTCCTGCTGTGGTTGAGAGCCTTGCACAAAATTTCAATTTGGCTGGTGTCAAGGAGTGCGTGGGCAATGATCGGATCAAAGAGTATACTGACAAAGGAATGGTGGTATGGAGTGGCAATGATGATCAGTGTCATGATGCAAGGTGGGCATATGGGGCTCGTGGGGTCATATCAGTAGCGAGCAACCTTGTTCCAGGATTGATGCGAGAACTCATGTTTGGAGGAAGGAATCCAAGTTTAAATTCAAAGCTGATGCCCCTGATTGAGTGGTTGTTCCGTGAGCCAAACCCTATTGCTCTGAACACTGCCTTGGCACAACTTGGAGTGGTAAGGCCAGTTTTCCGGTTACCTTACGTTCCCCTATCACTTGCAAAGAGGGTGGAATTTGTCAAAATAGTAGCTGATCTGGGGCGTGAAAAGTTTGTTGGAGAGAAAGATGTGCAAGTTCTTGATGACGATGAGTTTGTTTTGGTGGGTGGGCCATAGTGATGTGGGTGTAACATGAATTATAATTACAGTCAAACAAACAACTTTGCAGGAGAAATGAGTCATATGAATATCCGGAATTAGTGATTGTGAGTTGCAAATGCATCTAAGAGAATGGGACTTGGCCTTTTATTGAGCATGTGATTGCAACCTGAGATATTTACTAGTATTCCAGTTTGGAGTCAGTGTGTTATCTAGCTAGTGAGCTATGTATCATTTGTTCAATTTTGAGTTTTGAGCAATTTTCCATGTATTGAAGCTTGTAAGGGTAGGTAGATTGTTTTGAGAAGGAAAGAAAAGGGTGTGAAAGCTGCTCATGGTGAAAGGGATGTATAAACTATCAAGCCATTTTTTCTGTTCCCTATTTTGATGCTATGTTTGAACGTGTAGTTACTTTTTCTTGTCGTTGTTCATCTGTACATTTTTCTTTAATAACTATTTACTTAATTGTTTTTTTTTTGTCTGATTGATTGACTATTTACTTAATTGTTATTCCACTTAACTGTCGACATTACGTTTATACTACTGATTTTCAACTCTCTTCTTATTCAGTTTTGTTCTTTCGTTTTATACTGGATTTACCTCAGATCGAGCCCAATTTTTTTTTTTAAAAAAACTAAAATGAGGGCGTAAAAAAGTGTCATTGAAGGCAGGAATCTACTTTACGAAGATTAAACGGACATGATGGAAAAGTTAATTTTGGGGAAAAAAAATAATAAAAAACAAACGAATGGAATGGTTGGTAGAACAGAGTTATTTCCTTGAAAGGAAGGTGGAAAATGGAACCCCGATTTTAAAGAGCAGGGTCCTCTGTACCCATGGACCTATTTTTTGGTTACATTTTTCATATTAAAATCAATGTATAAAAAAGTTAAATGTATTGAATATGCACGCTCGATTCTGTGGAACTCTTTTTTTATGTAATCTTTTTTAATTTAACATTTAGATGGTTGATGGAAAAGTTATTTAACATTATTTATATTATGATGGCAATTTTTTTATTTGTCCAATATCATTATATATAGGTCTCACTTATAAATGTGTAAAATCAATGTAATAAAATAATTTAATACACAAATATCAACTTTAAAACAGTATTTTCAATATCCGAACTATCTGAAAGTACTATTATATTTTAATACGTGTGTGAATGAATCTAAATGTTTTTCATGATTTATAGATGAATATATATTTGAGCAAATGTGACCCATTCACTCACTTGATTTGGATGAAAATTAGTTTTTTTGCTAAACAAGTTATATTAAATATAATGAATGGATTGATGTTTATATCAATCATCAATATCTTAAAAATTAAGGGGATTATATGGGACCATAAAGCAAAGCCCTTGAATATGTGCGTAATTAGTTATAATTAGCGTCCAAAAATGAGATCTAAATTATTGAATACATATGTACTACTACGGATTTTAGCTAAACAAACAATTTAAAATTTCTCATTTATGGATACTAATTCATCTAAATGAGATTTAAAGTTGCATTTTCAACATGTAAACCATTACATCACTATGTGGACAAAGGATTATGTAAAATGTTATTTCATTTTAATATATAAATGAGATTTAAAGTTTCATTGCATTCTAATAGATGTGGGGTCCATTTGACAGCGAACTGCACTGTAAATAAAAATCATACTTTAGATGGTTAGATGTTGAAAATAACACCTTAAACTTGATTTTTATGTTTAACTATTTTATTACATATATTTTGCACAATTGTAAGATGGGGATCATACGCACGTCGTATTTTGATGAAAATTTGTATAATTATGGCGCAGTCTGCTATAAAATGGGCTTCACATATATTAGAATGTAATGAAGCTTTATATAATCATTTATCCATATAAAAGTCATACTTTAAATGGTTTAGATGTTGAAAATACTAACCTCAATATTTACATTAAACTATTTTATTATGTTGATTTTGCACCATTTTAAGATGGGAAACACGCACATGTTGGATTTTGATGAAAATTGATATGCTAATAAAGTGAATAATTCTAAATACAATGAGTGGAGTGGATTTTTCATTCATTATTATGTGGGGCCCACGGTGCATCGAATGCACAGTGTAGTCACATGTACTATAATATTTTCCTATATATATGATGTATGATTACATACAATATATTGTATATATATGCTTAAGTTACAATATTCATTTTTTATTTTATTTTTATTTTATTTTTTAATTTTGTCTTCATAGATATCTTTTCCCAAGTGTATTTAATCTTTTACATATTTATTTTGAAAAATGACTTATATGCTCCTAAAATTGATGATTTTTAAAAATAAAATAAATATGTAAAAGTATTGTAAAAGACATAACTTGATATATGAAATAAATATACTTAGAAAAACAAGTTTATGCAGAAAAATTAAAAAATGAAATAAAATAAAATAAAAAATATTGTAACTTAAGCATATGTACAATATATTGTATATAATTATACCTCCTGCACCATAATTATGGTGTAGTCCGGCTGCACTTGATACTTTTCCATATATAAATGGATCTAAGTATTTTTCATAATTTACATATAAATATACATTTTTAAATAAATATAGCCTATGCACATATTTGGATGGAACTTGATACCTTACCAAGATATTAAGTACAATGAATGAAGCGAATTTCCACTTAAATATCATAATTTAAAAAAATCGAAAGGGTTATACAGATCCACTTCTATGTAATGTGACCGTTCTATAACATAAATTACTTGTTTTCAAATCAAATCTATATATTATGTTCAACACAATAAAATATAACTATAGAAAAATTACAGCAATACAATATTTATGGAACTAATATCAATTAAAAAATAAATATGTCAATAAATTTAATTCTTAAAAACTCATTTAAATAATTAAAATTTTATGTATGATTTTAAATTTTAATTAGGATGGAATTAATGGTTCGGATGTTAAAAATATATCGATATATTTTTTGAAGTGATTCCCCTGTCAAAAAGAGCATGTGCTCTATCTAATTCTTATTTAGAAAATGTGCAGCTGAACTTTTGTGTTTTCATTTCAATCGATGGATTTTTGTCCGTCTTGTAAGCGGATCAGCGCGTGGCTTCTCGTAGTCTAAAACTATTGACCCCCCACGGAAAGTCATCAGTTGTTGAACTAGGATGGAATGAACTTGGAATAGAATCTTCTGTTTTCTATTTTTTTTTTTATTCTCAAAAAATAATAGTATATTTTTTATTTTCAATATAACTTTTCCCAATCCTAATATACATTTTCCATTCTCAATATATTAATACCCTTTTTATCCCATATTCTCATCCTATCTTCGTGCCATCCTAGTTGCAAACAAGGATTCCAGTTTGGTGGAACTAATTTTTGTTGGTCCTATTATTTGGCTTAACCTAAAAAGGGAGGGATGAATTAGATTATTTGAAACTTTCTTTATGATTTAATGACGGACTCCTTTGGAAATCAATTCTCCTTGAATAGATGTTCAGAGTTAAAAATGGGGAACGGAAATAGTGTTAATCAAACATATTAGGAGACACGAAGATTTTTATAGTGGTTTAGGCACACATTCCTTGTGTCTTAGGTTTTACTAGATAATATAGGTACAACTTAGAGCACATGCTCATTTTTAAATTTCAGTTCTAGTGGGCTTTACGCACAACCATAAACTGTCGGTGAGCACCACTCCAATCAATCCTCAATTTGTGTCAAACTGTTAACATTGGCATCCAGCATCATGTCAAGTAATACAAAAAAATATTCAAATAAAAAAGAATATACACTTTACAGATGTGTAGGAAATTAAAGTGTAGCAAGTTCAGATTTGTTGTAGCAGAAGATGATTAATGGAACGTTTAAACTTGCAGAACAAAGCTTGATTTGAGTTGGTGAGTAAGTGAGTTCTTAATGATTTGAAATGAAAAGATGGAGGCACAATAACTTCACTATCTTACTAGTTAAATTGTTTTTGTTGGGGTATTTAAAGCCTTGCAAGTAGGTAGTAAACATTTAATGCACTAACATTCAAATTTTAATGACCGTTATGATTGAAGTTGCATGTGAGGTTGAGTTGTCATGTGACTTTACTCAAGTCACAAGTGAGGTTGATTTAGCTATCAATTTTAACTTGATTTTTCCTTCTAGTAAGTTCTTACTCATGCTTTTTCTAAGTTGCAAGAGGAGTCCACTTTGGACGCAACTTCACCTAAATTGTAATTGAGGTAGACTTGGCCATTCAATTTCAAATTAATTTTTTTTTCTAGCAAGATTTTTTTCTTTGTGTTTCTTCTAAGTTGCAAGTAGAGTTGACTTTGGGTGCAATTTCACCCAAGTTGCAGTTTGAAGTCAACTTGATGTGCACCTTTAGTTGCTGCACTTGAATTTTAAATTTTTATCTTGCACAAACTTAACCAAAACCTTATTAGTAGTTTTATTTCATTTCAATTGGGTTGTTAATTGTCAAAACTATTATTGATTTGTAATTTTTTATAATTGAGTTTACAATTTCAATCTTTTCGATGATTGACAAATTTGATTGATATGTATATATATCTTTCATTAAGTGTTTAGCAAAGAACTAATTATGGTATGGCATTCTTTTTAACCTTTTGTTACAAACACTTACATATATTCATCTTAAGCCATTCATTTACATAGGACTATATCATTTAGCACCAAATTCTTTCATTTTTCAACATCATTCATGTGCGATATTGATTCAATTCTCATCCATGTTCAAGACAATGACTAAGGTATTTAAAGATACATTACATTCCAAACTCATCCACAATTACAAACTCTTCCACAATCACTTCTAGTAACAAATTCATTCATTCATTCTAGAATACATCACAATTCAAAATATAAAGTAAAACACAAATATCTGCAAATCTCCCCCATTGTACATGCTCCCCAAGAGAAAACTAACCCTAACCGAATTACCTAAGACAAATGCATTCCTCTCCCTTTTTATCAAGCATCAAAACCAAGGTTTTGCTTTAGGTTATCCTGTCTAGCATGCATGGTGAGCAATGAGCTATTTATGTTACCTAACTCTATCTTGATGCTTTCTTGCATTTTTGCAAAAATGTAGTGAGCTAGGGTTCTAGTGTGGAATGATATACATGAGATGCATGTGATGTGCTTCTTTTACAGCCTGCGCATCCTCCTCATGTGGAGTCTGCCATTTGGTTTATTCTCCTCTTCCATCATATTCATTGTGTTCTTTCATTTTGTTGTTGTTTTTCTTCTCCAATTGGCTCTTTTGTAGGTGCTCGTTGCTTGCTGCTAATTGATCTATTTAGAATTGCTCGATGTTGATCTTCATCCTCTTCATTAGACTTTTGCTTATAGCATTTGTACTCCTCAGAACTTCAAACGACTCCTTGGAGAGATCAACCTTGTAGCATTGGAGGACCTTGCTGGTCTATGTGCCATATGAAATGATGCTTTGGGTGTTATACTTCTTCACAACTAAGGCCTATCAGATCAACACGGGTTACAATATGTTCTTGTAATTGGCCAACTATCAAATTACCCCAACTTCTTGGGGATTTATAGAGCTTCTACTGTCCCTCTTTGTGATAGATGTAGTGTGCCACCAATAATTTGAGTGCTATTAATAGTGGAGACAGATCCATGTCATGTAAGAAGTTCATTCCCTTAGCATACTTACCGCTTTGTGGTAGGTCATTGTACATAGATGAGAGGATTAATCCTCATCACAATTGTTATGCCAAGTTTGTTCCCCGTATATTGGATGATTTACTAATCAAAATATTGGTCTAATTGTCATTTTGTGAGTTTTAATGATAGAATTTGCTTTGTTTAGTACAAAACACTCACAATCAATTGATGTGTGCAAATTCAGGTGAATTCGGTGCAAAAATGCATAATTCTTAGAGAATTAAATCATGACGACCAAGACCAGAATAAAAAGGATGCAAAATAGTAATCAAAATGGTCTAGAACGTGTTGAATAAGTTATGACATGGTTTGAAGAGTGTTAGTGCAAAATATTTAAAATTTTTGGAGCAAAATTCAATGACCAAAGACCCACATGGTAAATCGTGTGGGTACCTGGCCATGCAGTTTAAGTTCGCGTTGAACTCGATTTTTGCAATTTCTAAAAAAAATTATAGAAACACTTGTTGTATATGTCATAGGGCATCTTAGAACATCCTTGGAATGAGGCTAAAGTCTAGGAGTGCGAGAAATTCAAGAGCACGAGAAAAGAAGTGAAGGCGGCCCGTTGCTTGGAGCGTTCAATACACCATTGAAGCTTTCAAACTAATATGCTTTCTTTTGATTTGATTGTCTTGTTTATGGTGAATTTTGAATACAATATTATTTTAAGTTTAGATTTTATGATAAATATACTAGGCTAAATTCGTAATCTAGGATTTAGAATGCAACATGTGAACTATGTAAAAGATATTGTAGTTTTGATTTATTTATGAAAGATATTGTGTTAATTTGATATCTTGTGATTTCAATACTTGCCGAGTGTTTGAGCTCGCACTTTGGCAATAATTTTGCATAATAGGTGAAGGGACCTAAGGATGGAAGTCTAATATACGATGATTAAGATACTGAATCTAAAAAATCTAGACTATAAAAATAGGCATGATAACATTGAGGGGGGTGTTTGGCAAATAAAAAAACTGTACCAAACAAAACTTTTCAATTTAAAATTTTTTAATCCATACAACTACCGTACTTTTAATTAGTTTTTACATTTTTTCATACAACTATCCTACTTTTTTTAATCATTTTTACATAACTACCCATACAACTAACCTATCTATTTTATATTAATTTTCTTTACTCTTCATCATTACCTCTATCATATCACATCATTTTCTACCAATTCAAAAACTTCTACATCAAAAGTTTTTCATTAAGAATTTTATCACTTCTCAAACACACCCAAGAAATTTCATAAACTATCACATAACTTAATGAATTCTAATTAACTTAATTCCATAAGAATGAGTGTTTAAGAAGATTAAGATTATACCTTGTAAGTCTCGAAAGTGAGTGCAATGATAATTTAGAAATTGTTCTCCTTTAACATGTAATACTTGGATTAATTAAATATACCACATTTGTTGCAAATGTTGTATTTGAAATCCTAGGCCCTAGGTGCTATCATCTTTTGATTCTTTATTACTCGTTCTACATTCTTAAGATTTACTTTTTTTTCTTTGTTGTTCCCCTCTTTCCTCCTATCTTTTTCTCTTGGTATTTGACATAAGAGATTAAAATCAATGTCTTAAGTTCAAAATTCTCAGTGAGATCAATCTTATTTAAATACTACAATTCATGACCTGTGCACTTGCGTAGAAAACTAAATAAGTATTTTGGTGCCATTGCTGGGGAATTTGACATTACTTCGGAATTTGCGTTTAAACATTGTTCTTTCTTTTATCTCTTTACTTTGTTCTTCCCTTTTTCTATTCTCTCTACTATTCTTTCTATTTTTTCTCTTTTTGAATTTGCTTGTAGTGCTCTATGTAATCATTGATCTATCACTATTTCATTTTTGACGTTGATCATGATATCGAATGAACTTTTAGATGGAAAATTTCATAAATACCAAGAATAACAAGCCCAGTTAGCCGAATTTCCTTCTGAAAATCCGAATGTGCACATCATTAAGTTTTTACTATTGATCCCAGTTTGTGGCAAAATCTAAGAGAAGAGGGGTGCATTGGTTTCTTTCAAAAATTTTGGTAGCTTAAGCTTAACCCCTTGCAAGTTATGTCTCATTGAATGAAAACATGGAGAGTAATAAAGCAAACATAAAAATTATAATGGTTCGGGACAATCCTTCATACTCTACTATTCCAAGAGCACACCTTTGTATCTCAGGTATCACTATATCAATAGATATACAACTAGAGCCCTTTCTCTATTTTAGATTGTAGCTCTAGGAGGTCTTTAAAAAATTCAATACAAGTAGATGACGAGTCACACTCCAATAGTGCACTACTTGTCATTACTTGACCTTAGTCTCCAACACCAAACCAAGTAGGATTTCAAGAGAATAGATTAAAAGAAATTTCTACACGTTACATACTGTGTAAAGAGCATTTTAGCATAGAGAAGTGTAACGCCCCGTTTCTAAATATTCACAATAACTAATCAAAAGGGTACCATATGACCTACAAAAAATTCGACAGCATCTCCCTATATATTTGTATCTTCATATGATAAGGACATTCATATGGAAGAAAATCGTTCAAATTTATCCATACACAACAAGCAAACCGAATGATCATATCTACATGCATCCATATAAATCGTAATCCAATTCAAAATACTAAATACAATATGTTTGTCAAGGTCAAATCTAGCTCAATAACTGTCTACATAATACTAATGTCAAAAGAGCATAAATTTCAAATAACTTTAATTAGAGATGTTCTAATAGTCTCCAAGATTTGGTCTTCCACTTGCCCCATCTTGAGGTTCCCCACCTGACCTGTGATCTAAAGAAAAAAAATAACAAACCATGTGAGTCTAAATAGATTCAGTAAGTATATAATGGTTAGCACAAAGTGGAATAAGCAAAGTTTTGGATGTGCATGTCATGATCAAAATAAAACATATGGGTCTGATACCCACTCCCAAGCTCGTATGCATATAACCACGTATAAATAGAAGGACACAAACAATCCTCCACTCATGTCAATCAAGGGCCATGAACAACCCTCTCCTCATGTCAATCAGGGGTCATGAACAACCCTCTTACAACCAACCATTTTAAATAACACATCATACATGACAGACAAGAATACATGTCACAAACCACACATACAACATCAACAAGGTTTACTTTCAATTCAATGTATAAAACTGCCACACGAGCATTTTAACAAATACATGGTAGGCACAGAAAGGGAAAACCTCTCGTTCGTACTCTCATTTGAACCGAATCAATTAACATCACATTTTAAGAATACAAAAATTGCTAACGAGTCCTCTACTTTATAAAATCACTCATTCACGACAAATTCTCCACAAACCTTACTTACCCTAACTGTTACGAACACTACGCCCCATACCATGAATTTTTTGGGTGTTACGTATTCCCACCAGTTTCATATCATGTTTAATATGAAATTTCATCATTCAATCAAGAAAGGGCGTCATCTACTTACCTTAATCGTGATTTTTCCCAAAAATAGCGACCCTGGGCTTGGATTGCAGAAATTCAAAGCTTCCTTGATTGGAATCGATGACCTTCAAGATAGTTGGTAGAGTTTTCTTGAAAAAATCTACAGCTGGATCGAACTGAATAGGAGGGAAAGAAAAGAAGAAGGAGAGAACGGAAAGAAAAGAAGAGGAAAACGTAGTCGGGTGCAAATGAAAGATGAAGGCCTAGCTCTGCGGGCTCCTCTTTATAACTGAACCTCCATCGAGTCGGGCCGGGCCGGAGCATGGGTCGGGTCTAATTGCAATTAGTAATTTACTTTCCCACTCTTATGACTTAATAGTTCAAATTTTTTCCGGGGGCGCTGCCCCCTTCACCTCCGCGAACTGACCGAGTAGGTTGAACCCCGTACCTACTCTGCGAGGTGAAAAATAGTCGTAGTGCTCAACAATGTCCATATATGTTATTAATCCATTAACATCATAAAATCCTAATAGCATGTTCATAAATTACCTCATAATAGAGAAGAGTTATAATGAAAATAAAATAAAATACCTGGTCCTCATAAGAAGAACTTGGTTAAGCTTGAAATTGATGAGAAACTTCAGCACTTATAGTGAATATTGCAATTCTTCCATTTTGGAGCACTTAATGATCTCTTGATTGCTTGAGAGTAGGAAGCTAAGGGCTTAATGAATGCTCTTTCTAACCTACTTCACTTTACCTGATGTGCTTTAAATAATGAAGGTGTTATTTCAAATATTAAGAGGTAGCTGGTGCACATTAAATGCGTCAGTATTCGAAATTTCAGACCATGACAGCACAGGTCACAACTGGAGTCGACTTAGGGAGCAATTTTGATTAGGGCTTTCCTACTTCTTAAGTCTTCCTTTGAAATGTAGTAACTCCTCAAGTTTCAGCTTGGGTTGACTTGGTCCTCGACTTGACCCAAGTAGCATATGGAGCCGACTTTGAGTACAACTTTGTGCGTAGCCTTTTGAGTCAGCGAAAATATGCAACCCCTAAGCCAACTTGGCTGTAGAACTTTGATCAAGTCGATGGTGAAGTCGACTTGGCTGTTGCTACTTCTATTGCTATAGTCTTCAAAAGTCCTTGACTTGAGTCGACTTGATCTTAGATTTCATCTAAATTGCATAACAGAGTCGACTTGGATGCGCAATTTGACTTTGTACTTAGTATCTGAAAGCTTGTTTGGCTCTTTGAAAATGTAGGTTGAAGTCTGAGGTCGACTTCATCTTCGACTTTGCTCAAGTCACAGGGTGGAGTTGACTTGAGTTGCGACTTCACTCGGTCAACTTTGAGTCAGTAAAAACATGCAACCCTTTAAGTCCACTTGACTATCGACTTTGCTCAAGTCGCTTCTGGAGCCAACTTGGTTTGCAACTTGACCTGTCTGGTTTTTAAAACATGCGTTCTTTCAAACTAAGTTGCATTTTGGGATTGACTTAGTGATAGAGTTGACCTAAGTCGCATGTCTGAGTCGACTTGGATATAAGATTTGGTCTGCCATGGTTTGGTGTTTGAAATTTCTATCTTTAAAATATTTCACCAAATATGTTAGTCCTTTTCAACACTCAAAATTAGATTGTTAATCATTAAAACATAAATTGCTCTTAATTTTCTAGTTGAGTTCACAACAATGATCCATAAAGATCCTCTAAGACTTAAAATATCGGATGACCTATAAAGATTCATGCGCAATAACTCAAGTGACCTTGAAGTTGAGACTTCATTCTTTGGTGAAATGATACCTTTGTTTGTTTGAACATTTGACAAGCTTTGTAAATTTTATCCCCGTTATAATTGAGCTTTGGTAAACCTTTTACCAAGCTCTTTTCCATAAAAATTTGATATTTAACATATTTATATGCCCAAGTCTCCTATACCATAACCATGGATCATTATCAACAACTACTAAACATTTTCCATCCAATTCATCAAGGGATACATTCCATGCCTCTTTCCACAATATGAGCTCCATAAAGAATATTACGTATAGAAGATTTAAACACAACTCTATAACCTTTATCGCATAGTTGCCTATACTCATTAAATTATGTTGAGTCTTTCAATAAATAAAACTTCTTTTATGCATGGATTTGAGATATTGTAAATATTACCCTTACCACTTATTTTACCTTTCATATTATTACAAAATGCAACGGTTCTACCTTTGTAGGGTTTAAGCTCATTAAATAGAGATTTGTTTCTGATCATATATCTTGAACAACCACTATCAATGAACCAAGTATTATCTGCTTTTGCTCTAAGACAAACTTACAAAAAAAAATAAAATTAAAGCTCATCTCTTAGGTACCCATCTTATGGGTCCATTTGAATTAGTAAACATTTGGAGTCTACGTTGTCTAAAATCCAATGTTCTTTGGTACACAAACTAGTTTAGCACGTTTGTTTTGTAACTTTTTGATTTTTCATTAACAAATATTATGACCAAACTCGTTGCAAAAATTGCATACCTTGTTAATCCTTTGGGGTAGACTTTATGCACAGTTTGACTTCCATGTTAGTCTTCTTACCCAAGCTAATCTAGTTATTTTACTTTTGCCTTGTGGTGCAGTTACTTGGCTTGGGATCTAACCCATTTTGGAGTATATGATTTTTTTCATTCTTCCTGCTCGAATGTAGAGTATTCAAGTCCTCTTTTACTAGTTTGAGTTGTCATATTGAGGAACATTTTGACATTCTCTCATGGGTCAGAGAATTTTGCTAATGATTCATTTAGTGCCACATTCTCTTTCTTTAGATTTTCAATTTCAGTTATCAAAGCTTTGATTTCATCAACTAGGCCTTTGACTCTCTCAGCTAGCTTTCCATTTGCAATAATGGTTGAGTCACATTACTGTTTCTTTAATGTATATTTGTTGCCCAGTTTCTTTGTCTCATCAAATAATGAATCATATGCTTGTTGTAATTTTTCTAACTCAGCATATTTAAAACATTCATGAGTGAAAAATAAATAGATTTAGACTAAGAGTAATCGAGTTTAGAGGTTACCTCCTCACTGATTGTACTTATTTGTCAAGGTAGTCACCCCTTTAACTAATTCTATGGCTGTAAAGCAGTTAATTGTGTTTTCTTATTCAATTCTTGCAACATAGTAGATTCTCACACAATTTGTAGCTTCATGTTCTCCATTTGAGGAGCTGCTAATTGACGATGAATCCTCATTTACATACATCCTTTTGCCCTTAGGCTTTGGACATCTTCTAGTATTACTCTTTTTTTTCTTTTCTTGGCCTTGTCTTAATTTGTTTTCTTCATGTGGGGCGTGAGTTTACATATATCATATTCCATCGCATCTAAAGCATGTTATTGCTTTTTTTCCTTTCTCTTCTACTCTTCTCCTTGAAACTTTTGGAAGAAACATGTTCTTTTCTTTCCTCACGAATCTTCTCGTAAGGAGAGATTTCTCCTCATCCTCATTTCGTGATGATGACATGGACTCATCTGAGCTTTATGTGGCTTTTAATGAAATGGCTCTCTTTCCTTTGTGACGCTCTTCATTTCTTTTTAATCAGCTTATGAGACATGAGGGAACTAATTAGATCCTATAGTATTAGCTTGTTGAGGTCTTTTTCTTCTTCAAACAATCTTGGAGGGGAGGTCCAAGATTCAGATAAAGCTCTCAAGATCTTCATGACCTATTTAGATTCAGAAATTGTCTTTCCTAGGCCTTTCAAAGCATTAATAATTTTGAAAAATCTAGGACACATTTTAAATATATTTTTCGTATCAAGCATGTTGAAGCTTTCTAACTCTCTAATTAAAATATTTTTTTGTTCCTTGGACTTGACTAGTACTCTCATATATTGATGTTAGAGTGTCTCATATCTCCTCAGCAGTTAAGCAAGAAGACACTCTATCGTATTCGACAACTTTTAAGGCATAAAATAAAGAGTTCATTGCCTTAAAGTTACTCCTTAGCAGTCTAACTTCCTCCTTGGTCCATTTGGAGGCCCTTTCACTTGTGTGTAGAGTAACCCATTTTGGATGACTATCCAAGAGTCAATGTCAGTTGCCATGATAAGTTGTTTCATTCTTAACTTTCAGTAACCAAAGTTACTACCATCAAATAGAGGTAGCCCTATGAAAGTTTGGCCCTCAACAAATGTAGGGATAAAAGTTGATTGAAATGCCATTTATAATAAATCTCTTTGCTACAAACTTAAAGACCTACTCTGATACAACTTATTAGTCCCGAGTTTGTGGCAAAATCTAAGAGGGAAAAGGTGAATTGGGTTCTTTTAAAAATCTTTTGGTAGCTAAAGCTTAACCCCTTGCAAGTTATATCCTCTTGAATGAAAACATGGAGAGTAAAAAAGAAGACAGTAGTAATAGTAGACACAAGAAATTATAATGATGCGAGATAACCCTCCCTACTCCATTTTTTTAAAAGCACACTCTTGCGTCTTAGGCTCCATTATATCAATAGATATACAACTAGAATTCTTGCTCTCTTCTAGATTGTAGCTCTAGAAGGCCTTTACAAATGCAATACAAGTAGATAGTAAGTCACACTCCAACCATATAGTATTTACCTTTACTTGGCATTGATTTTCAACACCAAGCCAAGTGGGACTACAAGAGATAAACTCATATAAACTCATATTCTACCAATAGCATTTTAGGCCAGCTTATGCCGTTACTAGCAATTTTCAATTGGATCAAGGCAATGGAAAAATTTTGCAATCGAGATTTATTAAAGATTGCTATTAGTAAATCAGATCGCAAGGTTCAATTGAAAATTGGCTTGGTTATTTGTTGCTGCATGCCGTAAGAGATGGGGAGATTGTTGCATTGAGTTACCACCCAATTTTATGTGAATGTCATCTGAGCTTGAATCAGTGAGGCAGCTGTGTGTGGAAGCTGCGAGTATTGTTGCAAAATTCAATAGGTGGATGTGGGCTTTTAGCTGATAGGAGTCGACAATTGAGAAGGGTGCTACAATTTGGCAAGTTGCGTAACTGGTGAAGATGATGGAGTGTGGTGGTTGCCAGTAAGCTTGAAGAGGCAAGGAATGAGTTGCTGGTTTAGGTAGATGGAGCATCGAACTGGTGCTTCGGCGGTCCACACCGATATATGCACATGCATATTTAAATGTGAATTTAAAATGTTAGATCAACATATAATTTTTACCCATATAACTGAATAAACTCCTAAATATTAAAAAATTAATTTTTAAGCCTTATTAAATTTGTATAGTTTTACTTCAAAATTAATTTTATCTCCAAATATATGATGGTCCACTTTGTATCCATACATAAAAATATAATTCTAATCATA
This sequence comes from Annona cherimola, assembly GCA_030490835.1. Taxonomy (NCBI): domain Eukaryota; kingdom Viridiplantae; phylum Streptophyta; class Magnoliopsida; order Magnoliales; family Annonaceae; genus Annona; species Annona cherimola. The sequence goes on from CM059974.1 coordinate 59,630,183, forward strand.
TGTACGTATATGATTTAACCAATTAAAGCATTTTGTAAATTTTCCAAATTCAATTAACATGCTAATGAATATTCTAAAATTATTCTTTAGCCTATTTACTTCCTTTTAACATGTTTAATTTTATTTTTAGCAAAATAAACTGTGATTATATTTTATATTTTCAAAAATTATTGCAAGACGACCCAATTTGTAGGATAATTAAATATTTTATGAAAATATAACTTTCATGAAATTTCATATAAAATATATATTTAATTTTCTCTATTTATAATTAAATGTATGAGATTGCTTTTAAAATATATGAAAATTTCTGAATTATCACATCATGTAACTTAAACATTATTTGTCCCATAGCAATACAAATAATATATAACATATTTTAAAGAAAAATTCTAGTTTAATAATAATTTTAGAAATGAAATTCAAAAAAAATTTATTTGTTCGTATGATTAAAAATTTTGTTAAGATTCTCATAAAAGGATATAACACATATATACGTAAACTAACTAACATGTAGACACTAGGTAAATAACTCATTTTTAGCTCATTCAAGCTAGAATATGTTTACATCGAAATTTATGAATTACGAAAATGCCACTGATTTTAAAATATAAAAAAATACTTAAAAATATCTAAAATGGTAAAAATTGATACACATGTTAAATACATATAGATTAACAGTTGTATAAAAAATTTCAAAAAAATAAAAAATGAATTTTTACACCAAGGTACATCGAAGCTCGGTGCACCCGGTTGCACTAGATCAGTGCTCTTATTAGATTTCTAACATATTTTTCTATTATTACATATATATCATAATAATTTTTACATCTTTTCATATAACTATCCTATCTAGCGTTATCTTTAACTATCCTCTATTCTATTTTTGCATTCTTACTCTTAATCATTATCCATATGACATTATATTCTCACTTTTTCAAGAATTTTCACAAAATTTCCTTCATTTTTTTAACATCTTACCAAATGGACCAAATACATGAAGCCCATTCAAAAAAAATTTATTTTCGATAAAAATTGGTTGCTTAGTAAAATGATTCTAAATATGCAGGAGCATCAATAAAAGTATATTTTCTTTGTCATCATTGGGTAACCATATAAACTCATATTCTACCACTTTTCAATGTTGACAAAATACTACAAGTACGATAACATTTGTTCGATTACTTCCAAATCGGTGGATAACATATAATTTTTTTTACTTAGAATATTTATTTCCCGGGTTTTGATTTATTGCACCTAGGTACATTTAACCTTTTTATAAATGTTTTTTACACAATTGTTAATTTACGTGTATTTAACATGTGTCTATTTTTACCATTTTAGAGATTTTTAGATTTCTTTGGATTTTTAAAAATTAATGGCATTTTAGTAATTTAAAATTACTACAAATGCCAGTGATTTTTAAAATTTTGAAAAACTAATTAAAAATCTTCAAAATTGGTAAAAGTTGATACATATTTTAATTACACATAAATTAACATTGTTATGAAAAAATTTTCAAAAAAAAATAAAAAAGGGTTAAATGCACCCCGGTACACTGAGCCTAAGTGCACCCAGGTGCGACATATCAAAACTCATATTTCCCTTTCTTTTTGTCATACGTAAAAAGTGAGTACACATGAAAATAATAATAGACACGAATGATGGGCCATAAAAATCAAATTGACTGTTAGTATGTCCAAAGTGTAGTGATATAAAAGTTCAAATGATAAACCAAGCTTAACAATGTTGCTCCCGAGTTTGTGGAAAAATCTAAGAGGCGAGGGGTGAATTGGGTTCTTTAAAATTTTTTTGATATACAAAAGCTTAACCCCTTGTAAACTATATCCCCTGAATGAAAACTTGGAGAGTAATAGAGCAAATAAAGTAGCAAATAGCAAACACAAGAAATTATAGGTTTGGGACAACTTTCCTACTCCACTCTTTTAATAACACACCCTTGTGTTTTGGGTTCTACTATATCAATCAAAGATATACTTAGAGCTCTTGCTCTTCTCTAGATTATAGCTTTAGGAGGCCGTTACAATCTTAGCATGGATAGACAGTAAGTCTCACTCCAATAGTGCACTACTTGTCTTTATTTGACCTTAGTCTTTAACACCAAGCCAAGTAGCAATATAACAAAATGAATTACAAAGAAAATCTGCACATTACAAGTTGTGTAGAGTAGATTCAGCACAGGGAAGAACACTTGGATGCTTGAAATAGATAACAAGTTGTAGCTCTTGCAGTGATTAATTGAGTTCTTCTTGGTAGAGCACTTAATGGAGACTTGATTGCTTATAAGTGGGAAGGTGAAGACTCAATGAATGGTTTAGCTAACTCTCATAACTCTTTTTCCCATTCTTTAAATAGTGGAGGAGTTATTTTGAATGTTGGAGTGTAGGTGGCGCTCATTTAATGTGCTAATGTTCGAATTTTTTCACTATTACAATCCAAGTCGCACATGGAGTTGACTTCGAGTGAGACTTCACCGAAGTCGCAGAATAAAGTCGACTTCAGTCTCTGCATTCCTTCCCTTGGAAATTTCTTCTTGATTCACAACTTCGAGTTTTGATTTGGGGTCGACTTAGTCTGGGACTTGACCCAGTCGCAAGTGAAGTCGACTCGGGATTGCAACTTCACTAGACATTATGCTCTTTGAAACTTAAGATCTTCATAAACTGAATGCTTTGATATTTGTGCTTTAATATCTTCATGTTTAAGTTATCTTGGATTGAGTAGTTTCCATTCTTGAGATATTATCTCCTTCGTCTTTATTCAAATACTTTAGTCTTCTCTTATTTGCAACTTGACCTTCAATAGGTACTATTATTTTCAAATTCTCAAGGTATAGGTTGCTTAACTTTGATTTGTTAACCTTTGAGCTCAATTTTTCATGATTTGAGTTTCTTGTGTTTGAGTCATATACTAGAGTCGATTTGACTTGTAACTTGACTCAAGTCACATATGAAGTTGACTTGGGTATGCGACTTAAATACCCGTTGTGTGTTTGGAACTTCAAAATCCTTCAATTCTACACTTATGTTGCTGAAGTCGTATAGCTGAGTCGACTTTATCTAAGATGAGTTGACTTAGGATGAGACTTGACTTCTTCAGATTCATCATCAGAGGTCTGAAGTCTTCGAAGTCGCTTATAGAGTCAACTTGGGTTGCGAATTGACCTAAGTAGCATGCGAAGTCGACTTCGGTTGCAACATCACCTGCTCACATATCCACAATTTTGATGTTGACTAAAAATCTACTATAGGTATCAACTTGATTTAAGTCAATACCTGAATTGACTTGACTCTGCAACTTGACCTTCCATGTCTTTCTTTTGAAAATTTCTAACTTAAAAATTTCAACATACTAGTTAGTGCATCTAAAATTTCAAATTTAAATTATTAATCATGGATTGTGCTTGATTTTCTATTGATTTCACAACAAATAGGTCATGAGAAATATTTTAAGTAATGAAATGGCATGTAAAAGTAAAAAAAATTCAAAAGAGTTTTCTTAACATGCTCCCTCAGATGGAGTATTTGAGTTATTCTTCTCTAGAGAAGGCGTGAACTTCTCATTTTCTTCATAAGAAAAAAGATCAAACTTGATGCCATAAAGACACTTGAGCTTCTTTAGTTAGAGAAAGAATTTTATTTTTATCGAAAGTGACTTTTTGGATTTTCTCTTTCATCTTTGACCTAATTTCAAAAAAAAAATTATAAAAATTCAAGCCATTCAACGTTTGACATATGAGTTTTGGATTTTGGAGATGAATACTTTTAGGATGGTGGCGATGTTGGAGAAGTTGGATTGGGATGTGAAATTGGTTCCCTTTGTATTTCTATTTTAGCAATGAGGTCTTTGACTTTGTTGTCAACATTAGACATTCGTTCTTCAAATGAATCAAATCTAGAATGAAGCAAGGTGAACTGACCAATTAAGAACCTGTTCAATGACGAGAAATCAACTGAGTTTTTGTTATGGTGTTTTTGGATTTGGTTTCGATGGATGGTTTAGGTTATGGAGTTGAGGTGTCATGGTTGTCTTCATCCCCAAAAGGTTACAGAGGAGATGACTCGTTACCTTCATCATCAGATTCTACATTTATTTTACCATGAAGCCCCCATTCCTTGCCATGATATTCATCTCCTGAAGACCTCTTCTCTTTTGGTGTAAAAGAAATGCATATTTAGTAGTTACCATTTACTTGTTTATATTTCATCCTTTTGAGTGTGGATTCTCCAATGATGCTGTATGAGTTGGGAATCCTTTTTAAATCATGGCTAAAGCACTTGAAAATCCCAGTAGGAAACATCCCATAAGGCAAATTTCCATTAGATATATTTCTTTGACTCAACATGTAATCAAACATTGAATGAACTAGTTAGTAGGGCTTCTAAAACATAATGCATAACATGAGAATTACATCTTCATTCACGTTTTTTCTCCTGTTTTGGAATATAAATAATTATTTGAAATAATAGTTTCAACTTAATAGATGTTAATTCTCTAATAGAAAATGATTGTCTTAATAAACTAGATCTGGTATCAATAGTCTAATCTAGAATTGTATCTAAGACCAAGTTGACCTCATTTTTATACTTCATGTTTTCAGTATTTTTCTGATGCAAGTGCAGATGAAGATAGTATTTTCTATTGAATATTGGTTGATTTAGCTTATTTATGCATGAATACTCATCATTGTTTGCTAATTGTGCAAAGCAGGTGAAATAGGTGCAAAATCAGTGTCAAAGATGATGATTTGAGAAGTTAAGATAGAAAGTGAGACTTAATTGCAAAATTAAGAAGCATAATAGAAGGAAAACAATACCCATAGTAGATTAAAATGTGCCAAAGAAGTTCCGACATAGTTTGGACAGTGTCGGGTAAAAGATCTAAAAATTTCAGAGTAAAAACTCAAGCCCAAGAGGGCCACATGGTTCAAACTATGTCAACTTGGGGACAACACAGTTTGAACTATGTTACATCCTGAAGCACAACTTGTGCGCTGATTCTGCGTAACTTTGCAAAATTTTTGGTTGTGTGCTATATAAACACTTGTTGTACACGAGTTGGGAGAGCTTTTGAATGTGTTTCGAGATAGTGTTAAGGTCTAAGGTTGAGTCATCAAGACATCATTGAAGCTCCTCGTCTAATAAGATTTCTTTTCTTCTTCTCTTTTGATTAGATTGACTTGTTATTAATAGATGTTGATTACAATATTACGTTGTATGTCGATTTCATTAGGAACATATTCGATTAAACCCATATTCTAAATTTAAGATGTAGTATGTGATTTATGTACAAGTGGCTTCGTTTTTATTGTTTATGAAGCATATTTTTTGGTATGTGATTTATGTACAAGTGGCTTCGTTTTTATTGTTTATGAAGCATATTTTGTGTTAATTTGATATCTTGTGATCTTAATTCGTACTTTGTGCATTGGCCTACACTATTATATGATTTTATATATTATGTGAAGGAACCAAAAGGTGAAAAGTCTAGTATATGGTAATCAAGATATTAAACTTAAAAAATTTAGACAATGAGAATAAGCGTGATGACTTTGAAAAGTTGCATGAACTACCAAAAAATTTAATATATTCTAATCAACTTAGTCCCATAAGAATAAGTAGTTAAGAAGGTTAGAGTATGTCTTGCGTGTCTCGAGAGAGGATGCACGATAAAATTACGGTTTATTCTCCTTTAACACGATGTATCAAATTAAATAAGCGAATTGGTTATCTCATGTAGAATATCGAACCCTAGATCCTAGATAATATTATTCTTTCATTTTGAATATCCATTCAACACTCTTAATACTTGCTCTCTTATACTTTTATCTTACTTTCTCTCAACATTCAATGCAAAATGTTTAAAATAACAACGTCTTAAGTCTCAAATTTTTTATGAGATCGACCTTTTTAAATACTATAGTCTATAACTAATGTACTCGCAAATAGTTACAAATAAATATTTTGGCCCGTTGAGAAATAGAAACAGTAATACCCAATTCCCTTCTAATTTGTGTAAATCATTTAGAGGAAAGTGGTTTAGTAAAATATTTAGTCAATGGATCTTTAGTAACCTCGCAAGTAAGAGTTTCTATCTTACTGCTGGTCCCAAGCCCGAAAAAAAGCGAGGGTTGGCATGTCAGGCTAGCAGCCGGTGCTATTAAATCGCCGCCACATCTCTTATAGATTCTGAAAATATACTAAAAGTTGTTAATGCTATGACATCCCCTATAAGCGACGCGTTGCAGCGGAGCCCGGCTGTAGTGAGAAATGAGCGAGGGTTACTAGGGCATTTTTCCAAAAGCAACACGCTACATCGAAGTCCGGATGTAGTGAGAAATGGGCAAGGGTTGCTAAGGCGTCTTCCCAGAAGTGACGTGCCACAACAACATCCAGTTGTGGCGAGAAGTTAGCAAAGGTTCTTTTGCCTTTATGGATGTGGTTTAGGGAAGAAGGTGGTACCAAGTCCATTTTGCCTCATGGAATGTTGGGATTCTTTCAGGAAAAAGTATGGAAGTAGTAGATGTTATGAGAAGGAGAAGAATTAATATAACATGCCTTCAAGAGACTAGGTGGAAAGGGGAGAAAGCTAACGAGATTAATGGATTCAAATTATGGTATATAGGAAAGAATGACAATAGAAATGGTGCAGGGACAATAATAGATAATAAATTCATAAATAAAGTTGTAGGTGTCAATAGAGTAAATGATAAAATTATTCAAATAAAATTTATATTAGGTGTAGAGGTCACAAATGCGATTAGCGCTTATGTACCATAAGTAGGATTAGATGATAGAATCAAGAAACAATTTGGGATGACTTAGATATTATAATGCAAAGGATACCTAACTAGGAAAATGTTGTGATAGGTGGAGATTTAAATGGACATGTAGGAAAGGAGAATGTCATATATGAGGGAAGTCATAGAGGTTTTGGCTTTGGAATAAAGAATGAAATGGGGAATACCATTTTGGACTTTGTTATCACATATGATTTTGTTATAACAAATACTTTATGTAAAAACTAAGATGGACACTTGATAACTTTCAAGAGTGAGACCAATTCTAGTCAAATAAATTTTTTCCTTATAAGAAAATTGGATAGATCCCTTTGTATTAATTGTAAGGTTATCCCAAGTAAGAGCTTAGCTATGCAGCGTAGATTATTAGTGATGGATATATATACACAAAAAGAGTCAATAAAAACAAAAGACAATATAATTCCGAAATTAAATGGTGGAATTTAAAGGGAACAACATGAAACTTTTTAGTAAAAGAATGATAGAAGAAGGAAAATGAGACACATAAGAAGATGAGGTAGAATCAATATGGGATAAAATGATAACTAACATAAAAAAGTAGGACAAAGTATTGTAGGTATATATAAAAATCGCAGATCCTCACATAGAGAAACTTGGTTGTGGAATGAGGATGTTCAAAAAGCTATAAATGTTGAACAAGAAAAGTTTAAAACATGGCAGAGAAATAAAAATGATATAAACTTACAACAATACAAACTATAAAAAAAGATACTAAAAAAATTATTAGCGATGCTAAACACAAAGCTTATGACAACTTATATGACAAACTAGGAACTAAATAAAGTGAAAAGGATATTTTTAAGTTGGGTAAATTAAGAGAAAATAAAGGCAAAGATTTAATACATGTTAGATGTATTAAAAGTGAGGACCAAAGAATTCTAGTAAAAGATGATGATATTAAAGAAATATGAAAAATTTATTTTTATAGTTTACTAAATGATACTCCACACAAACATTTAACATTAGATGTTAGTTAAAATAGAGAAGAAAATAAAAATATCAGTTTTTTTAAAAAATTCGAATATCTGAAGTAAAGGAAGCTCTAAGGAAAATGAAAACAGAAAAAGTCTTAGGCCCAGATAATATACCAATTGAGGCATGGAAGTGCATGGGAGATATAGGTGCAACATGGTTAACAAATTCCTTTAATAAAATTATAAAAACAAAGTTCATGCCAAGTGAATGGAAGAAAAGCATTACAGTTCCAATCTATAAAAACAAGGGAAATGTTCAAAATTATGCAAATTATCGTCGAATAAAACTAATGAGTCTTACTATTGAATTATGGGAAAGAGTAATTGAACATAGACTAAGACAAAAGACTAATGTATCTGAAAATCAATTTAGTTTTATGCCAGGAAGATCAACCATTGAAGCTATTTTCTTACTTAAACAACTATTTGAAAATTATATGAAGAAGAAAAAGAACTTATACATGATTTTTATTGATCTAGAAAAAGCATATGATCGAGTAGTAAGAAAGTTGATATGACAAGTGATGAAAAAGAAAGAAATTAATAACAGACACATTGATATTATTAAAGATATGTAGGGTTGTGGGACTGTTACAAATGTGAGGACCATTAGTGGAGATACTAATATTGTCTTAGTTAAAATACATTTACATCAAGGCTTAGCCTTGAGTCCTTACCTTTTTATCTTAGTAATAGATGGAATTACTAGACATCTCCAAAAAGAAGTACATTGGTGTATATTATTTGCAGATGACATTATTTAATAGATAAAACTAAAGGACTAAATTTAAAATTGAATAAGTAGGTAGATGCTTTAGAATCTAATAGTTTTAGAATTAGTTGCACAAAAACTAAATATATAAAATGCAATTTTAATAATAGTGAGAACCCGGATGAGGAACTAATCAAGATTTTAGATCAAGTAATAACAAGAACTAATCATTTCCAATACCTAGGATCAATAGTTCAAGAGAATAGGAAAATTGAGAAAGATATAATACATAGAATTCAAATAAGATGGAAGAAATGTCGAAGTGCATTAGAAATTTTATGTGACCATCGAGTTCTAATCAAACTAAAAGGAAAATGTTATAAGACTGGGATTAGACCTGCTTTATGAGGCAAAATGTTCGGCAGTTAAAGAACAATATATACAAAAAACGAGCATAGCGGAAATAAGAATGTTAAGGTGGATGAGTGGTAAAACAAAAAAGATAAAATTAGGAATGAAATAATTCGAGAAAACTTAAAAGTGAGACCAATTGGTAATAAAATGAGAGAAAATAGATGAAGATAGTTTAGTCATGTTAAAAGTAGACCTGAAATAGCACCGTTTAGTAGAACAGAGCTTATCCAAGTAGAAGGTCGTAGGAGAATGAGAGGAAGACCCAAAAAAATATGGACGGAAGTAATTAAATAATATTTAAAAATATTAGAAATTACAAAAAATTTAGTCTTAAATCGCCAAGAATGGCGCAACAGAATCCATGCAGCCGACCCACCTAGGTGGGAAATGGCTTATGATGATGATGATCTTTAGTAGGAATAAATACATACATTATGCTCTTGCATGTGATCTTGAACCAAATGAAATCTTACCTAAATGTGTTTGGTATGAGAGTATTGCACTAATTTTTTGTTAGATTAGTAGTAATTGTATTTGAGAACTCAATTATGTTAAATTACATATTAATAATAGTTTTAATGATTAATAACTCAATTGAAATGAAATAAAGCTACTCACACGACTTGTATTAAGTGAATGCATGTTGAAATTCAAAAATCAAAGGTTCAAGAATAATATCAAGAAATATACAAGTCACATTCAGACGAAGTTTCATCCTAAGTCGACCTCAAAGAGCAACTTTAGTATATGTTGGAAGAAAATTTTCAAGTTCAAACGTGAAATCGTAATTTCTAGTCTACTCAGCATGCGACTTGGGTGAAGTCATACCTCTAGTCAAACTTGACTATGACTTGAGAAAGAAAATTGGAGAAGCCAATGTTTTTAAACTTCATTAGAATGCAAAGTCACACCCCAAATCAACTCTGTCTATAACTTTGTGAAGGATTAAGAAAAGAAACAAGTCTTTAAGTTTCACTGAAATGCAAAATCGCACACCAAGTCGACCTTAACATGTGACTTTGGTTAACATGAGACTTGGGTAAAGTTGTATCCCAAGTTGACCTCAAATGCGACTTGGAGATAAATCAAAAAAGAAAACAAGTCTTCAAGTTTTACCAGAATGCAAAGTCACACTTCTGAGTTGACCTCAACGTACGACTTAGGTAAAGTCGCAACCCAAGTGGATCTCACATATGAGTTAGAAAGAAGTCAAGGTAAGAGACCAAAATTTGAAGTGTAATAGAGTCTAAATCATTTAGGTATGATTAAGGACCTACTATTGCCTAACCCGAGGGGCTGCTGCAGATTGGGGTCGTGACAACTCCATTGTTAAGCAACTTTGCATACTTTTTAAGTGTTTGTTTGCTCTAATAGAACTTTAAGCAGCCGAGTTAAATCAAAGAAATTTTTTTACTAAAATTGAAATTAAATGGGTTAAAATTATTAAACTTGTTGAATATAAATGAAGTAAAATGATCAAATAACGAAGTAAAAGATTAATCTACTCTTAAAATTTTATGTTTAATCTAAAATTTTTATTAACACATGAAATTGAATTATGTAATTATGTGGAAATAATTTCCAAATTTTAATTTCACAAACTAAATATAAAATTACATAATTTCGATTAGAAAAAGTAATGACGATATTTTTAATTTTACTTTTGAAAAAGTGAAGACTGATGAATAAATTAATTGTTGTCGTAGGAAGGACAGGTAAAATGGGAAAAGAAAAACAGTATGGAAGAAGGGTTACACAAAAAAGGAGTATCATACAAGTGTAACCGTAAAAATACGTAAAAATAGTTCTATAGTATATGAAAATTGTTGAGGAAACAGAGTCCAACAACCCCTAAATAAGGAAAGATATATTTTCTTCAAAATACAAAGGTTTGGGTGGGCGGCTGGACTTCTAATGGCCGCCGCATATTTGTTGCATGATTGGTCTGGAACGTTGGCATGCACATACGCTCAAATTTACGGTTGTTCCGCCCATGAATTCCTGAGGGGATGAGGAAGCCTACGTAATTACCTCAGAACTGGCGGGGAAATCGAAGCACATTTCGATTCTCTCCTTGGCTCCACATGCATTGCATTGCCTGCTCCTCATCCATTCCCCTCTTAAATTTTGATTGGTTATAATCAGTCCTTTATTAATCACCCCTTCAAAATCTGCACGACGATGCTTGTCACCAGTTTCATGCACCGCATGTCAATAAGATGAATGAAACGTAATGAAAACAATAGAAACGATGCGAGACTTAAAATGGTAAAATTAACATAGATAAAAGTAATGATCAAAACATAATAACAATAATAATAATATAGAGAAATATTTTATTATACGATTCTATTATTATTAAATTTATTATTATAGACACGCTTATAAAGAAGGTGTAGAATTTTTAAGCCCTTTTCTTTTGCTTTTTCACATTTTTTTTAATATACCTTCACTTTTTAATTATTATATGACTCGAAAGTTAAGCGCTTATCAATCATTCTCTTCTCCCTTATCATCATCATCATCAATAATGTTTCAAAATTTTTTCTATATTTTCATGGAAAAACTTGATGTGTTTATTTTTAATCATCAGCCATAATTATATGTTATCTTGTCTCTTTTAATCCGAACCGATATGACCCTAATTTAATATTTTTAATTTTTAATTTTTTTTTTTAAAAAAATAGAAATCCAAATGGCATGACCTGTTTGCGTGAATCATTTATTCAAGCTGATCGATTTCAATTTTGAAAGTTTCAAGGAAGAAAGCTGCATTATAATTTTTTTTGAGGATTTTAGTTGTATAAGCCTCTCCTGTTGGACAGCCCACAATGTGATGAAATGGGCCTTTTGGGAGGGGATAGGCCCAAAATAGTGACGACAAAAAAACATCTCCGGAAATGCCAGAAAATGTGGCAAACCTTTTTGTCTTCTTCGATCCTTAAGCATTTGCCCTTTTTGGTTGCCATCCTCCATTGCTCAAAATTCTGACTCCAGACAAAAAAAAATTTGTCTCCTACTGTTTTTGGGAGCGTTCCAATTTTGTCAGGAAGGATCCCGAAAACACCGTCTTTTGTTGTCCTAATTAAGCTGCATGATTTTGGAAGCATATCAACCAGAAGAACACGTAAAATACTATATATATTCCACATCTTTAAGTGCCCGAAACAGCTAGCTAGCTACCTCGTCATTCTTTTCTCTTCTCTTCTGCATAAGCTATTTACAGAGAATCATGGCGGCGGGAATCGTGAAAACCGAAGAGAATTACGGTGGGAAGCGTTGTCTTGAGGCGACAGAAGGTGAGGAGATCACCAAGTGCATTAAGAGAAGAAGAAGGGATCCTGGAGCTGCTGCCGTCATTGCCTCCAATAGCTCCAAAGAGCCCGCTGAAGGATCTTCCTCTGCTCCTGCAGCTGCCATCAAGAGGAGCTCGAGATTTCGTGGTGTTAGCAGGTCAGAACAAGTACATTTTCTTTAATTTTCTTCTATTTGAAATGATTTCACGTGTCCTGTTTCCTAGTCTAAGCAAGATCAAACTGCATGCAGGCATAGGTGGACAGGCCGCTATGAGGCACACTTGTGGGATAAGGGGTCATGGAATGTCACACAGAAGAAGAAAGGGAAACAAGGTACAGAGAACAAAGATCACAATCTCTAGCTAGCTGCTCTGTCTTTCTTGAATTCAACTTCCTTGGCTTGTCATTGATTTGTTCTCTAACCAATTTGTTTCTATCTTTTCTTGCTCTTGGTGGAATGGACTTGAATTCGATCATTGGGTGAAACAGTTTATCTAGGTATGTGAAATGTCCTGATCATTAGACCTGATTCGGTTCATCCTCACAAAGTAGATTTTCATTAGAATTGCTTCTTTCAATCAGGAGCATATGATGCAGAAGAAGCTGCAGCAAGAGCCTATGATTTGGCTGCCCTCAAGTACTGGGGTCCCACCACATACACCAACTTCCCTATATCTGATTACGAGAAGGAAATACAAATTATGCAGGGTGTAACGAAGGAAGAATACTTGGCCTCTTTAAGAAGGTAGGCACAAATCATTATTCAATGCATCTCTATATTTGGCTTGTTCATGGTTTGTCTTGAGCTGATTTTGCCAGCTGCTCGCATGTCCGCAGAAAGAGCAGTGGCTTCTCAAGAGGAGTATCCAAGTACCGAGGCGTGGCAAGGTATTTGATCGTTCTATCTATACAAACCGAAAAATGCAGCATGTTTGAAATCGAAATTTGATTGCTTTCTTTTATGAAATGCAGGCATCACCATAATGGAAGATGGGAAGCAAGGATTGGAAGGATTTTCGGGAACAAATACCTGTATCTTGGGACTTACAGTGAGTTGTTTTTACCCCTTGCCAAAACCATGAGTTTGATTGCAATTGAGACAAACCTACGAGAATGAATCTCAATCTTGGCACTTGGTCTTCAGGTACCCAAGAGGAGGCTGCTGCAGCTTATGACATTGCCGCCATCGAATACAGAGGAATCAACGCTGTGACCAACTTCGACTTGAGCACGTATATCAGGTGGCTGAGGCCAGGAGCAACCACCGTGGTTTCATCCCAAGAACAGAAAGCCAGTTTAGAGACCCCATTGCTGCCGCCATCTTCATCAAATGTCCGTCTCAGGGAGGAAACCCGATCACTTCTACATTGCAATATCTTCTCAAACAATGATTTGGGGTCTCCCAAGATGCACGAATTTGGCCCGCATGGAGTTACAGATCATGGGTCCCAAACCAAGTCCCTCACTTCACCCACTGCACTCAGCCTCCTTCTGCGGTCGTCCGTGTTTAGAGAGCTGGTGGAAAAGAACCCAAACGCAGTTGACAATGAAGTGGACAGTGGCGAGGAGCAGCTAACAGGAAGTGGGGATGGATTTGGTGGCAGCTTGTATGATGGAATGGCAGGTCTTTCTTACATGTGCTCTTCCAACACGGATGCAACCCCGGGCGTCCATTTGCCAGAGGACCGAGGCTTGTCCTACTTCGGCCGGTCGGAGCAGTCATCTATCTGGAATAGCGTTCTAAGCATGCCATCAATTATCTGACAACATTCATAGAGGGGAAAATTTTAGGATAAAAATAAAAAAAAAAAAGTTTTCCTTCAAATAACATGCTTCTGACCAGTAGACCATGTGCAGTGTCTCACGGTCGTCAGAAAAATGAGACCACTCCTTCACTTGCAAATGAAATGAACTTTTGTTTTTTCCTTTATCCCTTGGGTAACGTCACTGAGGCCTTCGCAAACCTGCGTGCAGTAGAATTTTGCGTTGAGCAAAATCATGGCTGCAACCTCCTCCTCCGCAAAGGACTGCTACACGAGGCCTTGGCTGTTGAGAGTGGTAAGCAACCGACCTTTTCATTGCTAAGAGTTGAAATTCCGTTGACAAATATGCCTATAATAACAGGGAAAATGTGTATGGTTGACCTTCTCGCTATGCGGGTTGTCAGTAAAAGTGAAAAGTTTGCTAACTAGGGTTTAGTAAACTCACTTAGACCAAGTGGAAGTCGAGCTGGCTAAACCCATTTAGACCTAGTGGATTGGGTTAGACAATTTAATTTAACAGAACACTGCTTAGATGATTAAAGCAGAGATTTTAAGCTTGAATCCCAAATGAGGCAAAAGAAGGCAAAATACAAAATTTTCCTCTATGAAAGTTTCTCAGAGACGTTACAGATGATTAATTACAAGACTCCCGCTGATGGGAGTAGATGGGAATCTGTAATAAGATGATAATTTAAATAATGTATGAGTTGCATGATGATGATGATGTTTAGTCTTTGCATTAATTATGTGAGAGGTTAATTGAATGAGGATGCAAATTTTCCGATATGATTAATTGAGTTATGTGAGAGATAATTAAATATGAAGATATTATTAATTACACGAGGAAGTATATTTTATACCATAGTTGATTAGAGAGTACTCTATTTATACTTGATTAATTATTTAAGATTTTTATCGGGTTCTAGATTTCTACAATTTTAGAATGAGCAAGTCAATAATCATGTAGAATTTTATCATAGACTACTTAATGGCATAATTCGGCATATTTAAATGTATGTTCCTATATAATTAAAAGAGTATAGAAATTATGCAAAAAAGGTGCATTAATGATAGCCTAAAATATGCATGTTAAACGGATTGTTGATGTGGATTTTATACTTCTTTCCATGTAAATTAAATGCATAGGAGGAAGAATTAAGTGAGAAAATAAATAGTATATTTAGTAATACTTACATAGAGACGTCTATTTAGCTAAGGGAGTCACAACCTACATATACCCATCATGGAATTTTACAAATTTTGCAATCTAGGATGTGTTTGGAAATGGATAAAATTTTTTATGAAAAGTTGTAGAGAGTAGAAGTTGTCAAATGATGTGATATGACAGAGGTAATGATGAGGAATAAATAGGATAAAGTTGAAATAGATAGGTTAGTTGTGTTGGTAGTTGTGTAGGAATGATTGAAAAGTAGGGTAGTTGTATAGAAAAATGTGAAGAAATTATTAAAAAATAGGATAGTTGTGGAGAGTGAAAAGTTTTAGATTAAAAAGTTTTAACTTGACAACTTTCACATGTTACCAAACACACCCCTAGTAGCAAATTTTTTTGCATTTGCATCCTTGTTAGATGAAAGCCCATGATCATGGGAAGCTTAAGGAAACATTCAAAGGAATGGATCAAGCAAATAATTTGTTGGGTGTATCTTGTATTTTGTGTATTTTAGTTGTGTGAGTGTGGCATTGCGTATTAGTTTTGCATAAGAACTCACAGAAGTTCTATTTTATAAATGTATCAGTTAGTGATTCAGTAGAGCCTTGAGAGGTTTCCTATTAGGAGATGAGAGAAGGGTGTTGGTCCCGACTTTGTGGTGAAACACAAGAAGGGAGGGGTGAATTGAGTTCTTTTAAAATTATTTTCATAGATAAAAACTTAACTCATTATAAATTTTGTCTCCATTAATGAAAATGTAAAGAGTAATAGAGCAAGTGAAATCACAAATAACAGACATAAAAAATTATAATGGTTTGAAATAATCCTCCCTACTTCACTCTTCCAAGAACACACCTCCGTGTTTTGGGTTTCATTATTTCAACAAAAATACAACTAAAGCTCTTGCTTTATTCTAGATTTTAATTTTAAGGGGCCTTTACAATCACAACACAAGTAGACGGTGAGTCTCACTCCAACAATATACTAATTGTCTTTGCTTGGTCTTAGTCTCCACCCAAAGTCAAATAGGAATACAAGAAAATAAGTTAAGAGAAAGTTCTACGCGTTACAGATTGTGTAGAGGAAATTTCAGTACTGGGAAGGACTCTATGAAGCTTGAAATTAATGAAGAATTGTAACTCTTGTAGTGAGTAATGAAGTTCTTCTTTATAGAGTGCTTAATGCACACTTGAATGCTTGAGAGAGGGAAGGTGTTGTTGTAAACATGCAGCAAATTAAGCACAATCTATATTTTGATGATTAATAATTCAATTTGAGTAATGTCAAGGTACTAATGAGAATATTGAGTTGTTTTGAAGTTTACATATTTCAAGAATCAAAGCTTGGCAGGTTAAGTCACATGTCAAGTCGACTCAGGCATCGACTTAGGTTAAGTCAATATCGAAGTCGACTTCAGCATCGACTTCAGAGCAACATTTTTCGACAGCGCTGAAATATGGGCACTTAAGCAAGCGAAGTTACAACAGAAGTCAACTTTGCATGCGACTTGGGTGAAGTCACAACCCCAAGTCAACTCCATTAGCGACTTGGGATATCTTCTAGGTCTAGAATTGAAACTGACAGAGTCAAGTCGCAATCCAAGTCGACCCCAACATGCGACTAGGGTGAAGTCGCATGTGAAGTCCACTCAGACATATGACTTGAGTGGGTTGTGAATCAAGTTGATTCCAACACTAAACTCAGATAGATGAAGTCTAAGTCATGGAATTTAAGCTCAAGAATAACAACTTTGAACCAGATACATTTAGCTATCATCAAATGTTTGGAAGAGTTTGACTAAGTTTAGTTTTCAAGAAGATTGAAAAGACTTCTAATACAAATGAAGACTTATGAGGATGAATCATGAAGAAACAAAGAAAATTATACAAACAAATCAAGAGCACATTATGTCAAAATTCCGATGAATCGAATAGTAAGTGAAATCGAAATCCAAGTCGACTTCACCTACGACTTGGGTCAATTCTGAGACCAAGTCGACTCAAGAGTGAAACTTGATTGAAGAACTGAAGACCGAAGTCGCAACCCAAGTTGATTCCAATCTACAACTTGGGTGAAGTCGCAACCCAAGTCGACCGCAGTCTACGACTTGGGCGAAGTAGCAACCTAGGTCGACTTTAAGTGCGACTTGAATCGCAACAGTCGGACAATTCGAACGTTGGTGCATTAAATGTGCACCACCTACCACTGAACGTTCGAATTTACTCTCCCTTATTTAAGACATGTCAAATGAAAGGAAAAGAAAAGAGAAAAAGCATTGATCATTCTCAAGCATTTAAGTGATCATCAAAGAAAGATTCCAAGAAGAACTGAGTGATAAAATTACAAGTACTGAACTACTTCATCAACAACTCATTCTACACGTTCTTCTCTGCGTAGAAACCTGTTCTCTACACACTTGTAAAGTGTAGCATCATTTTTCTTTATTATTCATCCATGTTTCCACTTGGTCAGATATTAGAGACGAAGACCAAGTGAAGGAAAAGTAATGCGTGACTGGAGTGTGACCCATCACCTATTTGTGCTGAGTTTGTAAAGGTCCCATAGAGCTAAAATCTAGAAGAGAGCAAATGCTCTAATTGTACTACTATTTTGCTTAGTGGAACCCAAGACACTAGGGTGTGCTATTGGAGGAGTGGAGTAGGGATGGTTATCCCGAACCACTATAATAGCTTGAGTTTATTTTTTATTCTGCCTGCCTTTATATTGTTCACGTTTTTCATTCAAGGGGATTAAACTCATAAGGGGCTAAGCTTCTAATTACAAAAGAATTTCAAAAACTCAATTCACCTCTCCTCTCTTGGACTTTGCCATAAACTTGGGACCAACAGGTGGAAGCTCAATGAATGCTCTAGCTAACCCTCATAACCCCCATAGCTGAGCTTTAAATAGAAGAGGAATTATTTTGAACGTTAAATAGTAGGTGAGCGCATTTAATGCGCTATCATTCGAACTTTTTGACTATTATGATTCAAGTTGCATCTGGAGTCAACTTTGGATGTGACATCACCCAAGTCGTAGGTTAGATTCAACTTAGGTTGGGACTTCGGTCTGCACATTTTTTGAGAGATTGTCTCTTTGTCTTCAACTCCAGGTTCCAACTTGAGGTCAACTTGGTCTTAGACCTGATGCAAGTTGCAGGTGAAGTCAAGTGAAGTCGACTTGGATTGCGACTTCAATGTATAATATCTTCTTTGGAGCTTCAAAGCCTCGCAAATTTCATGCCTTGATCTTTGGGCTATGATACATTCATGTTTTAGCTCTCTTTGACTCGATTTTTCTTCAATCTTAGGACAAGGCTTTTCCACTTTGAGTTATGTGCCTTAGACATTAATTCATTGTAGCTTGACCTTCAATTTGTGGCATTTATCTTTGATTATTCAAGTATGAGTTGCTTGAACTTCATTTGTTGATCTTTGAACTTAATTTTGCTTGTTTTGAGTTCCTTTGTGTTCAAGTCGAGCATTAGGATTGACTTGACTTGCAACTTGACCCAAGTCATAGGTGGAGTCGACTTTGGTGTGCGATTTTAGTATCTGTTGTATGCTTAGAATTTTAAGATTCTTCATCCTTGCACTTGTATATCCTCAGTCGCGTAGTTGAGTTGACTTAATCTAGGACTTTACCCAAGTTGCATGTTGGAGTCGACTTGAGATGCAACTTGACTTCTTTGGATTCTTCATCGAAGGCCTGAAGTCTTCAAAGTTGCATGCTAAGTCAACTTATATTGTGACTTAAACCAAGTCACATGCTCACGCATCCACAATTTCAGATCTGACTAAAAAAGATTCGTTTAAGTTAATTCTTGAGTCGACTTGGGTATCGACTAGACCTAAGTTGATGTCCGAGTCGACTTAATTTTGCGATTTGATCTGTCATGAGTTTCTTTTAAAAAATTCTAACTTAAAATATTTGCGACACACATGTTAATCTTTTTAAATTCTCAACTTTAGATTGTTAATCATCAAAACATGAATTGTGCTTGATTTTCTCATTGAGTTCACAACAAAGGGAATATTAGAATATTATTCTTTAGAGATGTATGTCAGACATCTAGAGAATTATGGTGCAAGATCATGTTTTGATGGAAAGCAAGATCATGAACTATGGTGCAAAGGCACAAGATTGTGGTGATCACTGTTGATGGATTTGTCACAAGGTGTGGAAATGAGGGTCATGATGTGGCTACTAGATTTAGTAGCATATAAATGTTTGGGGGATTTTTTCAACTTAAATTTAATGGTGAGATTTGGACATCTTGAGCTGGATTTGCCAAGTGCAGATCCTCTAATTTGGAAGAGTGGTGATGACTAGCTAGATTTGGGGAATGATTACTACAGCAACAAGGTTAAGGAAGAAATGCAATGGTTATTGCCAAATGGTCACTTTGTTAGAGATACTAAATGGATTTGGTGCTGTTTGGAGTGATTAACACTGGCGATCTGGTGAAGATGAAGATATTAAAGGCATGAAAAAATGGAACAACTAGGCATTGAGACGGTGACGAAGTAGAGATAATTTTTTTTTGTAGATTTGATCAACAGTGGGAAGTAAGACAATGGTCAGTGGAGATGGCAGCATCGCGAGTGGCCAACGAACATCAGAGCAGTGTGATCGATGATGGAGGTGAATAGTGGCTGCGTGTGGTTATTGGGTGATGAAGCAGCGGCTAGGGCTTCTTCTTGCTTGAAGAAGATGAAAGAGTGCATCTAGTATGATGTACTGATGTACTAAGGACGTTTACACATGCGACTTAGATTATGTGATCCTGGACATGGATTTTGGTGTTCTAAGTACGCAATTCTATATTTTTGGATGCTTTAAACACGATGGTGAGGTCAATTTGAGCAGATTTTGCTTCAGTTGTGCGGATCTAATGGGTGTTTAAATCAACAATGATGTGATGATTAGAGAGATTCAAATGTGTGGGTCTAGACGAGAGTAGGTGTTATGCTTCTTGGGACGGTGTACATTAGGAGGATGCTACATCATTATACTTGGTCAAGTTAGATCACATAGATTGAGGTTGATCAGGAGGAATCAAGTTTGATTTATTTTGTAGCAATAGTTCCTAAATAGATCTAGTGCAATTACATAGTTGATGTTGTACACAGATAATTCAGGTTGAGGTGGAGCAAGTGGACTTCATGAAGCTGTTCTATTAGAATTAAAGGAAAATTAAGCACAATCCATGTTTTGATGATTAGCAACTAAATTTGAGAATTAATTAGGTACTAACGAGGTTGCTAAGTGTTGTTAAAAGATAAAAACTCAAGTTTCAGAACATAGCAGACTAAGTCAAAGTCGCAGTCCCAAGTCGACTTAGTCATCGACTTAAGTGAAGTCGATCTCCAAGTCGACTCATGTGAAACCCTAACTCACATAGGATTCATGTATATGCATTTGACATATAAATATGATTCATGTATGATTTGATTGAATTATGAATGATTTCTTTACAATTTTGATGATTTATTGCAATTAGGGCAAATGGTTGTGAATGATGATTGAATTATGAATGATTTCTTTAAAATTTTGATGATTTATTGCAATTAGGGCAAATGGTTGTGAATGATGATTGAATTATAAATGATTTCTTTACAATTTTGATGATTTATTGCAATTAGGGCAAATGGTTGTGAATGATGATTAAATCAATCATTACAAATCGATATGGGTCAATATGATTAAAGTAGTTTAATGAGGATTGAAAATTATTAGTGTGCCATGAATAATTAATTTAATTTTCATGATGTCATTAATGGAAATTAGAAGGCTAATTACAGAGTTAAGTTGAAAAATGCTAGGAAATTCATAACTTGACGCCAGTAAGGTGGATTGAGATGAAATTTGATGGCTGAGCACATAATTTTGTGCCCAATCTTATGAAAAGATTGGATTATGAAAATTTTGACGGAATTAGGGTAATAATTAATTATTTCCATCCAAAATTCAAAGATGATTTCAAATGATCATAACTTGAGATAGAAAAGTCAGATTGAGACGAAATTTGAAATGAACGGCTAAAATTATGAGATTAATGCTATGAAAAGATTTGATCAAGATAATTATGGTGGGATTATGCTTGCACGAAAAAAGGTGTGCACCTTTGACTTTTTGAACCCTTAAAGTAGCTTGCATTTATGTTAAAGTTAAAGAAATTAATTAAATAATTAAATGCAAAAATGAGGTGTCAAAAGGAGGTAAATTCTAGGAAATTTTATGAATTTCCTAAATCGATAAAATCCATGAAAAATCCCCTGCATTAATATTGGATTTAAGGAGCTAATGGGCTAGCTCAAGGGAATGGAGGTGGCGACCTATTCAAGTCCAAGGGCTCTAAAGTATGGATTTTTATGATTTTTTTTTTATAAAATCCATACCTAAGATAGCTAGGGAATCAATGTTAGTAAATGAGCTATCAAATTGAGTGAAAAATTATGGCCAAAGATGTCAAAATCAAGGCCATGTGGACATGATCACAAGTGGACAGCAAGGTGGAGCTAGGAAGAGGTGGACGTCTAAGGCAGATTTTCGAATTTTTTTATTTTTTTAATATTGTAAAATAGACCCATAAATAAGCTATTATCTAGGGTAATTAAATTTCCATTAAATAAAGCTACATTTTGTGGAAAAAAATTGCAAAAAGGATGCTGCAATTGGACGTCAATGTGTAGACAGCTTGATGATCATCAATGTTATGGATATTTGATGGATTTTCTCCTAGATAATTTCTAATTTACTTGGAGAATATTATGTCATTTCATCAATGGGAAAAACATGCTTTAATTACCCTCTAATGGATGTGGCAAGTAGGGCCACAAAGATGGAAAAATCTAGCTTATATATAAGGGTAGACGTCCACATGTGTATGAGGTGTTTGAGAAAAAATTTTCAAAGAGCAAAGCCCCTAAACCATAGCACCTGTGCACGTCCTTGTTCAGCAAGTAAAAGAGAAGAAAAAAGAAACAAAGTAAGGAATTCAAGCTATAGAAGTTGATCTCAAGTGTGATTCAATTCAAGTAAGTTTATCTTGAGTTTTGAATCATTTAAACCTAGTTTTCTACCTCAATTTATGAGTCATGAATATGATTCATAATGAGCCCTTAAAGGATGATTAATGATGTCTTTGATTAGGGTATTGAATGAGGATTAAATGACAAGAATGAAGTCAAGGGTTCAAGAGGAAGAAAATGGAGATTAGGGTTGAATACAAGTTGATAAACCTAGCTGAAATTTTCTTAAACTCACATGTGATGTTGCTGTTTTGATTTTTTATTATGATTATGTTATTATTTATGATTAAATGAATTATATATGTTAATTTGGGTATAAGACATGAACCCTAGAAAGGATAAGGATTAGGGTTACAAGTATGATCCGATTTTCATATTTATATGTAAAGTATGATACATGAATTAGCCTAAATGATTTATAGATGATTAAGAGGGTAAATTACTCTAAACCTAGGGTACTTTAGATGTTCAAAATGACTTAGAAAAGATTGCCCTAAATATGATTTTTAGGGGCATACCTAGGGACGTCCAAAGAGGTGTAAGAAGGGTACCCTACATGCATAAGAAGTTGTTGTTTTGGAAGCAACCATTTTGTGAACTTTGAATATGTGATAATACCCTAAATTTGAGTTAAGAAAAGTATGATTAGTTGCTAAAATTAAGAGATTAAAAATTTGTTTTGATATAAGTATCAAAAGGGACATTGAAAGTATATAAAACGGGTCCCAAAGTTGCTATTTAGGAACCTTATGATTAGTAGATTAAAATTTCATAAAAATACACTAAATGAAGTATTAATTAAGGAATTTAATCATGCTGAATTAGAAAGCAAGTTGATGATTTGAAAAACTTTAAGAAATACATGATCTATGTGCTGTGAAATGGACATGTATGGAGAGATAAGCATGAATAAATGATAAATAGTTTATGTGAGTTGCTAAATGCAAAAATGAATGAAAATAAGATGAAACACGTGAATTATGTTGCTGTTTGGATAATCTCAAAATTTGAGATTAATATATGAGATTTAAGGCATCAACTAAGTGCTTAAAAATGAGCACAATGTGTAAATTATGAAAAATATGTGAAAATGATAAAATAGAGTAATAAAGATCCATATGTTGACTAATGAATGTGTTGTGATATATATATATATATGAATGTTACCCTAAATATGGGTATTGAATATGTGGTGTAATGAATGGTATGATGCATAAGTTATGCTGTGTATATACACCCGACTTGGAATTCAAGAGGGTTATGAATGTTAGTGAAAATGGGTTGGAAAACTAAGTTGAATACAAGCAAATGGAAATTATATAAATGCTATGTCATTCTTATATGTATAAGCAAAGACAAAGAAAATGTTGACTCGGAAAACTAACGTGACCAAGATAAGCAATCGAATTTCTAAATAATTTTTGTTTTTCAACTTATTCTCAAATAATGCAAATGATGTTCTAACTGTTTCAATTGGTTTAGCAAATGATATTTTAATTTATTTTTAAGGTATTTAAGGATGGTCATTCCTTAGTTCAACATGTGTTAAAATGATCTTTTTATTTGCTAACTGATTTGTATAACTGCTTTATTAAATGTTTATGAAAAATATTGTCATATGAATTCATAAATGAAAAATCATGCTAGCATGTGAGGAATGGTTCATGTGTACAAGTCATTAGGTCCACCTTAAAGGTGAAAGCGGACCGATTATTCCCTTTTGGTGTGACCAAGTCACTAAGAGAGGCCATGAGCCGGCGGCGCCCTCCCTAAGATGGGAGAAGACGAAGACAGATGGCCGCCTAGCTAGCTTCCATCCTATGATGTCATGATGCGTTGCATGTAATGATATACCCATGATGGGTACAAAGAGCATGTTTCCATGATATACCCTCGAGAGGGTATAAGGCTTTGCTTTTCAAGATGTTTTAAATGAAAAGTATTACCTTCAAAATGAGTTGCCTAAAAAAATATACAACTTGCTTATTGAGTTTTCAACTCACATTTTGTTTTCTAAACCCATGGACTGGTGAAAGAATGAAGAGGACAAAGAAGCAAAAATTTGGGCACGGAAGAATGTAAAACTTGATGATTTCTTATATGTGTCACTTATGGCGAATGATTGTATAATGACTTGATATTTGTTATCTTGACGATCATATATGATCTATTTTATGACTTTGTGTTTTATGAACAAGTATCAATGGATGTTGAGCATGTTATGAATTTCTACGATAATATATGATATAAAATGTGTATATCAGGGCAAAGTTAGCTTGAATGAGTACTTGATGGAAAATAACATAAAATTAACTCTTAAGGAATAATGGTTAAATGGATAAATATCCATTAAATCCTGCCGTGTGATAGAGCAACAATCCCGATCATATTTACCAGTCAATAACGATCCCGGAGTAAGGCTCAGGATGTGACGCTCAGGTTGGGGGCGCCACAGAGCTTAGTATCAGAGCATGGACTGGTAAATAGGCATGAAAAAGTCTAAGTATGATGATTGAATTAATATAATGAGATATACATGGTTTTATGATAATTAGGTATGTGCTTATCATGATGAGATGCATGATATATGATGATGTATTGCAACTAATTTGTTATGTTTGAACAAATGACGGATAAAGGAAAGAGAATTATGAGTATTTAGGAATTATGGAAAGAGATGAAGGAAGAGGAAAAGAGACAAAGGGTGGAAGAAAATGTAAATAGATGGTGGACATCCCAGCAAAATGCAGACCACTTTCCACCAGTTCCTCCAGAGTTTCCACCTAGGCACCCTCCATCACAATCACAAAGAGATTATCATGTCAGTCCTCATCAATACAGATAAAATTTAGAGGAGTCTAGCAGTCGGGCTCCTAGAGTTGAAGTTTTCACAACATCCTATCTTGGTCGTCTAAGAGCCCCACAGATCCCCACTGATAATATACATGCACTGGACCTTCAACGCTTTTGGGATAAAACTCCAGCACCTACACCCCCCAATCTAGGACCATGGTATCGGTTTGAGCAGGAAAGTGTCCAATTTCAACATGGGATGAGTTGGGAGAGGATACATCAAAGGGAAAAGGAGATGACCCCCTTCATAGAGCAGTATCGTGCTCAGGGGATCATAGAATCACTTGCCCCTCCTCGCCCCGATGAGGTTATTATACACGTAGCCGAGAGTACGGGTGAACTCGTTGCACTCGGTGGTGAAAGTGATGATGATGATTCTATAGAGTACCTCGAACCTGTCGAGGAAGAAGAAGATGAAAGTGATGATGATGGTAGTAATGATGATGATGATGATAGTGGAGAAGAAAACAATCCTGCCTGGCCTGATACTAGTACGATTATCGATGAATCCATACAGATCCCGCCTAGTCGTAGGTGTTATTGTTATATAAGAAGAGGTCTCGGTAGACGATAAATTCTTCTTATTTTTTTACAAGAATGTATGTATAATTATGAGATGATGACAATATGAGATGCTATGATAGGATGATATGTATAAAAATATGATGTCTATGTATGTGTGTTAGCTACACTATGTTGAAATTATGGTTTGTGAATGGAATATTTGCTGATGTGAATGGTATGACTAGTTGTGTTGATATAACTATAATTAAGAGTTTTAAAAATATGAAATGAATGAATGACTATGGATGTTTAAGATGATGGAAAATATGACATGATTGTGATTATGTGAATTGGTTATTGATTATACGATGATGAGATGTGTATATGATGATCTAACATTAACTATGAATGAAAGTTATGTGCTTTTATATATTCAAAAAAGTACCATGGTGGAAATAAGGTCAGAAGTGAGAACAAATAAAGGAAAAAAAATTCCTACCGAAGAAGTCCCCAACCAACATGAGATTGGCGAGACTAGTGGCAGACCTAAAAGACCTGAACCAGAACCGAATAGAGAAAATCCAAGAACTCTTCAAAGACGAGAAAATATAAGCCCAGAAAGGGATGTAGAAGAAGAACGTGAGTCAAGACAGACTCGACTCATAGAAGAGAGGGTAGCTGCAGCGGTAAAGAAGCAATGCCGCAAGCTACTCGTGATTGGGCAGCACAAACTGCAGATATTATCCAAGCATTATGGAAAAGGACCCAGCAGGCCCAGTTGGGAAGTACTAAAAGAGAAGAACCTGTTCCGACGGCTGGCCCGACTCCCACAGCAGCACCAATAAGAGATGAAAATCAATTAATGGAGGCTGATAGAAGGGCAATCAATGCATTCCTAGCCCAAAGACCCCCAAAGTTTTCAGAAGAACCTGACCCTATCCAGGCAGAACAGTGGATAACGGAGATCAAGAAATTATTTAGAATATTTCCGTGTAATGATCGACATAAAGTGTTGTGTGCCACACATTTATTGGTTAAAGATGCACACGAATAGTGAGAAATAATGTTGGTCACTATGCCATAACCGGAAGAGGTGTCTTGCCAGACATTTATTAAGGAGTTCAACCAAGAGTACCTCCCCATTGGATTACAATGTCAAAAGGTAATAGAATTTGAAAGACTTCATCAAGGGAGAATATCTGTCACAAAGTACGCCACGAAGTTCAATGCCTTAGTTAGGTATGTGCCCTGGATAGCCAATGTGATAGAAAATAAGGCACAAAGATTCTAACAGGGACTGAGACCATACCTCACAGAAAGCCTCGTTCCTCTGCTAATCAAGGATTATGCTTCAAGTCTCGAGAGGGCAAGAGCATTAGAGATTGAGGCATTAAGAACACAAGAATTGAGACTGGGGTCAAGGATGTTCAGTCCAAGTACGAAGAAAACGGAAACGGGGAAGGAAAAAGCTAGGAAGAGAAGTATGAAAAGAGGAAAAGGAGCCCCAAAGAAGAAAAGCCCGCCTTTATGCAGGAAATATTACAAGCATCATACAGCGAGTGCTTGAAGGCTCAAATCGGTGCTATAAATGTGGACAAACTGGCCATATAGCGAAGGAGTGCAGGACGGGTGAAGCAAGGATCATTAAATGTTACATTTGTGATTAAATAGGACACATTGCTCCGAACTGCCCAAATAAGGCACAAACGTCACAAGGACGTGGAAGACCCAAACAACTCAGGATACACGGAGCGGCAAGTAAATAGGGAACCTCTACAAATCCGGTACAAATGCATGTCTTGACTCAGACAGAGTCACAAGAGCAGGAAGAAAAGGTGGTCACAAGTATGGTTTATATTTTAGAAAATTCGGCAGTAGCTTTGTTTGATTCAGGTGCTAGTCACTCATTCATAGCATGCCAATATGTAGCCACCCATGCACTACCGGTAGAGGAGACCAATAAGATAATCTACATAGAATCCCCTGTTTATAGGTTAGCTAGCACTAGCCAAGTATGCAAAGCCTGCCCAATTAGGATATGATCATTGATTTTAGAAGTCAACTTGATCCTATTACCTATGACTGAATTTGATGTGATATTGGGTATGGATTGGTTGATTCAATGGGGAGCTACTATTAATTGCAAGAATAAGAAGGTACAATTTGAAGCAGCTCCAGAAAAAGAAATAGCCATTGGGAAGTTGAGACGGCCTAAAAATTCGACTCTACTGATATCGTCCATTAAAGCGGTCAAGATGATCTGTCAAAAGTGTCAAGCTTATCTGGTATCAGTTAATTTGGAGAAAGGCATGGAGGTAGAAATAAACCAAATTCCTGTGGTTAGGGAATTTGCTAATATATTTCCAAAAAAATTGACCACATTACCTCCACTAAGAGAGATGGATATAACTATAGATATTATATCAGGTACAGCTCCAATATCTAAGACTCCATACAGAATGACACTGGCTGAAATGAATGAGTTGAGGACTCAAATATAGGAGCTATTAGACAAAAGTTTTATCAGACCCAGTGTATCGCCTTGGGGAGTTCTAGTATTATTTGTAAAGAAAAAGGATGAAAGTATGAGATTGTGTATCGACTACAGGGAATTAAATAAAGTCACGGTGAAGAATAAGTATCATTTGCCTAGGATCGATAATTTATTCGATCAATTGCAAGGAGCTACAATTTTCTCTAAGATTGATTTACAGTCAGGGCATCATCAGTTAAGAACTGATGTTCACAAGATAGCCTTTTGAACTAGGTATGAACATTATGAGTTTTTAGTGATGCCTTTCGAGCTCACTAATACCCCTGCTGTATTCATGGATATGATGAATAAGGTATTTCGGGACTATCTCGATCAATTTATGGAGGTATTTATTGACGATATCCTTATTTACTCAAAAACGGAGAAAGAACATGAAATTCATTTACAAAGAGTATTGGAGAAGTTGAGAAGAGAAAAATTATATGTCAAGTTAAAGAAATGTGAATTTTAGTTGAAACAAGTAGGATTTCTGGGACACATAATATCAGAAAAAGGTGTTCAGGTCGACCCTCAGAAAATTGAGGCAATTTTGAAATGGCAAAGGCCGACGACCATTACAGAATCCAAAGCTTTCTAGGATTGGCAGGATATTACAGGAGGTTTGTTGAAGGTTTTTCATAATTATCATTCCCATTAACAAGGTTGACCTGTAAAGGAGTCAAGTATGTATGGTCTAAAGAATGCGATCGCAGTTTTCAAGAATTGAAGCAACAGTTGGTAAAAGCGCCTATCCTGACCCTACCCGAAGGAAATGAAGGATTTGTGGTTTATAGCGACGCTTCAAGAAGGGGTTTAGAATATGTGCTGATGCAGAGAGGAAAGGTGATAACTTATGCATTGCGATAGTTGAAGCCCAATGAGGTAAGTTACCCCACTCATGATTTAGAATTAGCAGCAGTGGTGTTTACCTTGAAAATATGAAGACATTACCTATATGGTGCTAGATGCGAAATCTATACAGATCATAAGAGCCTTAAATATATTTTCACTCAAAAGGAGCTGAATATCAGGCAAAAAAGATGGCTCAAATTGTTAAAGGATTACGATTTGGAGATATTATACAATCCAGGTAAGGCAAACGTGGTAGCTGATGCGTTGAGCAGGAACACCAGCATAGTGCAGGAAGGGTTGCTTCAAGAAATAAGACAATTAGAATTGATTGTTTGTCCACCTGGAGTTCAAACAAGGTTATCACAAATGTACATACAATCTTCCCTATTTGAACATATCAGGACTACGAAGCAAAAAGATATAGACCTACATGCAAATGTGGAAAATATGAAGAAAAAGGGGTTGACTGAATTTGCTGTCGATGAACAAGGTATGTATCGGTATAAAGGCCACCTTTGCATACCTAATATAGTAGAGTTAAAGGAACGGATACTCAAAAAGACGCATTTTTCATCATTTTTCATTCATCCGGGGAGCACTAAGATATATCAGGATCTCAAGAAAGCATATTGGTGGAATAACATGAAAAGAGAGATCGCTGAATACGTAGCTAAGTGCTTAACTTGTCAAAAGGTGAAAGATGATCACCAACGAATATCTGAAAAGTTACAGTCTTTGAAGTTCCTAAATGGAAGTGGAATGATATTACAATGGATTTCATCAAAGGATTACCCAAGACTCAGATAGGAAACGACTCTATATGGGTGATAGTAGATCGGTTATCCAAGGTTTCTCACTTTATACCCATAAAGAGGACCTACACAGTAGAAAGGTTGGCTAAAGTATACTATAAAGAAATAGTAAGTCTACACGGAGTGCCTAAGTCAATAGTTTCTGATCGGAACGCGACATTTACATCTCGATTTTGAAAATGTTTACACGAAACCTTAGGCACCTAACTCAAGTTTAGTACAACTTTTCATCCCCAAACAGATGGACAAACGGAGCGAGTAAATCAAATTATCGAGGACATGCTTCGTATGTGCACATTTGAATTTAGAAGTTCGTGGGATGAATATGTACCTATAGCAGAATTTGCATACAATAATAGCTATCATGCTAGTATTCAAATGACCCCATTTGAAGCATTGTATGGACGACGGTATCAAACGTCATTAATCTGGAAAAAAGTTGGAGAGAAAAAGCTAGCCCCAGATTTGTCTCAACGAATGGCAGATAAAGTATGAGTTATTCGCCAGTATATACTCACAGCCCAAAGTCAGCAAAAGAATTACATAGATTGCAAAAGAAAGAATTTGAATATCCAAGTTGGCGAACATGTGTTCATAAAGGTCAAGCCATTCGAGGGAGTTATAAAATTTGGGAAAAGGGGCAAGTTGAATCCCAGGTACATCAGACCATTTGAAGTGTCGAAGAAGATTGAAAAATTGGTCAATAGAATAACTTTACCTCCAGCACTAGCCTTAGTACATAACGTTTTCCATATTTCTATGCTTAGGAAATATATCTCGGATCCGACTCATGTACTAGTAGCAGAAAACCTACTGATCCAGGATCATTTGAACTATGAGGAAAGACCAATTAGAATCTTAGATCATAAGGTATAGAAGCTTCGGAATAGAGAAATTGAATATGTAAAGGTTCAATGAAACCGGTATTCCAAAAGCGAAGCTACATGTGAGCTAAAAAAAGAAGTAGAAAAGAAATAACCCCAACTGTTTAAAGGATAGATGGTTTCGAAACAAAACCTGTTATAAAGGGGGAGGATTGTAAAATCCCAACCCACATAGAATTCATGTATATGCATTTGACATATAAAAATGATTCATGTATGATTTGATTGAATTATGAATGATTTCTTTGAAATTTTGATGATTTATTGCAATTAGGGCAAATGGTTGTGAATGATGATTAAATCAATCATTATCAATTGATATGGGTCAATATGATTAAAGTGGCTTAATGAGGATTGAAAAGTATTAGTGTGCCATGAATAATTAATTTAATTTTCATAATATGATTAATGGAAATTAGAAGGCTAATTATAGAGTTAAGTTGAAAAATGATAGGAAATTCATAATTTCGTGCCCAATCTTATGAAAAGAATGGATTATAAAAATTTTGATGGAATTAGGGTGATAATTAATCATTTCCATCCAAAATTCAAAGATGATTTCAAATTATCATAACTTGAGATAGAAAAGTCGGATTGAGACGAAATTTGAAATGAACGGTTAAAATTATGAGATTAATGCTATAAAAGGATTTGATCAAGCTGATTATGGTGGGATTATGCTTGCATGAAAAAGGGTGTGCACCTTTGACTTTTTGCACCCTTAAAGTGGCTTGCATTTATGTTAAAGCTAAAGAAATTAATTAAATAATTAAATGCAAAAATGAGGTGTCAAAAGGAGGTAAATTTCAGGAGATTTTATGAATTTTCTAAAATGATAAAATCCATGAAAAAATCCCCCGCTTTAATGTTGGATTTAAGGAGCTAATGGGATAGCTCAAGTGAAGTAATGGAGGTGGCAACCTGTTCACGTCCAAGGATAAAATACACACCTAAGATAGCTAGGGAATCAAGGTTAGTAAATGAGCTATTAAATTAAGTGGAAATTTGTGGCCAAAGATGTCAAAATCAAGGCCATGTGGACATGATCACAAGTGGATAGCAAGGTGGAGCCAGGAAGAGGTGGACGTCCAAGGCAGATTTTTAGATTTTTGGACCCCTCAGTAAGCTATTATCTAGGGTAATTAAATTTCCATTAAATAAAGCTGCATTTTGTGAAAAAAAATTGCAAAAAGGCTGCTGCAATTGGACGTCAATGTGTGGACAGCTTGAAGGTCATCAATGCTATGATATTTGATGGATTTTCACCTAGATAATTTCTAATTTACTTGGAGCATATTGTGTTATGTCATCAATGGGATAAAAATACTTTAATTACCCTCTAATTGATGTGGCAAGTGGGGCCACAAAGCTGAAAAATCCAGCTTATATATAAGGGTAGACGTCCACATGTGTATGAGGTGTTTGAGAAAAAAATTTCAAGGAGCAAAGTGTAACGCCCCATTCATAAAAATACTCAATAACTAATCAACGGCGCTACACAATCATAGAAAAATTCGGCAGCATCTCCCCATAACATACAAGGGATCATATGGAATACATGACCTGATAATCATTACATTTCCATCTGTAACATTCAATCCTATTTATATACTTGCATCTTCATATAATAAGAACATTTTTATAGAAGGAAATCATTACATATTTTCCTTACACAACAAACAGATATAATAGCCATGCATATGTGCATCAACAAGGATTATAATCCAATCTGAAATACCAAATACATTAAAGTTGTCAAAACGAATCCGCCTAAGTAATTGTCTACATATATGATTATCAAAAGAGCACAAGTCTAAAAGAACTGGAATCAACATATTGTGCTAGGGTCTCTCATGTTTGATCTTCAACTTGTCCCATCCTTAAGTTCTCCTTCTGGTCTGCGATCTAAAACCACAATAACAATGATATGAGTCTAAATAGACCCAGTAAGTAGATAGTGGTTAGCACAAAGTGCAAATAAGCATAATGATGGATACTCATACAGTGATGAAGCTAATACACATGGGTCCAATACCCACTCCCAAGATCGTATACATATAACCATACACACAAATTGACCAACACAACCAATCATCTACTCATGTCCATCAAGGGCCATGAACAACCCTCTCCTCATGTCAATCAGGGGCCATGAACAACCCTTACAACCAACTATTTGAGATAACGCATCATACATAACAGACAATGAAACACATCGCAAACCACACATACAACATCAACACAATTCAGATACAACACATAGATCTGTCACACAAGCATTTTATCAAACACATGATAGGCGCGAAATGAAATAACCTTCGATTCGTATTCTCTTTTGGGGCAAATCAATTCACGTCACATTTCAACAATATAAGAACTTCTAGGAAATCTTTCACATCATAAAAATCGCACATTCAAGGTAAATTTCCCATAAACCCTAACTGTTACGAACCCATTTCCTAATACCATAGAGTCGTCAAGCTCTACATATTTCCTCTAGCCTCATGTCGTGTTCAACATAAAATTTCATCACTAAATCGAGAAAGGGCGACATCTACTTACCTCGATCGTGATTTTCCCCAAAACAGCGACCCTAGGCTTAGCTTGCAGAGATTTGGAGCTTCCTTGATTCAAATCGATCACCTTCGAGGCAGTCAGTAGGGTTTTCTCGAAGAGATCTATTGCTAGATCGTACTGAGTAGAAGAGAAAGAAGAGAAGACGCAGAGATCGGGAAGAGAAGAAGAAGAAAAAAACAGTCGGGCGTGAGGTGAGAAAATGGAGTCTAACGCGCGGGCTTCGCTTCATATCGAACCCCCATCGGGTCGGGATCGGGTCCAGGACGGGTCGGAGCATGAGTCGGGTCTAATCGCATTTGGTAATTTACTCTTCCACTCCTACGACTTAAATAATTAAAATTTTCTTCAGGGGCGCTGCCCCCTGCACCCCCGCAAGGGGCGTCTCCCCCTTGACCCCCGCGACCTGACCGGGCAGGTCGAACCCCGTACCTACTCTGCGAAGGAAACAATAGTCGTAGTGCCCATCAATGGAACGCTAATCATACATGCACATATGCACTATACATCTCCTAAATGTCGTGTCCATGTATGTTATGTATCCATTAATATCGTAAAATTCTTACTAGCATGT
This sequence comes from Annona cherimola, assembly GCA_030490835.1. NCBI lineage: Eukaryota > Viridiplantae > Streptophyta > Magnoliopsida > Magnoliales > Annonaceae > Annona > Annona cherimola. The sequence goes on from CM059974.1 coordinate 59,663,974, forward strand.
TCATAAGTTACCTTATAAATAGAGAAAAGTTATAATAAAAATAGAATAAAAATACCTGGTCCTCACACAAAGCCCCTAAACCATAGCACCTGTGCACGTCCTTGTTCATCAAGAAAAAGGGCAAGAAAAAGGGGAGAAAAAGAGAAAGAAAAAAAAAGAAAGGAAGCAAGGAATTCAAGCTAGAGAAGTTGAGCTCAAGTGCGATTCAATTCAAGTAAGTTTATCTTGAGTTTTGAATCATTTAGACCTTATTTTCTACCTCAATTTATGAGTAATGAATATGATTCATAATGAACTCTTAAAGGATGATTAATGATGCCTTTGATTAGGGTATTGAATGAGGATTAAATGACAAGAATGAAATCAAGGGTTTAAGAGGAAGAAAATGGAGATTAGGATTGAATATGAGTTGATAAACCTAGCTGAAATTTCCTTAAACTCATATGTGATGTTTCTGTTTTGATTTGTTATTATGATTATGTTATGATTCATGATTAAATGAATTATATATGTTAATTTGGGTATAAGACATGAACCCTAGAAAGGATAAGGATTAGGGTTACAAGTATGACCCGATTTTCATATTTCTATATAAAGTATGATACATGAATTAGCCTAAATGATTTATAGATGATTAAGAGGGTAAATTACTCTAAACCTAGGGTACTTTGGACATTCAAAATAACTTAGGAAAGATTGCCCTAAATTTGATTTTTAGGGCATACATAGGAACGTCCAAACAGGAGTAAGAATGGTACCCTACGTGCATGAGAAGTTGCTGTTTTGGAAGCAACCAATTTATGAACTTTGAATATGTGATAATACTCTAAATTTGGGTTTAGAAAAATATGATTAGTTGCTAAAATTAAGAGATTAAAAATCTATTTTGGTATAAGTATCAAAAGGGACATTGAAAGTGTATAAAACGAGTCCCAAAGTTACTGTTTTAGAACCTTATGATTAGTGGATTAAAATTTCATACAAATATACTAAATAAAGTGTTAATTAAGGATTTTAATCATGCTGAATTAGAAAGCAATTTGCGAATTTGAAAATTTTTAAGAAACACATGATCTATGTGTTGTAAAATGGACATGTATGGAGAGATAAGCATGAATAAATGATAAATGGTTTATGTAAGTTGTTAAAATGAAAAAATGAATGAAAATAAGATGAAACATGTGAATTATATTCCTGTTTGGATAATTTCAAAATTTGAGATTAATATATGAGATTTAATACATCAACTAAGTGCTTAAAAATGAGCACAATGTGTAAATTATGAAAAATATGTGAAAAATGATAAAAGGGAGTAATAAACCTCCATATGTTGACTAATGAATGTGTTATGATATATATATGAATGTTACCCTAAATATGGGTATTGAATATGTGGTGTAATGAATGGTACGATGCATAAGTTATACTGTGTATGTACACCCGACTTGGAATTCAAGTGGATTATGAATGTTAATGAAAAAAGGTTGGAAAACTAAGTTGAATGCAAACAAATAGAAATTATATGAATGTTATGTCATTCTTATAGGTATAGGCAAAGGCAAAGAAAAATTTGACTCGGAAAGCTAACGTGACCAAGGTAAACAAGCAAATTTCTAAATGATTTTTGTTTTTCAACTTATTCTCAAATCATGCAAATGATGTTCTAACTGTTTCAATTGGTTTAGCAAATGATATTTGAATTTATTTCTAAGGCATTTAAGGATGGTCATTCCTTAGTTCAACATGTGTTAAAATGATCTTTTTATTTTCTAATTGATTTGCATAACTGTTTTATTTGTTTATGAAAAATATTGTCATATGAATTCATAAATGAAAAATCATGCTAGCATGTCAAGAATGGTTCATGTGCACTAGGAATTATGTCCACCTTAAAGGTATAAGCGGACCGATTATCTCCCTTTGGTGTGGCCAAGTCGCTAAGAAAGGCCAAGGGCCGGCGGCGCCCTCCCTGAGATTGGAGAAGACGGAGACGGATGGTCGCCTAGCTAGCTTCCCTCTTATGATGTATGATACATTGCATGTAATGATATACCCATGACGGGTATAAGGAGCATGTTTTCATGATATACCCTCGAGAGGGTATAAGGTTTTGCTTTTCAAGATGTTTTAAATGAAAATTATTGCCTTCAAAATGAGTTGCCTGAAAAATATACAGCTTGCTTACTGAGTTTTCAACTCACGTTTTGTTTTCCAAACCCATAGACTGGTGAAAGAATGAAGAGGACAAAGGAACAAAAATTTGGGCATGGAAGAATGTAAAACTTGATGATTTCTTATATGTGTCGCTTATAGTGAATGGTTGTATAATGACTTAATATTTGTTATCTTGACGATCATATATGATCTATTTTGTAACTTGTGTTTTATGAACAAGTATCAATGGATGTTGAGCATGTTATGAATTTCTACGATAATATATGATATAAAATGTGTATATCAGGGCAAAGTTAGCTTGAATGAGTACTTGACAGAAAATAACAAAAAATTAACTCTTAAGAAATAATGGCTAAATGGATAAATATCCATTAAATCTTACCGCGTGATAGGGCAACAATCCCGATCATATTTACCAGGCAATCACGATCCTGGGTAAGGCTCAGGATGTGACGCTCGGGTTGGGGGTGCCACAACTCAAGAATCGACTTCAAATGTATAAAAAGTTCCAGAGTTGAAATTGGGCATGGAGACAGATGAAGTCGCAGTCGAAGTCGACTCCACCTGCGACTTTGGTGAAGTTGCAGACCCAAGTTGACTCTAGAATCGACTTCAAACGCACTAAATGTTCAAAGTTGAATTTGGGCACGAAGACAGGTTGTGGCGCCCCGAAATAAGATGCCTAGAAGCCTCACTCCGGGATCATTTTGATTAATAAATGTGACTCAGGATTATTGCCCTGATCACTCGACATGATTTTTTTTATCATCAATGCATGAAAAATTCTCATCATTCATCCAATTTGAAATATATTTCAAATAACACAATTATGATCAAAAACTGTTCCATAAACATTTTCATTGAAATAAAAATATTCCTTTCCATCTCAAAATTATCATCGTTGTCTTTACATAAAGTTTACATATCATTTATATCAAAAACTACATAACACTTGGCATGCCGCCTTCATCATCATTTCCTGTCTGTTGTTGAAAAAGCATGGGTGAGTAATAATACTCAGTAAGTAAGCCATACATAATTTTTCAATCATTTTCATGCATTTCATAAAATGAAACAGCAGTACATACATAGCATTCATGACATTCCTTTGGATGCAACGCTAGCTAGGCGCCCATCCCATACATGCTCCCATTTCAGGGAGGTCGTCGCCGGCCTGGGCTTATTAAGCGACTTGGCAATAGCGAGAGGGACATCCGGTCCGCTTACTACCTCGACTAAGGCCTATTCCTCGTGCACATGCTCATTTACATACACATTCCATCATGATATTTGCAAATCATAAACACTTTCATAAAAAGCATTTAATAAACAATTTAACAAACACATTTCAGTTCATGTAAAGCATTATAGGTATGGCCAACCTTAAATAAATTTCATAAAGCAATTCACAAACAATTTTAAGTATTTTGGAAATAATTTGCAAAACATATAACTTGCTTACCTTCTCAGTGGGTGTCTTCAACCTTCTCTTTTCCTTTTCCTATTCAAGGAAAAAGGATAATTTTATTTCTTCTATTCAAGTTGCTTCTCATGCATGCTCTATAATATTTGGGCATTATTTCTTTATATGGATATTTTTATCCATAGGTTCCTCAAAATTTTCATCTCTATATTTAAATATCGATCTCAAATTTTCTCCAAAATCACACTGTAGCAGATTACTGTTCATCCGAAGTTACTATTCACTGAGACGTGGTTACTGTTCATGGGTTTCAAAAATAAAAATACCATGACATAGCTTATGCCTAGTATATCATAGGACATTTCATACATTTTGAATTTATCATCATTTACTTGGCGAAAAAAATCATTTTCTCCATATACTAAAAATCAACATAAATTCACTTAAGCATAATCCTTAATTCTAAAAATTATAAAATTAATATATCATCATTCCAACATCATATTTATCATAATCATACATCCTAAATCATCGTTTATCAATTTTGGAGCATTATTTTCACATATCATATGCTATCTTCCCGAATACCCTATCTTCGCTCCAAATTTTTTATGTTTTAGCATAATTCCATTTAAGCATTATATCTATACTTATTTTCTCATGCTTAGGAATTATCTAAGAATATTTTTACCCTACTTAACATCTAAATGAAATTTAGGTAGAAATCACTTACCCGAAGTAGAGATACGCCTCTTTTCTCACACTTTCTCTCTCTAACTTACTCCTTTTCTTCCTTGGATGGGTGGGAAGGTTTGGGAACTGAAAATTTTTAAGTGGAGCTGATGCCATGGACGTCCACCCTGCTGCCCTATTTATAGGGTTGCATTTTTCAATAATTTAGAATTTACCCCTAGCTTTGAGGTATTTAATTATAAATTGGTATTTCTTTTTAATTTTTAAAAATGCTTTGAGCCAAGAGCTGCCCACCCTATGCCTGCTCCATCCACCCTATTCAGCCCTATTTTTTTATTTATTTTTTAATTTTTAAAATTATTTAATTAGGCTAAATCAATCCTAACCATTGGTTTATGATTATGATGATTTTGAGCCATGGATTTTGGTCAAGCTTATCCACTCCTAGCCTGCACGTCCCTGCCATTGCAGCAGCCATTTTATTTTATTTTATTTTTTAATCATTATTTTAAATAAAAGTCAAATGCATAATTAATGAAAAGTTAGATTACTTTTTTGATCTCCATTTGACACTCCATCTTGACCTTTAATTTGTGATTTTAATCACATCTTAAACCATCCATCATGTTCATCATGAATTTTTAACCATCCATAAAAAAATTCATCGAATTCCGACACCCGGATTGCAACTTATGAATTTTTCTTTATTTTTCATAAAAATCCAAAATTTGATTAAAATATAAAAAAGAATTGCTATTTCTTCTTGTAGTGATTAAATCTCTATTTTGTCTTTTTGTGATTAAATTAATCCAAGTGATTAACCCTTAATCACGTGTCTTAATCCCCAGTTACTATTCACGTTTACTATTCGTGGGCACTATTCACGGGGTTAAATTTCCAATTACATTATTTCAATCTCTAATACACATATCCATCAATATAATTCATAAATTTTCATTTATCATAAAAATAATTACAAAAGAATCTAGGGTTACAATGTCGAAATGACGCGTATTTTGTCGGGGTTTCACACAGGTGAAGTCGCAATCGAAGTCGACTCCACTTGCAACGTAGGTGTAATTGCAGACCCAAGTAGACTCCAACTACGATTTGAGCGAAGTTGAAGTTCAAGTCGACCCAGGCAAGCGACTCGAGCAAATGACCATGTCAGAATCCTTCAAAGTTGAAGTGTTATTAAGGAAAAACTATATACTAAAGATTTGGACATCAAAATCAAGAAGGATAATCATCCTAAAATCAAGGCCATATGGAAGAACATCTCAAGAGTAGAGTTATGTGCTAAGTCTCAAAACTAAACAAGAAAAACCAAGAATATCAAATGAAGAACAAGATAAGAGAGGAAAGTGAAGTTTCAAGATCACCTGCAAGAAATCAAAAGTTTCAATATATACACATGCATGGTGAAGTCGCACCTGAAGTCGAATTCACCTTCGACTTGGATCTGGTCTAAGACCAAGTCGACCTGAAGACGAAACTTGGAGTGAAAGCTGAAGACCGAAGTCGCATTCGAAGTCGACTCCAGCCTATGACTTGGGTATCCGAAGTCGACCCCACCGTGCGACTTGGATGAAGTCGCATATCAAGTCGACCCCACATGCGACTTAGTTCGCAACGGTCGGAAAAATTCGAACGTTGGCATATTAAATGCGCGCCACCTACCACCAAATGTTCGAATTTACTCCTCCATTATAAAAGAGCATTCAAGAGGACGTGCAAGGAGTTAGAGAAGCATTCAATAAGCTTACCTTCCACTCTCTCTAGCATTAAAGTGATCTACACCAACTCCAAGTGAAGAACTGTGCTTCAAGTTGCTAAAAGCGCCATTGCTGAACATTCTACTCTCTCGACAAGTTCTTCTACGCACTACAAACTGCCTACACAAACCTGTAAAGTGTAGTTCTTTCTGTTGATTCATTATTTGTGTTTACCACTTGGTTTGATATTGGAAATTGAAACCAAGTGAAGGCAAAGTAGTGTTGTGACTGGAGTGTAACTTGTCATCTACTTGTGTTGTATTTGTGCAAGCTCCCTAGAGCCGGAATGTAGAAGAGAGTTGCTGCTCTAGTTGTATTTGAAATCTAATAGTGGAACCCAAGTCACAACGAGTGTGAACTTGGAATAGTGGAGTAGTGAAGGTTGTCCAAACCACTATAAAACTGTGTCTCTTGGCATGGCTTGATTATCTGTGTTTTACTGTTTTATTTTTCTCCATATTTTCTGCTTGTTTCATTAAGGGGATTAAATTAAAAAGAAAAAAAATTTATGTTTAAGTAAAGAATTTTAAAATACCCAATTCACCCCTCCCCTCTTGGGTTGTTGCCATAAACTCGGGACCAACATGTTCTACATTATTTTAATAGTATATGATTGTATTGATGCTGAGAATGCATGGAGAGCGCAGGAGATAAATTGAATTTTTCTGAATTCCACATTGGACGGTAACTATGAGATCCTAAGAATACATTGATATTGGATTGTGAAGAGCCTGAGAATCCTATGAATGTGATGGTGTTGGGAAACAAATGCAGTTCATGTTGTTTATAACTGATGCATGATCAAGTGCAAGGTTGATATCTGGATGGATGTTGGAGCTAATGTGGACTCAAGTTGGTTTGTGCATGAAGTTGTAGTAATCTCTTAGGTGGAGAGATATGGTGCATGCCATGTTGGAGCATGATAAATAATGAATCAACTCAAACAAGTTAGTTGACATATTATATGCAAAATTTAAGCTAAGGTGAAGATTTGTTATGTGTGTCTACTATTCTACATATTTTTAGTTGTGTGAGTTTCGGACTATGTATTGGTTTTGCGTAAGAGCCCAAAGGAGTTTTATTTATACGTGTTTCAGTTAAGGATTTAGTGGAACTTTAAGAGGTGTCCTTTTGGAATATGAAAGAGGGGATTATCAAGGTATTATTCTTTGAGGAAGTGTGTTAGGCATTTACAGAATAAGTGGGAATCTCTTATGCGTATCTTTATAACATGTTTATCATAGTAGATTGTTCTCTCTTTTCCATGGTTTTTCTCTCAGGCTTTTCCGCGTAAATTTTTGTGTCTCTTATGTATGATCTTGTGTTTGTTTACTTGATCATATTTTATTGTTGTACTTCTGCTATAATCCATTCAACTCAAATCTTATTCCCTAATATGGACTCCGTATGAGGAAGAAGATGAACAATCGTGCTCAAGTAGGATATTCTGCACGACCGCCACATGTTTTATAACAAAGAAGGAAGGTAGTGGAATAGCAAGGTACCGTGGCTGAAGGACTTAGCCATGGTACCCTCTCCTTTAAGAACTCTACCATATATCTACTACAATCTAAAAATAAAAGGTGATAGGTTGAGTGGGTACCGTTGCTAAGTGACTTAGCTGCAATACCCTAGCGACTGTTATAAATGGAAGTTGGAAGCTATCTATTGGCACAACTCCCAAGGCTTGATCCTAACCCACTCATTCTACTCTGCCTATTTTTTAAGCATTCCCTTAGTAATATTGTTAGCCCTTTTCTTTAGGGTTAAAACATACATGAGAGGCTGAGAGACTTAGTATTTTATGGAAGATCTCCATATAACTTTGATGATCTAAAATAAAGGATTGAGACTATTCCCTTATATCTTATGTGAATCATCTTCTTTACTTTTCTTTCCACTTCTTCTAAGCAATTGTACTATTCATTTTTAGTTATTTTGTTGTCCATTATGCTATCAGAATTTAGTCGTTAGGCTGCTTAACATGAGTCTCAATCTAGCATGAGTCTAGTTGTTATAAGGACAATTTTAAGTTGTCATGTTGCTCAACTTAAGTTGTCACTACAAAACCCTTTGTGCTGTCAAAATAAAGTTGTCATGCTCAAGTCAAGCCATTATGCTGTCAAATTAGATTTGGCAGCCCCCACTTGATTTTCATGTTCTAAGTAATTAGATCATGATAGATTTATATGTCAGATTCTACCCTTGCTTTGGCAAAAGGTGACCATAGTTGGTTCCATGCTAACACTTTGGCCTTGATATTATAGATTACATGATCTGTATGACTTGCTACTTGATAGCATAAGTCATGGATATGTGTGATATAATAAGGGTAAAGCTGCCAAGCATTGAAGAAGTTATAAAAGAACTCTCTTATTAAACCAAAATTAGGACCATGCTAGATCTATCATGATCCATGCAAGCATAAACATTACATAATAAAAAATTTAAATAACTAAAACTTAGAAAATAGTTATCTTTTTTTAGCTCAAATATTATTCAGTCAACTTAGTTTAGTCCAAGTTTCTTTGTTTGTTTGGCTTATGTTAGCTTGAGTCTTTTATAAGATCTTATCTAGCTCGAGACTTATCATAAAACCATTGGTAAAACTTGATTTTCCTAATAGAATTGTCTAAAATTATTCCAAGAATCATTTGCAAAATGCATCAATTTATTATGTATCTAAAAGAATCGTATGCAAAATGCATCAGTTTATTGTGTATCTTTAGAAATCGTATATGAAAGTCTATATCTTATTATGTAATCTTTAGAAGTTATAAGCAAAATGTATTGTCTTGCCATATATCTCCAAGAATTATATGCGAAATATGCTAGTCTGCTATATACCTTCAAGAGTTGTGTACATTAAGTGAGAAATATGTCAACTTATTGTATGAGGTCATTAGTGTTAGCTGACAAGCCCTTCACTAATCTCAAACTAAATCAATGTTAGTTGACAGGCTAAGTATAAACTCACTTGAGTTATGTCATGTACTCCATCCTTTTAAGTCACAACGCATGGCGACATGCACCTCATTCATTTTTATATCTTTTGTTAGACATAGGTCTCTCCCATGCACTTGTAAAGTCGTGAAAATATCTTTAATGTATTTTATTATCATATCAATGAAAGAATATTAGTAATAATAGACTTTAGTATTCAACTCTTTTCATTAAGGGTCTTATATTTGGATATGTAAAATTAGAGCGTAGAACATAATACAATTGCTTCTGTGGTATTTCTTTCAAACATAGTTAAAAGAATTAGATGTTTTGTCTTTCAATTTGAAACTTAATTATAGGGTCAATAAAAATGCTCGAATAATTAAGCATTTATTTCTCAAAATTACAGATTGAAATTGTTCCCAAAAGAGCCTACAACATTAGGACTTTTTAGACAAGGATGCTTTTAGAAAAAATTTCAAAAGGATCTACTGGAAAATTACATTTGTTGGAAACATGTGGAAAATAAGCCAAGTCTATGTTTTGATAATTAACAAATCAATTTGAGTAAGTTTTGGTTACTAACATATTTGTGGAAATGACTTAAGGTTATAAATTTGAAAATTATAAAGCATGGCAAGTCAAGTCGATTTCCAAGTCGACTTAGGCTTCGACTTAGGCCAAGTCGATCCCAAAGTCGACTCAAGAAGCGACTTCCAGACGTCATTCCCTTCCAGAGTTGAAATCGAGAATGAGAGGTGCCGAAGTCGCATCCCAAGTCGACTCCGCTTGCGACTTGGGTGAAGTCGCGGACCAAGTCGACTCCAGCATCGACTTCGAAACGTCATTTCCTTCCAGAGTTGAAATCGAGAACGAGAACTGCCGAAGTCGCATCCCAAGTCGACTCCACTTGCGACTTGAGGTGAAGTCGCAGACCAAGTCAACTCCAGTCGCGACTTGGAGGCGTCATTTCTGTCCAAAGTTGAAATCAAGGAGCAGAGCTGCCAAAGTCGGAGACGAAGTTGACTCCGCATTCAACTTGGGTGAAGTCGCAGACCAAGTCGACTCCAGTATCGACTTCAGTTGAACAGGGCAGAAACTTCAGAAGCCAAATCGGGGATTAGATCGATTTCAAAGTAGAACTTGAGTCAAGTTGAAGATCAAGTCGACTTCGATGGTTGACTTGGAACATATGAAGACTAATCCAAGTCCAAAGAAAGCAAGATGCATGAATTCAACTATTCTAAATCAAAATATATTGGACTTGTTCATGAATACAAAAGATTCAAGACTCAATGACTCAAGGTCTACAAATCATGGAGCTAAAGGACATCAAGCCAGAATGATAACACAGGGGTCCAAAGAGATATAAATTAAGGAAGAACAACTAAACATGAAGAAACTCAAGCAAGCAAAGCATTCCAAAGATTTCAAGTTCGTCAAGCAAGCTGCCGAGGTGAAGTCGCACCCGAAGTCGACTCCACCTGCGACTTGGGTCAAGTCGAGGACCAAGTCGACCCAGACTGGAACTTGAAGAAGTTGCGAACAAGCGAAGTCGCACCCGAAGTCGACTCCATCTGCGACTTGGGCGAAGTCGCACCCGAAATCGACTCCACCTGCGACTTGGGTCGCAACGATCAGAAAATTTTCGAACGTTGGCGCATTAAATGCGCGCCACCTACCTCCAAACATTCGGATTCCTTCCATAATTATAAAAGGCAATCAATATGAACGAGGAGGAGAGCTGAGAATTCATTAAGTGAGCATAACTCCCATCTTTAAGAGCTTCAAGTGATCAAGCCAATTTTTAGAAGAAGAACCTTGCTTCAAACTGCTAAGAGCTGCTTGCTGAATCTCTAAGCCTACACTACAAGTTCTTCTCTGCGCCAAATCTGCATCTACACAACAGTAACGTGTAGAAACTTTCTTTTGTTATTTCTTGTTGTATTGAACTTGATTTAGTTTGGGTAACTAAGATCAAGTGTAAGCAAACTAGTGTGTGATTGGAGTGGAACTCGTCACTTACTTGTGCTGTGGTTGTATATGCCCCCTAGAGCTAGAATCTAGAAGAAAGTGGAGACTCTAGTTGTATTCATGGAATACATAGTGGAACTCAAGTCACAAGGGGTGTGAGCTTGGAAGAGTGGAGTAGGGAGGTTGCCCGAACCACTATAAAATCTTGTGTGTTCATTTTTGTTTCTGCTCTTTACATTATTGCTCTCATTTTGTTTCTTCATACAGGGGACTAGATTAATCCGGGGTAAAGTTTCTGTTTAAGTTGTAAATTTTTAAATACTCAATTCACCCCTCCCCTCTTGAGTAATTGCCATTAATTCGGGACCAACAACATTTTCATCCTTGTTCCTTGTGCTTGAGCCAAAGTGTAAACTCCCCAATAATTAAAATGTGCTCTTGAAAAGCACGCGTTGGAGAAAATATAATTTCATTCAAACTTGAGGTTGAAGGAGGTGACCCAAGGCTAGAAAAGATGGCAAGGGCTTCATAGAGAGATATCAATCTTATTAGTAAGATCCAAGACTTGGGAATTTTCGTGCCCTAAGGAAGAGGTGATGGTTTTATTATTTAGAAGATGAGGCCTTGTTATAGGATTAGTTGAAGTTAGACATAAGATGTTTTAAGGCCATAATTAATGTCTAGAATAAGCACTAAATTATTGCACTTTTTGAGTTGTTTAGCTAAGCTGAATGTATAAGCTCAAATCTTTTGCATTAATCTTAAAAAACATAGAATAGATAAGCTCATAAACCAAGCTTTTTCTCAATAAGCAATGTCATGTTAACTTTATCGTCCGACCAAAGAAGCACCAACTTGTGTCATGGGGGCAATCGCAAAATAAGAAAAGGGCCGATACGATGGGAAGAGTAGAATTAAATTGATGTATTATCACTATAGTTTAATCAATCCGGGACCTTTTAAAAAATAATTAGAAACTTGTAGTAGTAGAGAGAATAAGGTAGCAATTGCAATGATGTAAAGATTTTTACATCATAACTAAATACATGTAGCTAAATATTAAAAATAGTTTACATTTTAAAAAAATTTCAAATAACTAACCAATTATCCCTCCTAGGTGGCCGTTTATTTTAATCATTCCCCATATTTCTACGGTGGCAACCATTGAAAATTTTCACTTGCGTCATACTATTTTGGTCCACTATAGAACTCCATATTTTTAGATCTTATATTTGATGAGTACATAGAAACCAGCCTTGAAACATGATACAATTGATTGTAACTAAATGAATTGTATTTTTTTTATTGTGCTTTAAAACTAAATATGATTCTTATAATGTTTCTTATGCATCTTATGATACTTTAATTTATTAGTAGAGATATAATATGACTTTCGTTTTGACCTTAGATATGAAACTTAAGTTAGAAACAACTCAGCCTATAATTTTTAATAACATGTATAATTTGATGAACGCTAGCATGATTGAGATGTTTTGCCTATTTAAGACTCATGAAGCTCTAACATAATATTGTATAGAACCTCAAGAGGTAGTAGTTGCACTTTAAGGAGTTATGGAAACTATCCTTATTAGACTTGCTATATGAAGCCTAAGCTAGATGCGTATACATTTTTTATGAATATTTGAGTAGGATAATTTGTGTATATACTTGTAAGATTTGCAAAACTTTGCAAGTTTATCCATTCCATCAAAGTTTCATCTCTCTCTCTCTCTTTATTAAAATTTTTATAAAATGAAAAAATGCCTTTTTATTAGAGTTGCATGCATATTAATTTGATAGCATCATGAAAAAAAACAAAATTCATACTCCATCATCCTTCCTTTTCTTCTTGAAGTTGGCATTCTCCACTGCCCAATGGTAAAGCCATCATCCTTCCTTTTCTTCTTAAAGTTGGCATTCTTCGCTGCCCAATGGTAAAGCCGCACACACCATCCGCCTCACCTTCTCTTCTCTAGTGTCGCTAATTGAAGTCACCACTAGTCTTATGGATAAAACATAAATTCCACTGACTCTTTAGAGATGGCACTCTCTCCAAAATGAGATAGCCATTATCCTTTAGGCTTACCTTGAAAAATGGGTTGGAAGCTTACGAACCCTCAATTCTAGTTAGTCGTAAAGAAGTCCTTTGGATTGATGACTTAATTGTTAAATTATCTAAAAGATAGCTTTATTTGATTTAGATTATTAACAAAAATGCTTTATTTGATTCATGAGTTACACATTTATTCACATCATGTCATTTTGTTACCACAAATAACCTGCTTGTAAATCAAAGCGACATAGTCATACATGTTGAATCACTAATGTATAAGCTCGCCAATGTAAACTAAGAATGTAAATTTTGCCTTATTCAAATAGGATCAATCATTCTAGAGATAGACTTAATATTGTTACCCATGACAAAATTTGATATAATTTTTAGGAATAGATGGTTGAGCAAGTGGAGAGCAACTACTAATTATAGACAAAGGAAGGTCTTTTTTTGCAACTCTAAAAGAAGAAATCCATTATAGTAAAATGAAAAATAGTTGAATTAGCATTACTGATTTCAATAATGAAAGCTGCTAAGCTCGTACAACAGCAATATACCACACGCTAGTAGTAGTACAACTAAAGTAAACCAAAACAAGATGAACTTAATTCTATTAGCTCATGAATTCCTAAACATATCTCAAGATTAGCTAGAGAGATTGATATGATAATTGAAGTGTTACTGAGCATGAAATCCATTTCTAAGACACTATATTATATGACACTAGAGGAATGACAAAACTAAATGTATAATATTGCTAGTTAGAAAAGGTTTTGTGCAACATACTATGTCTCCATAGGATTGTCAGAGTTGTTTGTTTTAGAAGAAAGATGTAGTTTTTGTTGGGAGAAATAAAACGAAAAAATTAAGGAAGTGAAAAAAAATATGCAAACCAAAATTAACAAGTTACATCCCAGTCGTGTTACAAATGTCATTTTCCTTAAGACAATATTTTCACCTCTCACAACTATTTAAAGTTATAGGAATTTGCCCCCAATATACGAAAAGAGTAAACCTGATCTAGTATGGAAAATAATTTTCCTTCTAAAACTCGAATACTTGATGGTGGAAACAAGTTTGAATGAAATTAATAAATCAAATAAATAAATCAAAAAATCTAAAGACAGGAACAAAAGAGAAGGCAAGTAACTTCCAATGGTTGGCTAAATAACGATAATGGCTGACTTCTTTTGAGCTGAAACAATGAGCCTATATATAAGCTATAAATAAAACCAAAGCACTAAGAATTACGGACCTCACATTGTTGGAATTTCAGCCACATAATTATGTAATATCAAAGCAATGTTTACGTTGAAAATTTCATGCAACATTCACCGATATTACATAGTCATCCATGCTAAACATATGCAAAAACTTCAACTTTAGAAAAAAATCCCCATAACCTTGTGTGATGTGCTGCTAATTACATAGTATATTGTATACAAATCTTAATGTTGAAAATTTCTAACACTCCTCTGCTATTTTCAAAATTAAAATTCAATTTCGTTTAAACCAAGGAAATCTCATACATAATTAAAAGTATCGGGTAGACTTGAATCTTCATTTAGTGAAAATACACCAAGACTTATCAATGTGTATGGTAGCAGGAGCTTTGAATTGTCGATGTCATCTAATAGATCAATCATAACCGCATACAAGATTTCAAATTACATGAAAAGTTTACAAATGTGACACATTATGGCCACGTTTCAATATTCTGGTTTCATGAGCACCTTAAAGCAAACCCCCACACACTGAAAAGAAAAGCGGCTTCACTTGTAACACTTATATAGGTGGATTTATTTAGAGTAGCCTGCAATTAAATACTCCAACACAATAATTTTAGATCCATTAAGAGCATAATACACTTAACCTCATAAATGCATCATAGGAACTAAGCACTGCTTGAGGGATGCAAAAATAAATAAATATAATCAGTGCTTGCAAGCTGTGAAATAACTTACTTGCTCATTGAACTTTAGACTTGGGCTATAAGCTTAAATTTGACTTTCAGTCATTGCGACTAATTACATATGGATTCAAATCTTATCCCTCTCACCGTTTTCTAAACTACTTTCCGGATAAGGCCTTTTGTAAGTGAATCTCCTAAGTTTTGAATTGATCCTACAAAATCAATATTTATTACTCCATCTTGGAGCAACTAGATTATATAGTTGTGCCTCAATACAATGTCTCGACTTAACCATTATAAGTTTTATTATATGCCCTTAATAAAGTTACTTCACTATCATAATGCAAATATATATGAGGCTTTGACTTATGCCAAATGGAAATTTCAAGTAATAAATTTTTAAGTCATTCTACCTCATTTCCTACTGCAGCCAAGGCAAGAAATTTGAATTCCATTGTAGAATGTGTAATGCAGATTTACTTTTTAGAAACCCAAGAAATAACAACTCCCCCAAGGTTAAAAATCGAACCAACAGTAAATATAGATTCCTCGGTATCTGAAATCCAACTTGCATCCTTGTACCCTTCCAATATAGTGGGTTCGCCACTGAAATGTAATCCATAAACAATGGTCTTTTTTAAGTATTTTAATATCCTCTAAATTGCATTCCAATGCGTATAACCTAAATTACTAACGAACTTGTTAAGTGCACCCGCAGTATAAGTAATATCTAGTCGAGCACAATACACGAATATATTAAACTTCTAATCACTTCAGTATACTCAAGTTGAGTTATAGTTCTTTCATCATTTTTACATAACTTAATGCTAGAATCAAAAGGAGTTGAAGTTATACCAGCATAAGAATGATTAAGTCTCTTGAGTATCTTTTCAACATTATATGATTGGAAAAGAGAAAATACATTACCATATCTGATAATCTTGATACCAAAAATAACATTAGCATTGCCCATATATTTCATATCAAAATTAACTGCCAAGAAACTTTTAATTTCTTCAATAATATCAATGTTAATACCAAATATAAGAATATCATTTACATATAGACAAATAATAACACCTCTATTTGCAGAAAAATTATTGTAAACACATTTTTTTGATTAATTTAATTTAAACCCATTTGATAATACCACCTGATCAAATTTTTTATGTCATTACTTCGGTGCCAATTTTAAGCCATATACTTATTTTATCAGTTTGTAAACTTTCTTTTCTTGTCCAAGTATTATGAATCATTTATGTTGTTTCATGTAAACTTCTTCATCTCAATTTTTATTTAGAAATGCAATTTCTATATTCATTTGGCAAATTTTAAGATGATGGATAGAAGGTAAGGCCATTAATAATCTAGTGGTTGAAATTCTAGGCGCAGGGGTGTAGGTGACAAAGACATCTATACATTTTTTCGCCTAAACCCCTTAGCTACTAACATAACTTTAAATTCATCAATTGAGTCATCAACTTTTAATTTCTTTTTAAAGATCCATTTATAGCATATAAGTTTAGATTCTAGTAGTAAATTAACTAACTTTCAAATCCATTTTCCATTATTGAATCTATTTCAACTTGGATCATTTCTTTCTAATATGATGCACGTGGATATTTCATGACCTTTTCATAAGTACACAAATCTCCTCTGGTATGAAAAACAATTATACGTTCCTCATTTATATTGTCTCTAGATCCTTCTACTAGGTATAGCTAGAAATCATGCCCAAAGTAATTCTAATTATCTTTCCTAACTTTTTTACTTCTTGCATTTTCATTATTATCTTCCATAGGTTTATCTGTAGATATAAAATCATCACCAATAGATTTATCTAATGGTTGAGAAGAAGAAACTCCATCACTGTTACGAAGCTTAGAAGTAGATTTATAAATGTTTTCATAAAAATCAACATTTCTAGATTTAATAATGGCATTTTGTTGAACTAGACTATTAGACTCTACCACCACAAATCTATATGTTTTACTATTGATTGCATAACCTAAAAATATGCTTTCCTTTCTGTCCTAATTTAGGTCTTTTAGAATTAGGTAACCTTACTAAGACTTTACAAGCCCAAACTCTTAGATATTTAAGATTAGGTGTCTTATTTTTTCATAATTCATAAGTAATAATTTTAGTTTTCTTATGTGGAACTTTGTTAAGAATGTGACAAACTGTTAATAAAGCTTCATACCACCAACCTTTATTTAGATCTACATTTGTTAATATTAAATTTATCATTTCAACTAAAGTTATATTTTTCCTTTATGCAGTTCCAATTTATTGAGGTGTATAAGGGATTACTTAGTGAATTATACCGATATTTTCATAGGAGTTACTAAATTCATTTAATAAATATTCACCTCCTCTATCTGATTTTAGAGATTTGATAGGTTTACTAAGTTGATTTTCAACTTCAGCCTTATAAGATTTGAATTTATCTAAGGTTTCATCTTTAATTCTATGCAAATAAACATATGTATATTTACTAAAATAATTGTAAATGTTATAAAATATATTTTACCACCTCTTGTTAGATTATTTTCCATATCACAAATGTTAGACTACCTTTTGAAATGACTTTTTAGCGATCTTAGCTTGAACACCAACATTACATATATCAAATGATTCGTTAAAGGATCTAGGAATTAATTCTAATTTTATCATGGTATTTATTATTATAATTAACATGTCCTAATCTATCATGTCATATGAAAAGAGTCAATAATATAAGCAAAAGATGATGATCTATTATTCACATTCAGGTGAAATTTGTTATCTAATACATAATCCTTCCAACAAAAAGATCATCCTTGATAATAATAATAATAATAACAATAATAATAATAATAATAATAATCTGATCTAACTCAAATACTAATTTAAAACTATATTTACTAAAAAGGTTGACTAAGATTAGGTTTTACAAATGTCCAGTACATGAAGTACATTAGTGAGTATGGGTGATTTCTCAAAAGTCAACTTCGGGACAATAGTTCCTAACCTTACCACTTTGGTGGTAGACTTTGGCGCCCCGAACTGAGGCGTCCACATATTTCTTATTCCAAGATCTTGTCGATTGGTAAGTGTGACTCAGGATTGTTACCCTGATCACGCGGCGGGTTCTTAATTAGATCTCATCCAAATTTTTTTTTTCATTTCTTTTTTTTTCATTCATCACATAAACATATACTCATCATTATTCATAATGGACTTATCCATATCATCATAAATCATCAACTTCTCATATTATTCATAAATTCATAATTTCATACAACTTATGTCCTTTTTCATCATATCCCATTAAAGAATCTATTCATACAAAAATCTATTAACCTTTGTAGATTCCTCTTTTCCTTTAGCAACATATGCCCTTCATCTCTTGGCTTTCCCTACACCTGTTTGAGGTTGGGAAAATAAAACATGAGTTGAAACTCAATAAGCAAGCATTTTTCATTTTAAATGCATTCTTCTCCATTCGGTAGAAAACACTTACCAAGTGATCAACTACCAACGGAATAGAAACCTTTTCGTAAACCATTTTTGAAAATCTTTCATAAATCATTCATGTAAACCATTCGTAAATGCATTTCTCTCCATTTGATAGGAGACACTTAACAATGGATCAACTATCAATGGAATAGAAATCTTTTCATAAAAATCATTTCATAAACATTAGATGTGCAAATGCTTCCTTTTTACTCCTGACATAAACCTTCGTGTGCAGGTACGCTAGCCCAAGGAACATCTTACATAGCATGGTCCAATACGCCGGCTATCTCCGACTTGGCCTCATCAAGGGAAACCTCTCTTCCTCTTGACGCCTACATGGTTCCTACATGCATGACTTTTGATTTTCCCGGCATTATATACCTCTTACATCAGACGACTTGTCATTCTCATGTAGAGAATTATTTGCACTATCCCTTAAAAACATCATTTCAAATCCATGTTTTCCTTTTCAATCCATGTATAAAAATGCAATGCATTCATTCACACATAACATTCATTTGCCTCCACCTCTAGGGAGGACGCCGTCGGCACACAGCCAGTACGACTCGGCAATAGTGAAAGGGGACCCTCTGATCCGCTTTCTACCTTCACCAAAGCCTCTTTATTATGCCTCATACATGTGCACATGTCCATGAACATCACATGACATCAATATGCCGGTACGACTTTTCATAAAAACTCATAAACAATCATCAGTTCAAAATATTATAGGAATGACCACCCTTAAATATAATTCATAAAACATGTAAGCAAACAATTTGCAATTATTTAAAAATATTTTAGAAAACATATAGCTTGCTTACAAATCATCATTTTCAAAAGGATTGTTTGCTCACAATGAAGCAATAAAATCACATTTTCAAAGTTGTGCTTGCTTACAGTGAAGCAATAAAATCACATTTTAAAAGAAGTTTGCTTGCTTACAATGAAGCAATAAAATCACATTTTCAAAGTTGTACTTGCTTACAGTGAAGCAATAAAATCACATTTTTAAAAAAAGTTTGCTTGTTTACCTCCTCAGTCCGTGTCCTCCACCTTTTCCTTTCCTTTTCCTATACAAGAAAAAATGATATTTTATCTATATCATTCCATGTCTTAGTTTGCTTCCCATGCTTGTTTTATAATCATTCATTACCTCATTTCTATAGAGGTTAATCTTATAAATATACTTGGTTATTACCTCCTTATATGGATTTTTATCCATAAATTCTTTAAAAATTTCATCCATATATTTAAATATTAATCTCAAATTTTCTCCAAAATCACGTTGTTTATTGTTCATAGTTACTGTATTATTGTTCATAGTTACTGTAGCAAATCTGTAGTAGATTACTGTTCACGATCACTGTTCATGAGATTGTTCACGTTTACTGTTCACCCCCGAGGTTACTGTTCACAGCAACGTGGGTTATTGTTATGGATTCCAAAAATTGACATTTTTTCCAAAAATAAAAAATACCATGACATAGCTTATGCTTAGTATATCATGGGCAATTTCATACATTTTGAATTTATCATCATTTACTTGGCTAAATAAATCATTTTCTCCATATACTAAAAATCAACATAAATTCACTTAAGCATAATCCTTAATTCCAAAAATCATGGAATTAATATATCATCATTCCAACATCATATTTATCAGAATCATACATCCCAAATAATCATTTATCAAATTTGGAGCATTATTTCCACATATCATATGCTATCTTCCCGAATGCTCCATCTTTGCTCCAAATTTTTTATGTTTCGGCATAATTTCAATTAAGCATTATAACTTTACTTATTTTCTCATGCTTAGGCATTATCTAAGCATGATTATACCTTAATTAACACCCAAAAGAAATTTGAGAAGAAATCACTTGCCCGAAGTGAAGATATCCTTTTTTTCTCACATTTTTTCTCTCTAACTTTCTCCTCTTCTTTCTCCTCGAGGCTAAAACGTGGTGGGGGTGAAAAATGCTCAAATGGATCTGGGATGAAGTGCCTTGGACGTTCACCCCTGCCCCCTATTTATACTTTTTGATTTTTCATCAAATTGAAATTTACCCCCCTTGCTTGAGGTATTAAATTGTAAATGTATTTTTTTCTAATTTCCAAAAGGTACTTTGAGCCATGTGAAGCCACCCTAGCTACTGTTCACGCCTCCCCTATGGCAGCCCTATTTTTTTATAATTTTTTGATTGATTAAAATTAATTATTTTAGGCTAATTCAATCTTAGCCATTGATTTTTGATGATGATGGATTTGGACCATTAGATTTGGCCCCAAAATTCCATGCATGTCCACATCCTAGCTGCTCCTTGCAGATATGCATTTAATTTTTTGATTTTTAATTAATTAAAAATAACTCAAAAGTCAAATTATAATTAATGAAAAGTGGGCTACCTTTTTTATCTTCAAATGACGTTTGACCTTTGATTCATGATTTTTGATCAATCTTGGACCATTCATCATGTCCATCATCATATTTTGGCCATCCATAAAAAATTTCATCTCAATCCGACGTCCAGATTGCAAGATATGAATTTTTCTTCATTTTCTCTCAAAAATCTACTAAAAATCCGAAAATACTAAATAAATCAAAAAGTGGCTATTTTGTCCTTTTGTGGGAAGCTTCCTTTTTTGTCTTTTTGTGATTAAGTTAATCCAAAGTGATTAACTCATCATTTCACTTTAACCACATGGTTACTATTCACGTTTCAGTATTCACGTTCGCTATTCATCCGAATTTCATAAATAATTATTTTAACCTTTATTTCTACATATTTCATATTCATGAATGTATATTTTCCAAATATATTACCTAGGGTTTACAACCCTAGGATTTTATACACGTGTCTAAAATCGGGGTTTCACATAGACGTTACCCATGAATAAATTATTTTCATTTTTAGCAAATTCATAGGTTTTGAACTGACTTTTATCTTTCTATACATGTCTAGTAGCCCAAAATCAAGCCACTAGGTCTAGTCATCACTCATAGCATAAATTTCAAAAATCATAACAATAAACTTTTTTTCAGTCACATATGCCTCAGGGCCTTTTTAATATTATTTTTCTTTTTCAGAAGCCTACACTCCTTAGTCAAAGACTCATCATTTTGTAGTAATAGTAAAATCTTTTTCTCTTCTTAGTAATAATTTTATTGGTATTGAAGTTAAATTTTTTAGAAAACTAATTATTGCTAACTGTCACCTGATTTTGAATTTCAATGACATGAGCTTTATATTAAACTTGCTTATCTTTCTTTTCACTTAGTTTACATTGTTTATCAGTACAAAGATTGATAGAAAGATCATCTAACTCATCATGTCTTTCATTAATTTTTGTGGTGGTTGTTCCAACTAAATGACAATTTTGCAATAATAGTACCTACAACAATAGACTCGTCATTTTACTGCCCTCAAACTCAAGTTAATTGACGATATGCTGGATCTCATAAACTTGTTCAAGGATTGACTTATTGTCAATCATAGTATACTCAATGAAATCACTTACAAGGAATTTCTTGACATTCGTGTCATCCATGTTGTACTTGTGTTGAAATGAATCTCATATTTTTTTGGTTGTATCCACCTTTTGGTACACGTTGAAGAGAGAGTCTGATAGGGATTTAACAATGTAGTCTTTGCGAATGTAGTTGTCTATCTTTCACTTTATTCTTCTGCGTTACTACTACAATGTCTCATCCACAATTTCTTCAAGTGTTGGGGTGGTAAGGATGTAAACAACTCCAAGGTAGATTAGGTAGAGATGAAGTTCTTACTGCCACCCATGGAAGCTGATTCCAACACAGGTATCCAATCTCGGGACATCGGACTTAGCAATGAAAATGGTAGATTGAGGGACCCTTTTTGGATAATGAAAGGAATAAAAGTAATATTACCTTAAGATTGTTGGGGCAGATATTTAGAAATAAAAGGGAAAAATTAAGGAAGTGGAAAAAAATATGCAAACCAAAATTAATAGGTTTCATCTCCAAACGTGTTATAAATGTCAATTTCCTTCAGTCGATATTTACACTCTTATAGTTGTTTAGATTTATAGCGACTTTCGCTCAAAATACAGAGAGTAAACCTAATCTAGAATGAAAAACAGCCTCCCTTTTAGAATTTGAAAACTTGATGATGGAAGCAACTTTGAGAGGAATTGATAAATAAATCAAAAAAATTCAAAGACGAGAACAAGAGAGTAGGTGAGTGGCTTTTAATGGTTGGCTAAAAAACGACAGTGGTTGGCTTCTTCTGAGCTGAAACTATCAGTCTACATATAGTCTACATATAGGCTATGACTAAAACCGAAACACTAAGAATTATGGATCTCACATTTTCGGAATTTCAGCCAGTAAATATGAAACGTTCAAATTAACATTTACGTTGCGAACCATCCATGCTAAACATATTTGAAAATTTCAGTGCTGGAAAAACCGTTCCCATGTTCCATGTGTGATGTGCTGCTAATTATATAATTATATATAAATTTCAATGTTGAAAATTCGCAACAGTTTTCAGTTGCTTCTACTGACGGATCAAACGACGATAGCAGAGAGAAG
Source organism: Annona cherimola (assembly GCA_030490835.1). Taxonomy (NCBI): domain Eukaryota; kingdom Viridiplantae; phylum Streptophyta; class Magnoliopsida; order Magnoliales; family Annonaceae; genus Annona; species Annona cherimola. The sequence continues at coordinate 59,686,999 of CM059974.1, forward strand.
AAAAATGCAAAGATGTTCAAGGAATAAATGAGAAAAGGATAGCAAATGAGAAGCACCTGAACTAGAACTACTACATAGCCAATCTGAAGAAAGAAATAGATATGATATTGTCAGTGGTTTTTTATACAAAATTGGCGGGCTGAATCTAATTCTCAAAATCAGAAAATATAGAAGGAGAAAATGCATCTTTAGATATCAACAGTTGAGGTGTGAGTTTTTACAAAATGGAGATCGAAGTGAGAACTACCTACGGATTTGAGATCTGGATTTTTTTATTATTTTTTTTTGGATGAAAAGATCTTAAGTTTTAGATAGAGCGATTTTCGTTGTCGAGCTGATATTTCTAATTGAAACACCAACGTCAAAAGCTCATACCACGCCTCAAATAACACACATCCATCTATTCCCCTGATGCAATACAGTCGGGTATCACCGATTCACCGGGCACGGTTTAACCCATGAACCCTTTAACCTGACCCATTAATAATCAGATTAGGGCTGGGTAAATTTGATAAATGAGTTTCAAATTTTCAACCTTCATAACTAAATGGGCAGGTAACAGAGCCGTTTGATCCGCCCAACCTGCCACAACCCGCTAGCTAGGTGTCAAATTAAAAAAAATCTTCATATTTTCTTTTTTATTATTTCAGCATTTTATTTAGTACCATATACGAATGTAATTTAAGACCAAATACGTGTTTGACAATGTTAAGATTTATTATTTTATTTTTACAGACTTATTATTGTTTCACTTTATACAGTAGGTGCAAATCAGCTTTATTTTCAACACATTTATAATGCAGGCAGCCAGCTTGTTTGCAACCTGCAACAATGGATCAAGGTTGAAAGTTCCAATAAATGAGTAATAAATAGATTAAAGTTGAGATTTTATAAATGAGTTAAGATAGCTCCAACCAGAAATATAATTTCCCTTCATCTCCTTGAGTTGTGAGTGTTGATGATCTTTATACTTGACAATTCCCACCATAAGGGGGCAGGCATTGCTGGTTATTTCCACAATAAGAATAGTGCAGCAGCACCTTCTCTGTCCTCCTTGCTTAGAAATTCATGTACATATTCAGTTTGTGAAATCCTCGGAAAAACCTGAAAAGTGCAGTCCTGTGGCAAAGACGGAATGGGTGCACGCATAAAGCTTGACCTTGCTGATCTTGAAATTCATGAAAATAATATTAGTGAGTACAAATGTTGCCCTGATTGAATTGAATTGAATTCACAAAGCTCATGATTATCCAACATGTCATCCAATCAAAGCTAGTTTTCGAGAACATACAAGCTACCTAGGATTGTCCAATTGATATGATGGCCATAAGTCAACTCATACCAGTTTAGCCAGAGTTGAAATACTCATTTGGGTGAAAGACAAGGCCCCATTAAGTCATCAGCAGAGGACGGGACTCAAGGAGAATTGCCAACATGACCTGCAGCTGCATGGGCATTTTGGGCGAGCTAGTTTACTTCTACCCCCGACAAATCAGATACATTTGCAATTTATGCCCTGCCAACAATTGCCAATTTTGCAACAATCATGAGAAGTAGCCAATGTGCATTCAAGAGTATGATCAGTTGAATTTGATCTGAATCTGAAATCCCAATCACGTTCCTCAAATTGGTTAAAGACTTCCATTAAGTATTTTCTGCTGGGTCATTTACTCATGTTACATCCTTTAATCGAACAAAAGCTACAGCTTACATGATGAGATTTTCTTCAGAGTTGAACTGCTTAAGAACATATTCTCCAATTATGTCCACTTCGACCAGATGCTCCACAAAATGATGGTATATTGGTTCTCACTCCAGTCCGCCTGACACCGAGTTGCAACACGTTCTTCAGTTGTGAGTTGTGACCATTTTCACCACATAACTGACATCTCAGCCTGTGATTAGGACTATCCCTCTGTGCTGGACAATGGCGACTACTGTGTCCTCTCCACATTTGCTGCAGTAAATTTGCCTTCCTGTAATGAAAAAAGAGCATCAACCAGGCACGTTTTCTTCCAAAAGAATTTGTCGTGAATGGCACTAGAAACGATGAAAATAGAACATCAATCTGATACATTGGCAAGAGAGAGTAGCATACAATTCATAAACATAATGATAACAAATGCCCAGCTTTGTATACATTGCACTTCAAACATTGAAAGAATGACATCTGTAAAAATCTGGAATCATAGTTTATCTCTAGGGCAAGTACCTTAGATTGTTGCCACTAATCTATTATGCATGTTAGGTGCCATCCGAATTATAACCCTATTATGGATCCAGCATAAAGTGGAACCACAATAAGGACTACCTGAATTTCATATTAAATCTGGAATTGGAGATCATTTCTTTCAAACAGCTCATCGAGAATATCTTTAATGTACAATCAACAGAGGAGGGAGCTTCACATCTGGTGTTGGACAACTTCACCATATGATTCTAATATTAAATCTGGATTACTGATCATTTCTTTCAAACATCCAATCCAGTATACTTTTTTACTACAATCGCCACATAAGGAAGCTTAATATCTGGTTTTCATCAAGTGTTAAGCACCTTCATGTCTTCATTTTTCCAACCTCAACCTAGACATCTTCCTAATCACACTGATACATTTTTTGCATGTAGGATCTTAACATGGAGAGAGCAGAAAATCATTTTCGAAATTCTAGATTAAAAGCCTCTTAGGTTCTGCTTGTGACAGCAGGTACTTGCAGGTTACAAAAGTCAAGATTCTATATTAATTCCTGTGGCAGGCTAGTAGTGTGAGACCCCAGGTTTTGAAGTACTATTTATTATGTGTTTGGTAATGTAAGCCTATGGAATTTGATTTCATGTATAATTTGCTATTGAAGTGTTTAAGGTCTAATGTATGATGTGGTGGGTTTGTTGAGTACTTGTGATTGCAATCAGCCCCACAGTAGGAGGATAGCAATCAACCTGCCCAATCAGGTTGCAAGGTCAAGTGGGCAGCTCCTGTAAGAAAGATTTGTCATGGTGCAAAACCAAGAAAGTGTTATTTTGTGTAAGTCATGTTATGACTTAATGTGAGGCATGGATGATGTAAAATGATACATATGATGTGTGGACAGGCTGCTTGAGACATATAGCAAGCCAAAAGTTGAATTTCAGGGAGTTGAGAATTTAAGTTTTGATTTTTTGATTTTTGATTTTTTGATTTTTTGATTTTTTTGAAGTTTTGATTTCAGTGTTGAAAATGTGGATTTGGAGCAAGTGGTGTGCTTGCTTGACTTATGACCACTTGAGATAGCTGGAACATGTTGAAATGAGATAAATATGCAAGTTTGGGAGTTCGAAAATGAATTGTAATTGTTTGGAATAAATTGAAAGTTGCAATTAGTTAGAAGCAGAGTCGGGCACCTGAGCTTGCCTCCAAAAACTCAAAGGCAATGTTAGATGTTTGAGCATGCATCCAAGAAAGAAAAAATAAATAAATAAATAAAACAGTAAGGTTGCTGTCCACAGGTTACTGTCTCAAAGGCAAAGTCAGACCTCTGAGCCTCAAAGGCTGAGTCAGAGGTCTGCGTGTGCCTCTAAGGTTTGTGGACAGATTTTATAAAACAAGAATTGAGTAGCCCTAAAGTCATCCTATCATTTCTATTTCTTTTCCAAAGCTCTATGGACTCGAGGATTTGGGGGTTTACATGAGAAGTGGATTCAAGGCATTGTAGGCTAAATATTTGCAACAATCAGGAGAATTGAAGCTTGGGGAAGGCCTTCAAAGCTTACTTGCACCATTAGACTTCACATCTGTCGCCTTGGGTTTCTCGTATGAGGTAACTAGGTTAGGTTTTATAAACAGCAGAGAAGACAATTCTTATTATGGTCCTTACTTTAAAGTTATACATCAATATTCTCTCATATAGAGTACAAGAACCGGAAAAGGAACCAACATAAAAGGAAGTTAATAACAATATATAGCTATACACAGTTATGGATAACTATACAGGTATAGGCAGCTAGCTATACAGCCTGTTCTGTCAATAAACAACTATACAAATTACATAGCTAATAATTCTGTAATATTAATAGTTGAATCTTCCACACACCCCCTCAAGCTGGGTTGAAGATATTTTTCATGGACTCTTTTCTTATCAATTTGTCGAATTGCATTTTATGCAATCCCTTTGTGAGTATATCAGCGATTTGATCACTAATTAGGATGTAGGACAAACAAATTGGCTTGTTATCAAGATTTTCTTTGATGAAGTGTTTGTCAACCTCCACATGCTTTGTTTTGTCACAAAGCACCGAGTTGCGAGCAATGGAAATAGCTGCCTTGTTATCACAGTACACTTTCATAGAGTTAACTCAAACACCTTTAATTCTTTCAATAACCTTTTTATCCAAATACCTTCACAGATTCCATCAGCAAGTGATCTGAACTCAGATTTAGCACTACTTCTTGCTACCACATTCTGTTTTTTGCTTCTCCAGGTGACAAGATTTTCTCAAACAAAAGCAAAATATCCTAAAGTTGATCTTCAGTTTATAATACTGCTAACCCAATCAGCACCTATATCAGTGTTGTCAGAACCAAATCGGACGGTCAATTAGACAAGTCCGACCGGGAACTATCAGCCAGTCTGATTGTTTCCCATCAAACCGTATGAACCGCTCCAACTGCAGTTGGACCGAGGAAATTGGTTTGATGCAGTTCAACTGGTTCGCAGCAGAACAATAGAAAAAGGAAAAAAAAAAAAACTTTAATATTCATCTTGTGCGGTCGTGCCTACCTTTCCCCCTTTTGCTGTCATTGCATTTCATCTCCCAAGTCCCAACCCTAAAATCGCATTTCTCAAAGGTTTCCTCAGCCATCAGTTTCTCTGGCCTCCTTGCTTGTCGGCAATTCAGCACAGCCACACCAGCTATCCTTGGTGTCTTCAGCACTTAGGCTCTCAGCCTGGTAGCCCCTTCTCTTGTTCGGCGCCTCACCAGCTCATCCAACATCTATCCACACACTGTCATCATCTCCTTTCTGGTCGGCAACCATCATTGCCATTACAGCGTATGGTGCCGTTGCTCCCATGGATCTGCGCTCGTTCAATCTGTCTGCTGTACTTCAATTACTAGTAATACAACACCTGCAATTGGTTATCTATGCTTTCATCATCATCTCCGATCAAACCCATCAATTTCCCTTTTTTTTTTTTTTCTGAAATCAAAATAACAATAGTCTATCTTCCTTAACCATCTTCCCTGAAATCTAACCAACTACTATTTGAAATCGAACCCAAATAGCGGTGCATTTTCCAGCACATTATAATGCATTTTCCAACTTATTTTCGTCGTGTGTAATCCATCAATTAAGGCATGACTTGCGTCCATCAATTAAATAGTAGTGCATTTTCCAGCACGCTATAATGCATTACATAATCTATTTTTTTATTCCATTTTATTTTCGTCTTCCCTAAAATCTAACCAACTATGTCTACTATTGTTCTGTTACAGATCTGCAGTGCAGGTGTGCAGCTACTTCAACATACTATAGTCTGTAAATTGAAGCAAAAAAAAAAAAAAAAAAATTACTGTAAGAAATAAGTATCAAGATTTCTCTTCATTTTTCATTTTTGAAAATTTAAAACTAGATATTCATATTATTGAATTGGATTGTTGATGGACTTATTGATTCTATTATATTGGTTCATTGCATTGTTGCAGTCAATTTAATTGTGTATTTTTGATATTGTTGTTGATTACATAATTTAATTACTGTAGTCTTGTAAATTTGTACATTATATGAAATCATGAGAATGGTGGATGTGTATGGCCAAATTCTTTTATAATTCCATGATTCTATTATTATATGTGGTTTTATAATATGCAATATTATATTTTGATGAAGGTTGATTGTTAAGCACATGAGTTGTTCTTATGTAATTTTATTACTATTACGAATGATTTAATTGTTCAAGTATTATTTGTTTACTTTATTTCTTATTGTATTAGATATATTTGGGAAAGTGCAAATCATAAACGCACCAAGATAAATAAGGAGGATTCAAGACTCAAGAGCCAAGGCTTATTACATACTCCAGGTCAGTTGATGAAGTTAATTTTTTCTAATTTAATATGTTAACTTGTGCTTACTGAATTTTTGAAAATTTTCTTAATTTTTCCTACATGTTTTTGTTATGATGACTAGTATAACATACAGACTTAGGAGTTATGAATATATAAATTTACTAATATATAATTAATTTAAAATAATTAAACATTTATGACATCATAAATATATCAGGCTGATGTTACTGGTTAAAACCAAACCAATTCTTTCGCCAATTCGATTTTGACAACATTGATCTATATAAACATCAATTTGCAGATGTTCGTGCCTTTAAATAGCAGCCCTCTTTCAGGAGTCCCTTTCAAATATTTCAAGATCCTATACATAGATTCAAAATGCTTAGGACTTGGTGAATGTAAAAACTGGTCACCATAAAACGAATGCAATGTCATGTAGTGTATGCGATAAGTAAATCAGCCTTCCAACAAGACGCTAATATTTTTCCTTGTCAACTATTTCTTCAGCTTTAGCAGGTTATTGCTTAAGATTTATATCAATTGGTGTTTCAGCTGCTTTGCAACCTAGTAGACCTATCTCACTGAGTAAATCAAAGATGTATCTGCATTGGCATATAAAGATACCTTCCTTATATCAAGTAATTTCCATTTAAAGAATGTAATTCAAAATCCTCTTCTTTAAATTTTCCAATTCAACTTCATCACTGCCAGTCAGGATTATATCATCCACGTAAATAATCAAGATAGCAATTTTGCTTCCATTTGAATGTTTATAGAACATGGTATGATCTGCTTAGTTTCAATGATAACCATGACCTTTACAACTTTTCTAAAGTGTTCAAACCATGCTCTAGGAGACTAGTTGAGACCATATAAGGATTTCTTTAACCAGCAGATGTCAAATTTTCCTTAAAATCCAAGAGGTAAACTCACAAAGACCTCCTCCTCCAAGTCTCCGTTTAAAAATGCATTTTCAACATCCAATTGACGTAGAGACCAATTGAAATTCGCTGTCAGGGATAATAGAAAATGGATGAATTTTAACTTTGCAATGAGGGTAAAATTCTCCTGATAATCAATTCCCTAAATCTGTGTAAAGCCCTTCACTCCAGTGTAGTTTTATATCTTTCTATTCTACCATCTACTTTACTGTAAACAATCATTTGCATCCCACAAGTTTCTTATCCTTAATTCTGAACATTTAAAGCTTCCTGTATGTTTCTTGCAATAAAAAGTGAGAGATTGTAGAAGTAAAGGTTTTATGGTTATTTGAGAGATTTTTGTAGGACAAGTATTTTGCAATGGGATGATCGGTACAAGAACGAACACCTTTCCTGAGAGCTATAGGAATATTAAGGTCAAATGACTCATTAGAAATGAAATTTAGAATTGACAAAATAGAAGTTGGAATGGAGGAGTTACCTAGACGATTCACAAGCTCATCACTCTTAGATTCGGACTGACCTTGATCTAGTGCGACGGGTAGATCCCTCTCCTTTGTATGATCCTCCTAGCATAAGCCTGAAGCTCAAAATTAATATATATATATATATATATATGAGGAGTGATCCTGTTAGCCCGGGCTAAGTAAATGTCCCACTTAGCCCGCCTTAAAAAACTTATTTACAACAACTTTTTTTTACTTTTTTCTTTATGCACTTGTTTATCTAAGTGTATTTAACATATAGACCAAGTTTTACCATTTTTGAATTTGTTTATCTATTTTTTTGAGATTTTTAAACATCTATGTGTATATATGTATTTAAAATACCCTTATTTTTAAAAATCTAAAAAAAGTATATACACATATCCAAAAATGGTAAAACTTGATTTATATATTAAATAAACTTAGATAAACAAGTGTATGAAGAAAAAAGTAAAAAAAAATTGTTGTAAATAGGATTTTTAAAGTGGGCTAAGTGAGACATTTACTTTACTTAGCCCGGGTTAACAGAATCACTTCTACGTATATATATATAGGGAAATGATCCAGTGCATGCGACTGCACCGTGCGGTCCATGCACTATGGGCCCCACCTGATCATAAATAGAAATCCACCCCACCCATTGTATTTAGAATTGTTCACTTTATTACCATACCAATTTTCATCCAAATCCAACATGTGTGTAGTCTCCATCTTAAAATGGTGCAAAATCAACGTAATAAAATAGTTTAATGTAAATATCAAGTTTAAAGTGGTTTTTTCAACATCTAAACCGTCTAAAGTATGATTTATATATGGATAAATGAGTGTATAAAGTTTCATTACAATCTAATATGTGTGGGGTCCATTTTACAGCGGACTGCATCGTAATTACGGTGCAGTCCGACTGCACAGGATCGGATCTCATATATATATATATATATATATATATATATATATATATATATATATATATATATATATATATATATATCGTTGTAGTGTTTCTCCCTCTGATTGTACATCAATAATGTTCGACAAAGTTAGACTTGAATTATTCCTCCATCATCTAAAACTAGGTTTATATTAGCTGAAATTTGTTCAGGAATTGTGTTAGGTAAAGAAACTGCATTCTGAAAATTATCTTACGTTTTTCATTTCTTTTCTTAAAGAGAGTTTTTGAAAAATGGTTGATTTTCAACAAACGTGACACCCATGCTTATAGGGTTGTAACATTCGCAACCCTTTTTATTTGGTGCATGTCCTATAAAAAAACACTTTTCTGCTCCAAAGTCCAGTTGATATCCGAATTTACCAGGTCTGTGTAAAAAAACAATGCAACCAAGTATCTTAGGTAGTAGACCAGGTTGTATTCTAGACCCTAGAAAGAATTTTTTAGGCACTCCAAAGGTGTAGTGTATTTTAAACTTCTAGTGGGCATCTTATCAATTAAGTAGGACGCTGTCAAAAAAGTGTCACCCCGTACGTATTTTGGAACATTTGTTGAAAACATAATACCATGAGCAACTTCAAGTAAATGTTTGCTCTTTCTTTCAGCAATTATATTTTGTTCAGGGGTATCTCGGCAAGTTGATTGATGTTGGATTTTTTTTCTTTTAAAATTTTTTCCAAACCTTCACTAAAATATCCTGTACCATTATCAAAACGAAATATCCTAATTTTTGTTTGGAATTGACTTTCAATCATGTTGAAAAAAATCATTAAGTTGCCTTGTTACTTAATTTTTCGTTCATCAAATATTTTCAACATAAGTGTGTATGGTCATCGATAAAGGTTACAAACCATTTTTTCTAGTTAAAGTGGAGACTTTAGAAGATCCCCAGACATCACTATGAACCAACTAAAATGGTTTTGAAGCACGATATGGTATTGCAACATAAGTGAAGTACAATGACTTTTCGACAAATAAAGACTTTCACATTGGAAGAATGGAACATTCAGAATTTTAAACTAATGTGGAAATAAGTATTTAAGATATAGAAAACCAGAATGTCCTAGTCTACAATGCCAAAGCATTATTTGATCCTAATCAGGAATGGAGCTAACACTACTTAAACCTGTGAGCTTTTTTATTACTGAATACATCGCCATCAAAGTAGTATAGACCATTTATCATCCTAGCACTGTCAATTGTCCTCTTCAAGCTCTAGTCCGGGAATTCACAATGAGATTTATAAAACACAACAACCAAAATTTTCTTATAGTTTACTCACTATTCGAAGATTACAAGCAAATTTAAGCACATGGAGAACAGATTTAAGGATAATCGTTTCTAAGATTTTCATTGAGCCTATTCCACCAATTAGCGGGAAACTTCCATACGAAATTCCTTAGAGAATAAAAATCAAACAAATAGGAGGATCTAGTCTTATGATCGGCTGCACTTGAATATATAATCCAAGGTACAGAATTTGAGATAAGGGATAAGGCAATATAATTAGGGATGCAACTTGAGTACTGTCCCCATGAGTACCCAACGAACTCAACTCTAATTTATGTAGGGTAGGTCAGAAAATATTACCCATGGTTAAGGACGGTATAAATTATTACTCACCCCCTCAAATAGGGTACAGGTAGGTTAGATACATTGAGTACCTAGAACTGAACTTTATGGGTACTTATATCGGTACTTAATTATGTACATAATTATATATATGTATCATCATCATCATCATAAGCCATTTCCCACCTATGTGGGGTCGGCTGCATGGATTCTGTTACGCCATTCTCGGCGATTTAAGACTAAATTTTCAGTAATTTGTAATTTTTTTAAATCTTGTTTAATTACTTCCATCCATGTTTTTTTGGGTCTTCCTCCCTTCTCCTACCACATTCTACTTGGATAAACTCTGTTTTCCTAACCGGTGCGACTTCAGGCCTCCTTTTTACATGACCAAACCATCTTAATCTATTTTCTCTCATTTTATCATAAATTGGTCTCACTTTTAAGTTTTCTCGAATTATTTCATTCATAATTTTATCTTTTCTTGTTTTACCACTCATCCACCTTAACATTCTCATTTCTGCTACGCTCATTTTTTGTATATGTTGCTCTTTAACAGCCCAACATTCTGCCCCATAAAGCATAGCAGGTTTAATCGCAGTCTTATAAAATTTTCCTTTTAATTTGACTGGGACTCGACGGTCACATAAAATTCCTGACGCACTTCTCCATTTCTTCCATCCTGCTTGAATTCTATGTATTATATCTTTCTCGATTTCTCCGGTCTCTTGAACTATTGATCCTAAGTACCGAAAGTGATTAGTTCTTGTTACTGCTTGATCTAAAATCTTAATTGGTTCCTCATCCGGGTTCTCACTATTATTAAAATTGCATTTCATATATTCAGTTTTTGTGCGACTAATTCTAAAACCATTAGATTCTAAAGCATCTACCCACCTATTCAATTTTAAATTTAGTCCTTCTTTAGTTTCATCTATTAGAACAATGTCATCTGCAAATAACATACACCAAGGTACTTCTTCTTGGAGATGTCTAGTAATTTCATCTATTACTAAGGTAAAAAGGTAAGGACTCAAGGTTGAGCCTTGATGTAAACCTATTTTAACTGGGAAGACATTAGTATCTCCACTAATGGTTCTCACATTTGTAACAGCCCCCTCATACATATCTTTAATAATATCAATGTATCTGTCTTTAATAATACATATTATATATGTATACATATATATAATTATATATAATATGTATTATATAGTATATGCTATGTTATGTTTGTGACGTTTTGTATGCATACCCATTTTAACAAATTTAAATTCAAATGAATCTTGTACTCTTCGGAATTGTGGTTTGTGATGTAAGAAACTAGTTTCATTTATATATAAAGAGAGATATTCAGGTGTAGTTACCTGCCCCATAAACTATGGTATAGCTACATCAAAATAGGTCACACATGATCATAAAATTATAATCTACTTCCCTTATTGTATTTAAAATTATGTATTCTATTATCATACCAATTTTCATCTCAATTAGATATATGTATGGATCCCATCTAAAAATGGTACAAATTCAATGTAATAAAATAATTTGATGTAAAAAACAACTTTAAAATTCTTTTCTCAACATACAAACTATTCGCTATAAAATTTATATATAGATAAGTGATTGTATGATGCATCGATACATTTAAGTCTATGTGGGACCCATTTTGGGCAAGCAAATGCACAAGAATGTGTATATATATATATCGGTCCCGCTTTTATGAAACCCTATTTCTATGTAACCCCTTCCATTATAAAAATTTTGATGGTTTATGGAAAATTAACTTCATCCATTATGTTTAATATCATTTCTAGTACCCTAGAAACCCTTTAATTTTTTTAATTTCACTATATATGGGTCTCATTTATAAAAGTGTAAAATTAACATAAAAAAATGGTTCAATGTTAAAATATTAACTTTAAAGTAGTTTTTTCAACATCTAAACCATCTAAAATATCAATAATATGTGGATAAATGATCATATAAAGTATTGTTACATTCTAATACATCCGTGAATGGATCTAAGTATTTTTCATAATTTACACATGAATATACATATTTTTGAGCAAATGTGGCCCATGCTCATACTTGATTTATATGAAACTTGGTCTCTTAATAAAACAAATGATGTTAAATACAATAAATGGATTAGAATTTCCATTAAGGATCAATATCTTAAAAATTGAGGGGTTTACATGGGATCGCTTCTATGTAACCTGGTTACACAGAAGCGGAACCATGTAACCCCTTCAAAATCTAAAATTTTAATCCTTGATGTAAAATCCAATTCATTCATTGTATTTAACATCATTTTGTTATCTAGGAGACCAAGCTTCATCCCAATAAAGTATGTTTATGGGTCATATTTGTTCGAAAATATATATATTCGTGTGTAAATTATGAAAAACACTTAAATCTATTAACACATGTATTAGAATGTAATAATACCTTATAGAATCATTTATTCACATAGAAACGATATTTTGGACGGTTTAGATGTCGAAAATACTACTTTAAAATTGATATTTTAGCATTTTTCATAGTTTACACATGAATATATACATTTTCTAACAAATGTGACCCATAAACACACTTGATTGAGATGAAATCTGATCCCTTAGATAAACAAATGATGCTAACTACAATGAATGAATTAGATTTTCCATCGAGGTTCAAAATATTTAATTTTGAAGGGGTTACATGGGTCCGCTTCAAGTACAGCTTCACTGCACCACAATTACGGTACAGTTACCTCAAAATAGACCCCACATGATCATAAAATTATAATCTACTCCACCCATTGCATTTAGAATTATGTATTCTATTATCATACAAATTTTCATGCCAATTGGATGTGTGTATGGACTCCGTCTGAAAATAGTATAAATTCAGTGTAATAAAATAGTTTGATGTAAATAACTACTTTAATATTGTTTTTTCAACATGTAAACCATTTGCTATAAAATTTAGGGTTAATTTCAAATATACTCACAACCTTTGCACCTAATTTTAAATATACCCACCAAGTATGAAATCTTTCAAATATACCCATTAAGTAAACCTGAAATATCATATATACCTCATTCCGTTACGGTCGTCGTTAACTCCATCAATGGAGCGTAGAAATGACAAAAATGCACATTTCTAATGTTGTACTAAGCAGCATTGCTGGTCTTGTTCTCAAACTGAATTAGCACCGACGATGGAGATAGCTTGCTTAGCCGATGATGCACCTATGCTAAGATGGAGACAGCTTTGTCTTTAACTTCATTGTCGCAGTAGCACAAGGCGATGGCAATGTACCAGACAAGAAGGCCCTCGTCGAAGTTCGGCCTCTACGGTATCTCCAAACACAGCACCCAGCTGCACCAGAGGGTGGAGATGACCAAAGCGGCCTTGAGATCGGTCAGCACCGTGCTCTTCTTCTTCGACTGTTGGAAGATGAATTTCTCCATTTCAGCATGGCGGGTACATAAGCTGTATACTGAAACTTGCTGAAGGTGTCCTCCGTCATTACCCTCATTGCCCAGTTCAAGGCCTTCTGCAAGCCAAGCGCTTGTGACATGGTCACCATTCAACAACACGTGGCTGTCTGTTTACACATGATCACGCAATCGACCGAGCATCATGTTCCATGTAGCAACCGCAACTCTCAGACCCAAAAATAGTTGCTGCTACTCTGCAAATGCAGATGCACCCGCCTACTTTCACCTCAAAACTGTCGTGAATGGTGAGCGACATAAGCGGAAGATGAGAAAACATAATGCGCCAGCCCTGAACCTCGCCAAAGCTCCAAGTGTTTGGATAGGACACGTGTGGATTGTGTAGGATGGAAGAAAACGGGGGTCACACATCAGACGCCCAAAATGCTTCTCAGTTTGCCCCGAAATCATCTCACAACCATGGTTACACCCTCCAACAAAAATGGCATTCCTTCCTTTCTCACTTCGAGGTACTGAAGCTGGGTCCCAAGGTCGACGAGCTAAGGGCAGATCCAAAAAACAAAAACAGAGAGGTGGTGCCCTTACTATGGTTTCCTTGGCCTCACCGATTTTGTTGCACGAAGCAACGACTTGCTGCCTGATGATCTTATCCATCGACCATGGAAGCTCAGTGATGAGAGTTCCGGCTCCATATGCTGCTAGTTTATGGGTGGGTTCCTGCTTAGATGTGGTGTTGTTCGGACTACCGCTTTCTTCTTGATGGTCATGGCTAGTATGAGAACAAGGAATCGACAAGATAGTAATACATTTCAAAGGCAGAGGTAATGCAATAAGAGTAGAAGATGCTGAGTAGGTAGGCCTTCTTCTTGTAGACGAAGGCTTCCATGGATAAGGGAACATCGTACACAAACTCCAGCTCGAACTCGATGACACAAAAGGCATCCCTGTTGCCCAGCGGAGGAATTCGCTATGGCTTTAGGTTCAAAAGTGGAAGCTGAACATGAGCTTAATGATGAGGCCCTCGAATGTGGAGAACTGCTTGGAGGCCTTTGTAGCTGCTTCCAGCTTCGTCAAGAGCTCATGCACAAAGCTTTTTCTGGCAAGTCCAGCTTCCAACGTCCGGCGTCCTGCTTCAACAGTTATCCTTCCATGAGCTTGGTTTAGCTGAGGTCAGGGTCTAGCACGTCCAGCATCAAGTCTCGGAAGCCGTCCTTGTTGCCTTGGCTATTGACAAGGAGGCCCAAGGTGAAGTTGGCGACTTAATGACATTCCCAGCGGCATGAAAAAAGTCAATTTTTAAATTGGAAAAGAGCTTCAGAGGGTAATTTGGTCATTTACCTAACCAAACTGCTGCAGTTTCCTGTGTCTGCAATGAGCCATCATTTTTTAGGTACGTGTGGTATTTGGGTTATAGGTATTGGGTATGTTTGAAAGATTGCATACCCAATGGGTATATTTGAAATTAAGAGCAAAAGTCGTAAGTATATTTGAAATTAGCCCTAAAATTTATATATGGATAAATGATTGTATAAAGTATCAATACATTTAAATATATGTTGGACGCATTTTGGGCCAAATACACTGTTAATTATAGTACGACTTCACTGCACAGGAAAGACTCTCTCTCTCTCTCTCTCTCTCTCTCTCTCTCTCTATATATATATATATATATATATATATATATATATAAAGTCTTTTATAAATAAGCTTGTGAATTATGATTGTAATATGTTACTATTTTAATGATTGGGTTGTGAGTCTATATTTTATCTTTTTATAACGTAAATAGTTTCAAAATGTAAACAACTATTGTTTTATATTATTTAAAATAACATAGAAATATTTTTAAAAAAATATTGTATTTAATATTAAAGGAACCGATTTAGAACCAAAACCGGAATCGACTCGATGTGTAATAGGTAGGGTAGAGTACACTAGAAACCAAACTGAAAAATGAGTAGGGTAAGCCTTTTACAAATAAGAAATGGGTAGGATAGATCGCTATTCGAACCAAACCAATCCAAGTTGCACCCCTAAATATAATCACTAACTTTTTAAGCAATTGACACAAAATGAATACTACCATCAAAGGAATTGGGTTTCAGCAACTTCTTTAAAGTTGAATTATCTGCTCCTCGCCAAATGGACTGGCTTTAGCTTCATTAGCAATAGGTTGAGTGCAACCAAGCTTGTTCTTGGGCTTCCAATTTATTAGTTTTCAAGAATATGCCAGTAAGTCTCTTGTTCATGATCATGTTTTTTGTATTGGTCACACCAAGTTTGGGGCTTCTCCTGTTGGCTTATTTTACTAACATTAGTACTGGTAAGAACAAGTGTCAGGGTCATGGTATCCGAGTTCTCAGCTTTCTTCCTAAGCAAAACATTTCTATGACCCCCCACCCTCTTAACCTCAGAAAAAAAATAATTAAATAATTAAAAAAAAAACTTCACCAAGAGATGGAAGAGGTTGCCTACCGATTATCGTCCCCCTAACTTCATCAAACTCAATGTTAAGTCCTGCCAAGAACCTAAATATTCATCGCTTCTCTGCTACTTTTTTGTTTGATTATGATCATCTAAAGAATTTCATTTATAATCGTTAAACAAAACAAGATCTTGCCACAATCGTTTAATGAATTGAAATATCTAGTGACACTCTCTCCTCTTTCATCGAGTTTAACAGTCAATTCATATACCTAAGACTGATCTCCCAAATTTGAGTATTTTTGGTTTATGTTGCCCCAAAGTTCCATCATGGCATAACACGTAGTTGAAGCTGATTTTTTCTTCCATAGAATTCACGAGCGAAGTCATGCCAATGGAATTCTCAGTATCCCACATAGTGTAGGTTGAGTCCTCATTTGGTGCCTTTGTGTCTCCAGTTAAGTATTCAATCTTGGTCACCACTTGGATGACTAAGTGGTTGACATGTGTGTATAGGATGTTAGGGTAAGATAGTCCAAGGTTCGAAGTTAGATAGAAGTGGTGGCCTCGTTACCCCTCCCCTGAAGTACACCCCTACCAAATACCTTGCTATTCAAGGTAGGTTGCTGAATTGAAAAAAAAAAAAAAAGGTATCCAATCATGCCTCTCCCACAAACATACATCCAAACAAATAGAGACTAGTGCAAAAAATTATCACCGCCCGATAGGATGGTGGTTATTTGGATAGGAATGAATTGGGTTTCAATATTTTTATGTGGGTTTGAGATTGAAGTAGGGACACTAGCGTTGGATGAAATTTCAGATATGGTGAAATGGCTTTGGACGAAGAACTAACTAGTCTTTTTAGGAGACTCCGATACCATATAAACCACAGAGAAAACAATTCTCATTATTGTCCTTTAAAGTTATACATTAATATTCTCTTATATAGAGTGCAAGAACTAGAAAAGGAACCAACATAGAAGGAAACTGATAATAATACATAGCTATACACAGCAATAAACGGCCAACTATACAACTCGTTCTGTTAGTAAACAACTATACAAATTAGATAGTTAATAATTCTATAATATTAATAGCCAAATCATCTACAAATTTCTTACAATTTTAGCTTGGTTTTGGGATAAGAAATAGTCCTAGGGTGACTGTAGACACCCTTTCTTGTTTTGTTTTGATTTGATATAGTTTGTTTTGCAATTATGTTTTTAATAATTTGTCATTTGTGTGGTGCATTTTTGGCATTTTGAAAACTTAAGGTTGTGTTGGTAATTCTTAAAACAGATGTTTTGTAATTTTGATAGAACTTGAGCCTTGTTGTGCATTTTTTTCACCCACTAACTGTCTGGATGAGCTGTCTTGTTTTGGTTGGATGCTTTATTGCATGTGAGGACCACTAGGAAGCTTCCATGCACTTTCCTAAGACCCTAATGCATGGGATATATAATCTCTCTTTAGTTTTCTGCATGGGAGGCTAGGGAAGGGAGAGGGAGCTTTTCTTTTCTGCTAGTGGGCTGGGAAAACGGGAATAGTGATATTTTTTCTGAGGGAGAGATCCTCTCATGTCTTTTGGGAAGGAGCAGCTGTTGGAGCTCAAGGGAGAGAGAGGAACTGTTAGTATTTGGCTCTTCTTTGGGCTGCCAGTTTCTGGTTGTTTATCCTTTAGATTGGCAGTGAGATTCCCAACAGATTTTGAGAGATTTCAGCTTTCTTTAGTTCTTGATCAGGTATGATTATTGAAACTGTTTTGGTTTAACAAATCTGGTAGCCATGTAGCCTTTCATTTGACATTTGTTCTTCAATAAATATGTATAGAATAAAACAGCTTTCATTGGTATTGGATGCTGCATGTCATTTCTGTTTTCTTTGTTCTTTAGATGGTTCATTTCTATACCTGTCCATGATGGCTGGAGTGAGAGACCTCATTCCCCATGGTCATTAGCAGGATTTTATGGTCAGATTTGGATCTTCTCTTTATTCTTAGTTTTGAAATTTGATTGCCGTTTTGATTCACGCTACTGTCTAGATTTTCGGTTGAGCATGTTGTTAATCGTTTTATATGCTTTGAATAACCTATTTTTTGTTTCTGCATACATGGGTTTATGCATGAAATAAATACTGGCTACACACCTTGATTTGATCATTTCTATGATTCTGACAGTCTCATATAATCTCTGTTTTGAATGTTTTGTGTATGAGTTAATTGAGAGCCATTTACAGCCACTTGATGATTAAATTCATGTCTCTGTTTTTCATTAGTGAGAAGATTGAAGTAAACAGATTTCTGAGTTCAATAAAAACATGTTAGTTGAATGAAAGAAAACATATGGAATGGGTTGTGAGATTTACTGCTTTGTTTGAACTTGTTCATGATTTTTGGGTATTTAATTCTCTATCATTGGTTTGATATACTTGAGAAGAATAAGTGGTTGGAATAGGACTTCCTATGGTGCATTGCTGAAATTTTGCACTATTTTTGGACTCATGGTGTGTTGCTGAATCTTCATACAATAGTGCTGAAACTGGATTTCCTTTGTGAAATATTCTGTTGTGGAAATGAAATTTGAACAGTTTGTTGGAATCAAATGGAATCCTACATGCAGCTTACAAAACCATCAAAAATTCTTTTCAAAACCAACCAAAGTACAATGAAATCTGCCTGAGTAAAAAGAAATACAATAAACACTTATGGAAACCCATTTTTGGGGTGCAAAGGGTGCCTAAACCCTTCCCTTTGTACAACTAAGCAACTTCCCTAGAATCTCTGATGTGGACTAGTTGAATATGACATTATTTTCCAGTTTTTCCTCAAAAACTGGTGGCGACTCCAAATCTCAATCATTAAAGCATTACAATTTGGCGACTCCACTAGGGAACTTGCTTGATTCCATTTGTTAAGTGTTTGTTGTATTTCCTTTGAGAATCTCTGGTTGGTTTAAATTTCTGATATGGTTGAGTTGATTCCATTGTTTTATAAATTCTGCTTTGGCTGACAAGTGTCAGATTGCATTTCGAAAAATCTGTTTTGGGAAAGAGAATTGTGATTGGAAGTGCAAACAGAATTTGACCTGCAGATTTTCTTGAGCTGTCAAGTATCAATTTGATTTTTGGACCGGTTTGTAAGTTGGTTGTGTGGACATGATTGGAGTGTAATTTGATAGTTGGTATTGAGGTTCTATTGCACAATATGCATTCCCAACTTCTGCTGTTCAAAAGATGTTTGCACTTGTGTTGGATTTTGCCACATTTCTACTGAATTTCTTGCCTGGTTGAACATGTCTTCGTTTGTTTGGGTGATAAACATGCAGTTTGTTGATGTCGAAAGATGTGATTATGCTGGAAAATTTCTTTGAAATTTCATGGATTTTGAAAATCTGATTTGAGCTTCATTTGCTGCATCGAATGCAGTTGAGAAGGGATTCCAAAAGTTCAACCTTTGAATCTGAAATTTTGGACTGATTGACTTTGGTTCTTGCTTAAATACAATTCTCATTGGAATCATGATCTGTTTGAGAGAGTTTGGAAAATGCATGCCTTTGGTTTGTGATCTAACAGTTGAATATGATGGGGAATGTGGATTTTTTTTGGTAACTGGTGAATGTCTGGATTGCTGAAATCTTTGGAACTTAATCTTAATCTGTTTTGTTCAAGATCCTCTCTCTTTATGTTGCTGAATTTTAGAATAGCACTGATTATTATAAGCTTCAATTGTTTAAGCTATTGTTGTTGAATTCAGCTCACTTTGAATCGACATTTGTTCTAAGATTGAACTTCGAAATACAAATTGCTGAAGTGCTGAACTTGGAGATGAAGTTCAGATTGTTTGGATTCATGTGAACTGAATCGGATTTAGAGCGTGTCAAATATTGAAATCTTTGTGACTGCTGGATTATTGTGGCAATTTGTTTTCTTGGATCGTAAGATTTTTTATGAACTAATTTGAATTCTAACTTGTTCTTAAGGCTTCTCTGGATTTTTAGAAACTTGGTCTAATATCTGAAAACTGCTGAATCATGTCTGTTACTGAACTTTCTGATTGTTTGGCTTGTTTTATTTTTAGAATTTTCTGCTGAAACTGTGTAAGGCTGATTGTTAGATTCTGATGGATAGTTGTTCTCAAGATTGAATTCTGAAATTGCTAGAATCAGATGGTTTGATTGGTGGATAACTGATTGTTCTTGAGATTGTTGAATTTCGTAATGCCAATTGATGTATTGCTGATGAGTTTTCTGTCAAGATGATGATTTTCAATCGGACTATCATCAATATGATGATATCATGACTCAATATGATTGTGGATGCATTCCATGTCTAGATATCATATGGGGATTGATTCCATCATTTAAACTTGTCATATTAAGACATATTGTTATATCTGATTTTGCAAAACTTGTCAAGATACCTGAAGATCAGATTGATGCATTCTCATTTTGAGTTGTCGAATGGCTAGAGTTGGGGGGTTCCTTCACCAAATGGTGAAGGGAGCGGATGGATTCCCAACTTAGCCTTATGAAAGATTATTTTGAGTTGTTGAATGACTAGAGTTGGAGGGTTCCTTCATTGCTTGGTGAAGGAAGCGGATGGATCCCAACTTAGTCTTGATAAATGATTTGGTGGCTATGAATGACAAGTTTTGAAAAATGGATATGGAATGCATTTTGATATGATATGTTGAATTGTAGGATGAATTTCTATCTTGGCATCTATTTATGCAACTTGTTATCCATTTATTGTCTGATTGAATAATCTGATTGAATGTGAAATTTGTTGCTAAAGTACATATATGACTACCATGCAAAATTGAGTTTACGATTAAAAACAATGTGTTAAAACGTAATGATATATCTGATTTTCTGAAATTTATCTTGCCATTTGAAATCAGATGATGTTTTGGTTGCTTCCTTGGCTATGGTTGGGGGGTTCCTTCACTGAATAGGGGGGAAGCGGATTGATTCCCAATTTAGTTTTGGATTGCATGACTAGGGTTGGGGGGTTCCTTCACTAAATGGTGAAGGGAGCGAATGAATCCCAACTTAGTCTTGAACATTAATTGAATGAAGTGGAATGATAAATCTTGGAAATAAAGATAGGTCATGCATTTTGATAGGTTGTTTTGAATTGTAGAATCAGTTTTTGCTGTGGTTTTGTTTATGTTTGTATATAACAACAGATTTCATTGGCTTCCATTTTGTGAATATTGCATTACATAGGAAATCTTTTTGTGTATGCATTGCTATGTTGATAGCTGAAGTTCAAGTTGTTTTATCCAATTGCGTTGAAAAAGTCATGGTACCAAGCATATGCTTATATTTAATGGGTTGTTCATCTTTTATTATGGATTTGTGATAGATGTCAACTGATTTGCGCTACAATTGGGGGGTTCCTATTGCTAAATGGTGGTAGGGAGCGGATTAATCCCAATTCTAGCAATTAGAGGTTGATGGTTGGTTTGCAAACTCATTATTTATAGTATATACTTGGATGACATAGCTTGGATTGAAGGCAACAACATTGTCTTGCTTTCCTTTGTTTATTGTTTGGATTTCAGGTATTGTCATCATGACATGATTGGTTGTGAGTTGGAGACGTGGTGGAGCATTTGTCATCAGTTTGCAGAAAAGTGAAGAAGATTTGAGGACAAATTTTGGAGCAGATTTCAGTAGGATTTCAACAGTGATCAGCCTTGCAAGGGGGGTGCTTCTTCACCAGTTTGAAGACCATTTTTCATAGAGAGTCAAGACTCCATGTAGAGCTGGATCACCTAGTGTCGTAGGGTTACTATGGGTGCTTTCTTTGAGTCTTTGTTATTAACTTAGGCATTTTTGTTTTGATTCTTTGTTGTCAACTTGTAATAGATAGAAGAAGATAGTGGAAAACTTGCATTACATGTTTGCATTTGTGGTTGCTTGTGCTCTTTAATAAGAGCTAGGATCCCGTGCTTGAGTAAGGAGTACCGCTACGTCTTTGACGGTCAGTATGGGCTTCTAAAGAGCACACCCCACGACACGTACCTAAGATCAAGTTAAGTTTTGGCTTAGCTTAGGAGGTATATAGTTGGGGGAACCTGTGAAGGAGAAGGAACCCTAGTTCATTTTGATTTCGTTTACATAAGGCCCATCTTAATTTGTCTTTACATTTATAGTGTCCATAGTAAGAGTTTATTTTGGATTAGTTATTTGAATTCTTTACTAGCTTGTCCATATTTTTGCATTTCCTTTGCTTGCATCTAGGGTTTCTAACAATAGGTCCTAAGAGAACTCTGTCCACCCATAGGAGTCCAATAATCACCCGCTCGAAAAGGACGAATCAAGAACCACCCATCATGGCTAGTTCCTCAAACGTAGAGAACCCTGGAGGCTATTCTACTGAAGAGCATGTCCGTGTGCTTTCAGTGGACATGCAGGTTGTGAAAGAAAAAATGGATAAAATGATGGATATCCTCCAGGCCATGACCTTGCAGAAAGGTACCAATGATAATGCTGAATTTTCAAACAGGCAAGGTCATGACCATCATGAGCGTCCTCCTTCCTCAAACGACCATTAAGGCCAAACCGCACAAAATCTTCAAAATCAGTATGATCATTATGAGGAGGAGGATCCTAGAGGTGCAAAGATTGATGAGTTAACCGCATCTTTAGCTAGGTTGGAGGAACGAATAACACGGATGCAGGATGGCACCAGTAGAGCAATGAATTTGGGGGATTTTTACATGTTTCCAAGATCCCGATTTCCTCCAGATTTTCAGAAGCCTGTATTCCGTAAGTATTCAGGAGAAGGGCTTCCAGAGATTCACATTAGGACATATTGCGCAGCCATGAGTGAATGTAGCCATGATGATGGCTTGATGATTCGATATTTTTCAGAGAGTTTAGATGGTCCAGCTCTAACTTGGTTTCACACACTGGCACCTGAGAGTCTTAGGTCATGGAATCACTTAGTTCATCTCTTTGTGAAACAATATGCTTTTAACCAAGATGTGCTACCCAAGAGGGAGGATGTAATGGCCATGACCCAAAAATCAGACGAATCATTCACAGCTTATGCTACCAGGGTCAGAGCCATGGCTGCTCAATTGAGGGAACCAATGACTGAGCAAGACCAAATGAATGTTGTATCACAGAATTGCAGTTCAAAAATTGCAGGATACTTGATGGTACACTGCCAACCGGACTTTCCATCATTGATAAACATGGGGAATAGAGTAGAGACAATGATCAAATTGGGTAAGCTTGCCCCATGCACTCCATATGGCAATCAATTCACGAATACATTCAAGAAGGGAAAAACTGATCAAAAGTCCGGGAGCAGTGGACCATCAAGTGGAGAAGTGAATGTTGTGAGCAAAAGCCCCAATTTTGTGAGCGTTCCATCACCCTCCACAGCACAAGGACAGGACGAATGTGGCAATGACATCAACTAACCGACCATCAAGGCCCAGAAGGAATTTTACTCGGTTAGCGATGTCCTATCCTGATTTGCTAAATTTGTTGGTCCAACAGGGTCTCCTCACCTTACGGAACCCAAGACCGCCACAAGATCCTTTGCCCAAATGGTATGATGAAAAAGCATATTGTGTCTTTCATCAAGAGAGGGGACACAGTACAGAACGCTGCATCGGGCTGAAACATGTTATTCAAGATCTTATTTACACAAGAAAGGTGGATTTAGGAGGTCCATTAGGGCAAGAAGGAAGTGTGATTCAAAACCCTTTGCCAGCGCATGATATTCCATCAACTTCAAATACTCCGCCAATCAACTTCTTAGAAGAAGAAGCTGGACCGTCCAACCCAACTGCGAGCATTACATGAGGAAGTGTACATTCAATGGAGAAAGGCAAAGCAAAGATGGAAGAAAGTGTGCCGACACCCCCGATCCCGCAACCCCCGCAAGAGATTGTCCAACCCATAAGAACCGCGTATGCACAAAGGGTAATTTTGCCATTAGCTTCGGCTACCTCACGCGACCAAGCAGGTAACAGTCGAGTTGTTTTGCCAGTTGCCAACCAAGGTAAGGTTGATGTAAGATTTTCGAACTCACCATGTGAAGTTTCTTTCAATTCATGTACAAAGAAGTTAGTGTTGCAAGTGGCTCCATCACAGATGCCAACTGAAAACTATGAAAAGAAGGTCATGTTGGAGTTGGCCCAACCGATTGATACCCGTCAGGTGCCACCAAATGATGATTTAATTGATTCAGTTGCTAATATGACACCTTTTGGACGTGTATACAAAAGAGACGCCAACCGAAAGGTAGCATTCCAGAATGAAGAACAAAAGGAAGGAATGTCTGACAACTCGAAAGCGGAGGGATACAATGTTGTCAGTCAATTAAAAAGCATAGCCGCACAAATTTCCATCTGGGAACTACTTATGACGTCCCTGGCTCATAGGGACAAATTTGTCGAAGTGCTAAACAATGCCCACTTACCCATGGAGACATCTCCCGAAACTGTGGCCAACATGATCGGACAGATTATGCTTCCCCAAGTGATAACTTTTAACAACGAGGAATTACCAAAGGAGGGGAAGCAACACACTCGATCCTTGAACATATCAGTCAAACATGCTGATTTCAAAATCCCACTGGTACTCATTGATAATGGATCTGGGTTGAATGTTTGTCCAAAGAGGACGTTGGATTCCATGGGTATCGGGATGGAGAAAGTTAGACAAAAAAGTTTGGTTGTTAGAGCCTTCGACAACTCCAGAAAAGAGGCCATCGGGAAAATTGACTTGAATATTGTAGTGGGTCCAAAGA
Source organism: Annona cherimola (assembly GCA_030490835.1). Classification (NCBI taxonomy): domain Eukaryota; kingdom Viridiplantae; phylum Streptophyta; class Magnoliopsida; order Magnoliales; family Annonaceae; genus Annona; species Annona cherimola. Next base: position 59,711,636 of record CM059974.1, read on the forward strand.
AATTCAATATCCCTTTTCAAGTTTTAGACATTCCAGCCTCATTTAATCTATTTCTTGGAAGACCTTGGATTCATGATGCGGAGGCAATACCATCAACCTTGCACCAAAGAGTGAAATTTCCATTTGATAACCAGATTGTGGTGGTATTGTCCGAAATGGAAGTAGAATTACCAGTTGAATCCGAGGTCCCGGTTGTACAAGTTGAGCACACTGCTGATGATGTCCCCTACCATAGTTTTCAGTTTGAGAAAGTGCAAAGTAAGCCCCAGGGGCATCCTGGGAAAGTTGATCCAATCTTTCCATTAGTTGATTGTTTGACCTTTTTCTATAAGGCAAAGAATGCCTCAAAAGCCAAACTTTCGGAGGTCAAATTGCAAAAGAATAAGGCCGGTTTAGGATTCAAGGAAAAATCGAACAAAAAGACATTGTCTGTCGGAATTCGTCCAAACAGACCAGGGGCATTGAATCCTACTTGGCAAATCATCACCAAGGAACAACTTTCTCAGGCACTTGCTTCACTCCAACTAGGACCGAATTGCAAGAAATTGAGAATTGATGATCTCTCTTTGCAGGAACCACAAACCACGGCGGCGCAAATTGAAGGAGTCAAAGAGACAAATTTTGAAGATGGTCAAGTGGAAGGAATTGAAGATGATAATGATGATTTTGGTATTGATGGAATTATGGTCATTGAATATGACTAGAAGGAGACCGATCTGAGAATACCGCGTCATGACTCGAGGTGGTATTTCAAATATGCGAAAACAACCGGTGGGGTAGGCATCGGTTGGTAAAAAAAACTCAGTTGTAAATACAATAGAAAAATTCGGACACAATTGGTATGCTGTACCTTTGTGTTCGGGCCCAAAAAAACTTGAAAAACAAGAAAAATTCAAAAACACTGAAAAATCAAACAAAATCTCAAAAAAATCAAGAAAAAAGAAAATTGTAAAAAACATTGGAAAAACATCGGAAAATCCTAAAAAATCAGAAAAGAAGAAAATCCCCAAAAAATTGAAAATTGCAAAAAAGCCAAAAATATTAAGAAACTTCCAAAAAATACTAAGCAATAAAGGTTGAAATTTTAATGTTAATGAGGTGGACATTCCCATCAAGCTTCATGAGGAAGAATCATTAGAATCTGAATTCAATGAATTAGTTGAAAGAATTGAAAACAAAACCAATGTAGATTCTAAGGATTTTGAGATTATCAATCTAGGTACCAAGGATAAGCCAAGGGAGGTAAAGGTTGGAAAATCATTGTCTCCCCAAAATAGACAACGAATGATTGAATTTCTCCGATCTCATCTTGTTAGCTTTGCGTTTTCCTATGAAGACATGCTAGGGCTTGATGAAGGTTTGGTTGTCCATCGTCTACCTTTGAAGTTCGGGTGCAAACCAATGAAGCAAAAATTGAGAAGATAAAGGCCAGACTTGATCCTCCAGATCAAAGAGGAAGTCGTGAAGCAGTACAATGCAGGTTTTTTAATAACGACAGAATATCCTGAATGGTTAGCAAACATTGTCCCGGTTTGGAAGAAAGATGGGAAAGTGAGAATGTGCATCGACTTTCGGGATTTGAATCGCGCCAGTCCGAAAGATGATTTTCCTTTGCCCCACATCGACACATTGGTGGACAACACAGCTGGCAATAGGATTTTCTCTTTTATAGATGGCTTTTCAGGATACAACCAGATCAAGATGGCCACAGAAGATCAAGAAAAGACTTCCTTCATCACTCCATGGGGCACGTATTGCTATAAGATCACGCCGTTTGGTTTGAAGAATGCTGGGGCAACATACCAAAGGGCAATGACTGCTTTGTTTCATGACATGATGCACAAAGAGATGGAAGTCTATGTCGATGACATGATCGTGAAGTCCCAAGGAGTAGAAGAGCATTTTCAAGCGCTAGAGAAGTTATTCGAACGCCTAGAAAAGTATCAACTGAGGTTGAACCCGAAAAAGTGCATTTTTTGTGCGGGATCAGGAAAACTGTTGGGATTTATGGTCAGCAAGGATGGTATCAGTGTGGATGAGGATAAGAGGAAAGCCATCTTGGAAATGCCTCCTCCGAAGACCGAGAAAGAAATTAGGGAATTTTTGGGAAGAATCTAATACATCAGCAGGTTCATTGCTAAGCTTACTCCAATATGCGAGCCGATCTTCAAATTGTTGAGCAAGAATGACCCGGGCATTTGGACTAAGGAATGTCAAGAGGCTTTCGACAAAGTTAAAGCTTATTTGGTGAATCCACCAATTTTGGTTCCACCAGTTCCAGGAAGGCCTTTGCTTCTCTACATGTCGGTAAGTGAATTTTCGGCAGGATGCGTCCTAGGACAGCACGATGAAACCGGAAGGAAAATGCGATTTATTATATTAGCAGGAAGTTTCGTGATTATGAAGTGAAGTATAACATGTTGGAAAAAGCTTGTCTAACCTTGGTGTGGGCGACCCAAAAATTACGGCAATACATGTTGGCATATCCAATTATGTTAATATCTCGTTTGGATCCCCTAAGATATCTACGTGAGAAGCCGGCTCCGACAGGAAGACTAGCAAAGTGGCAATTGATGCTAGCTGAGTTTGACATCACCTATGTCACCCAAAAGACGATCAAAGCTCAAGCTATTGCAGACCACCTTGCAGAGCATCCTCTGCCAGAGCATGAATCACTCCGAGACCAATTTCCAGATGAAGACATTTCGCAAATTGAAGAAGAGGAAATAGAAGAAGATAGAAATATCTGGATCATGTACTTTGATGGGGCAACAAACAGCAAGGGAAGTGGGATCGGGGCCATTCTCATTTCACCTGTCGGAGCACCCATACCATTTTCGAGAAGGTTGGAATTTGAATGCACGAACAATATGGCGGAGTATGAAGCATGTATTGCGGGCTTAAGAGAAGCTATAGCTTTGGGAATACGTAAAATGCAAGTATTTGGGGATTCTCTTCTTACAATAAGCCAGATAAATGGTGTATGGAAGGTGAGGGATGAAAAGTTGATTCCTTATCTGGTTTATTTGGAGAACATGATAGAGGAGTTCGAAGAAGTCACATTTACCCATCTACCTCGTACCCAAAATCAGTTTGCTGATGCTCTAGCTACGTTGGCCTCCATTTTGCCAATTTTCAATGGTGAAGAGAATTGGATGATCACTGTTCGACCTCAGAATTTGCCAGCATTTTGCCTACAGATAGAGGAGGCAGAAACAGATGATGATGAACCATGGTATACTGACATCAAACAGTATTTAGAGAAGCAGACCTATCCACCAGAAGCGACTCAAAATGATCATCGGACAATCCGAAGGTTAGCGTCTCAATTTGTTATACTTGGAGGCGTGCTATACAAGCGATCATTCGATCATATCATGCTGAGGTGTTTGGATATGGAGGAAGCAAACACAGTGATGTCGAATGTGCATGAAGGTAGCTGTGGTCCTCACATGAATGGGCTGATGATGGCAAAGAAGATCTTGAGAATTGGATATTACTGGTTAACTATGGAGACGGATTGTTGCCAGTTCGTTAGAAAGTGCAGAAAATGTCAAGAGCATGTCAATCAAATTCATGTGCCGAGCAATGAACTCCATTTTCTCACTACTCCGTGGCCATTCTCAAGGTGGGGTATTGACATGATTGCTAAGATATCCCCGAGAGCATCAAATGGACATGAATACATCTTGGTTGCTGTGGATTATTTTACAAAATGGGTTGAAGCTGCTTCATTTGCCAAGGTCACAGCTAACCAAGTGGCGAAATTCATAATGGGACATATCATCAGTCGTTTTGGAGTTCCAATGGAAATTATCACAGACAATGGCACCAATTTTGTCAATAAGAAGGTTGATGGATTGCTACAATCATATAAGATAAAACATCATAGGTCTACTCCATATCGACCACAAGGAAACGGAGGAGTTGAAGCTGCAAACAAGACACTGATTCGCATTCTCGAGAAGATGGTTATAACTTATAAAGATTGGCATGAGAAGATCCCGTTCGCATTATGGGCATATCGTACATCCATTCGCACCCCAACAAGGGCAACCCCTTATGCCCTTACATATGGAATGGAGGTCGTTTTGCCCGTGGAGGTTGAAATCTCATCTCTTAGAATTTTGTTGGAAAGAGAGGTGAATGAAGTTGAATGGCAGAAAACAAGCTATGATCAATTGACACTCATTGAAGAAAAGAGAATGAAGGCTCTATGTCACACTCAAGCATATCAACGACGGATGACAGTCTTTCAACAAGAAGGTCAAAGAAAGGATATTTCATCCAGGAGATGTAGTGATGAAGCAGATTTTGCCTATGTACCTCCATGATCCAAGAGGTAAGTTCAAACCAAATTAGGAAGGACCTTACATTGTTAAAGAAGTATTTTCTGGAGGAGCACTGCGTTTGGTCAACATGGATGGGGCCATATTGCCAGAACCAATTAACTCCGACTATGTCAAGATTTTCACCGGTCTTGAATCCAATGATTTACCTAATGAACCCAGAGATCAAAATACAGGTGATAAGTAATTGAATTTCTATTAGGAATCTCATATGCAAGAGGCAATTTTTCATTAGTTCTCCCTCATAGGAACTACAAAAAAAAAAAAAAAACCTTTTCGTAAACCAAATTTTGAGCAATTAGCCTTCTTTTTATTGTCAGAGAAACCCACATTTGAGTCTCATTATCCCACAAACCATAATAAATGCTGCTCACGAAGTTTAGCCCAATATTTGAAAAAAGAAAAAAAAAGAGAGGATTTTTGAGGAGGAAAAGCATTGTCAAAACATAAATGAAGAGAAAGAAAGGTTTGTTCAAAAGAAATTTGAAAGGAAATGAAATATTGAGAAAAATAAGAAAAAGGATATTTGAAATAGTCAAGAAAAAAGGAATAGAAGTGGAGTGAACAGTCATCCAACCCAATGCATTGATTTTTGAGCCAAATATACTTTTGTTGTTACCCATGTCCCAAACCCCATTACAACCTAATAAAAGACCTCTTGAGATGTCCTAGTAGGATCCATTGCTTACAACTGGGGCGTTGGTCAATGGTAAAATTTTGTAAATCAAAGGAAGAGACATTCTTGTTGGTCTTTTCCCATTGGTCAGTGGAGAACAGAAAGGAGTGTTGACAATTATTTCATGAGTGCAATGAACCTGCACTAATTCCCAATGAAGTCGTGGCAAGGAACCGGTGGAAGCTATAAGAAGATATGTCATGAACCCGTGCATTGGACGAAGTAAAGAAAATGGACAATCACAAAGCGACGCAAGGTTTGGAAAGGAGAGTTGCGTTCACAAGTTGTCTAATAAAGGGAGTACAATTGTTAATTCAATCTTTTGCTAAACAAAAGTGAATCCAAAATACACAATTGAGAACTCTCACAATCTTTAGATAATACTTGACAATTTTTCATTCAAGTAAGCTAATTCATTTTCCAGAATCTTTTACCTGAAAGCAAAATGGGATACATTCCAGTTCAAAAACAAGTTTCCAATATGAATAATCATGAGGCCTAGTTTAGATTTGAAAATGTTTACAATTCATGTTAAGATAACATCGAAGCTAAATAATCAATCTCTTTGTTGTTATCTGAAATGATTCTTTTCAATCTGGCTATTTCCCTCATTTGATGAGCATTCACAGCTTCCAATTCCGAAATTCTTCCTTGATATTGAGTCTCCAAATTGGTAAGTGTTCTATTTTGTTCATCAATTATTTTCTTCAATCTCTCGATCTCCTCTTGAGAGCTTTCGTCTGTAATCCCCGATGATGGATGTTGATAATATGTTTCTTCTTGATAGGTGAAGGGGGTGGAAGATGAAGTTGCAACTGGGGCATTCGAGGAAGCAACGTTGAGGGGTGAAATAGGTTATACCAACCGGATATTGATGAAAAAACTGCAGTAATGAAAAGGACTAGGCATGGCAGTTTCCTTTTGAGAACAAGCAGGTGGCTTTGCCATTTTGAAAAAAAAAAAAAAAAAAAAAACAAGTTGCTGCCATAGAAAATTAATGGTGGAGCAGCAATAAAGAGAGGATACTGCAGGTGGCAGCTTTCTTTTGGGAGACATGTGACTACCCATGTCATTTTGGGCAAAAAGGATGAGATGCTTTGGATGGAACTTTTACCTATACATTGGAAGAGATCGTCAAGGGACTTTGACTTGGTTCATTGAGATGGACCAAATGATATGCAATTCATTTGGATTCTTGTAATAGAAAAATCAAAAAAAAAAAAATCAAAAAAATCTGAAAATTCAAAATTCAAAAAAAATAATAATAAATAAATCCGAAAATACAAAAAAATCAGAAAATGCAAAATTGAACTGAAAAATGGATGATGAAAAATTGAATTCAAGTTTGATGAATGGTTCGATGGTGTCAGTCTAAACTTACAGTGTTAGCCTGACCGTATCTCCCCTAATTAATTTGTGCGATTTGTTATGCCATTTATTTTGCAAAAAATCATTATCATTATTAAATATTTTGACGGCAAATTAGCAAATGTCATCACCTTCAAGCCTGTAAGGCTTCGCGAATGAAGCATGGTAGTTGGTGCATGGGCGATGGGTCTATATCCTGTAAGGCTTCGTGAATGAAGCATGGTGATGACCAAGGAGTTGACGAATCTATTTGTTTCAAAATTCATGGCATGATAATCAGACAATTTAATGAAGGGAATGCACGCAATAGTGCATCATATCAAACTATTAAGCCAGTTAATTTTGGGTCACTTGATTCTTCATGAAGGATGGCTCAAAATTTTTTATTTCATCCATGGATTCATATGATTTTACTGGCAGGGTGTCTCGAATCTTTGACTTTCGACTTGCGAAGTCTTAGCCAAAGAGGGGCATCTGTAGACACCCTTTCTTGTTTTGTTTTGATTTGATATAGTTTGTTTTGCAATTATGTTTTTAATAATTTGTCATTTGTGTGGTGCATTTTTGGCATTTTGAAAACTTAAGATTGTGTTGGTAATTCTTAAAACAGATGTTTTGTAATTTTGATAGAACTTGAGCCTTGTTGTGCATTTTGTTCACCCACTAACTGTTTGGATGAGCTGTCTTGTTTTGGTTGGATGCTTTATTGCATGTGGGGACCACTAGGAAGCTTCCATGCACTTTCCTAAGACCCTAATGCATGGGATATATAATCTCTCTTTAGTTTTCTGCATGGGAGGCTAGGGAAGGGAGAGGGAGCTTTTCTTTTCTGCTTGTGGGCTGGGAAAACGAGAATGGTGATATTTTTTCTAAGGGAGAGAGTTTTCTGAGGAGGGAGAGATCCTCTCACGTTTTTTGGGAAGGAGTAGCTGTTGGAGCTCAAGGGGGAGAGAGGAACTGTTAGTATTTGGCTCTTCTTTGGGCTGCAAGTTTCTGGTTGTTTATCCTTTAGATTGGCAGTGAGATTCCCAACAGATTTTGAGAGATTTCAGCTTTCTTTAGTTCTTGATCAGGTATGATTATTGAAACTGTTTTGGTTTAACAAATCTGGTAGCCATGTAGCCTTTCATTTGACATTTGTTCTTCAATAAATATGTATAGAATAAAACAGCTTTCATTGGTATTGGATGCTGCATGTCATTTCTGTTTTCTTTGTTCTTTAGATGGTTCATTTCTATACCTGTCCATGATGGCTGGAGTGAGAGACCTCATTCCCCATGGTCATTAGCAGGATTTTATGGGCAGATTTGGATCTTCTCTTTATTCTTAGTTTTGAAATTTGATTGCCGTTTTGATTCACGCTACTGTCTAGATTTTCGGTTGAGCATGTTGTTAATCGTTTTATATGCTTTGAATAACCTATTTTTTGTTTCTGCATACATGGGTTTATGCATGAAATAAATACTGGCTACACACCTTGATTTGATCATTTCTATGATTCTGACAGTCTCATATAATCTCTGTTTTGAATGTTTTGTGTATGAGTTAATTGAGAGCCATTTACAGCCACTTGATGATTAAATTCATGTCTCTGTTTTTCATTAGTGAGAAGATTGAAGTAAACAGATTTCTGAGTTCAATAAAAACATGTTAGTTGAATGAAAGAAAACATATGGAATGGGTTGTGAGATTTACTGCTTTGTTTGAACTTGTTCATGATTTTTGGGTATTTAATTCTCTATCATTGGTTTGATATACTTGAGAAGAATAAGTGGTTGGAATAGGACTTCCTATGGTGCATTGCTGAAATTTTGCACTATTTTTGGACTCATGGTGTGTTGCTGAATCTTCATACAATAGTGCTGAAACTGGATTTCCTTTGTGAAATATTCTGTTGTGGAAATGAAATTTGAACAGTTTGTTGGAATCAAATGGAATCCTACATGCAGCTTACAAAACCATCAAAAATTCTTTTCAAAACCAACCAAAGTACAATGAAATCTGCCTGAGTAAAAAGAAATACAATAAACACTTATGGAAACCCAGTTTTGGGGTGCAAAGGGTGCCTAAACCCTTCCCTTTGTACAACTAAGCAACTTCCCTAGAATCTCTGATGTGGACTAGTTGAATATGACATTATTTTCCAGTTTTTCCTCAAAAACTGGTGGCGACTCCAAATCTCAATCATTAAAGCATTACAGTGACTAATTACCGGAACCACATTTCGATTTGGGGACATGGGTGATTCTAGAAAAAGCTAGGGAAGAAACCCTATCTGATGATATCGAAATGACTTCTCATGGATTTGAGATGTTTTGCATTGAGACTAACGAAGTAGAGTTGGTAACAACCCTTCCCAGAATTTTAGTAGAATGCCAACTCAAGTAGTTTGTCTAGTCCGCATCCAAGTTATCAAAGGTTGAGTGTTTTAATCGTTATGGAAAGGGTCATACTGCATCTCGTTGTCCTAATCGTACTCCTGCATTGGATGCAAACGTGTCTGAAGAATACAATGAAAGAGACACTGACAAGGCAATTGATTCTTTAGAGGAACTGGATGATCTTAGTCTGGAAGTAGTAGATAAACAAGATGGGTTTGGAAATGCCAGTGTCATGAGATGCATTTTGTTCACACTTGATTCTAAAAACGATTGGGGGTGAGCTACCATTTTTCATGCATTTTTCACATGTAGTCATGTTGTGTGCAAAGTTGTTATCGATGGAGATAGTTCTATGAACGTGGTCTCAAAAAATAATATAGAAATGAAATTTAAGCGTGAGCCTAACCCACAACCTTACAGAGTTGCACAGGTAGATAAATCTTCACTACCTACCAGTGAAAGATGTCTAGTCCCTATCAAAATTGCAAATTATGTCGATCAAATTCGGTGTGATGTCTTTCCAATGGACGTAGCTCATGTTTTACTTGGTCATCCTTGGCTATTTGATATGAATGTTATACACTATGGAAAATCAAATACATATCTTATTAGACAAGATGGGAAATCAATTCTTTTGAAACCTGCTAAATCATCAAATAAAGACACAATGCAAGAAAAAAAAATTTATCCCATTGAACCCCTAAAGAGACCATTGAACATTCTAACTCAGAAAAATTTTGAAAAAGAGAGCAAAGAATCTGCTGTTGTATTGACGTTGGTCGGAAAGTCTAAGTCTAGAGTCCCTAAAGGTAAGTCTGTTATTTAATCCCATAAAATTACTAATATCTTGAAGGAATTTAAGGATGTAGCCCCCTGATGAGTTATCTGATGAACTACCACCTATGTGGAATATACAACATGCCATTCATTTGATTCCAGAATCTTAATGGCCTAATTTTCCTCACTACCAAATAAATCCTAAGGAATGTGCTAAACTCAAACGACAAGTGGATGAGTTAATCAAAAAAGGTTTTATTCATGAAAGCTTAACTTCATGTGCTGTAACTACATTAGTAACTCCAACAAAAGAAGAATCACAGAGAATGTGTATAAATAGTCGGGCCAATAAACAAATTAACCATTACATATCAATTTCCAATACCTAGATCGATCGTATGGCTGGCTAACGATGGTTCTCTAAGATCGATCTTAGAAGCAGATATCATCAAATTTGAATTAGAACTGGTGATGAATGAAAATTGAATTTAAGACTCAAGAAGGATTATATGAATGATTAGTTGTCTTTGAATTATCATATGCACCTAGCGCTTTTATAAAGGCAATGACTTGGATTTACAACTATTCATTAGAAAAAATTTTGTTGTCTATTTTGATGATATCTTGATCTATAGTCGTTTTAAGAAAGAACATCTCGGCAATGTGAGGAAATTTCTTGAAACTCTTCAAATTGGGAGACTGTTTGTTAATCTTAAGAAGTGTATTTTCATGCAAATGGAAGTTGTCTTTTTAGGATTCGTTGTTTCCATTAATGGTTTAGCAATAAGATTGTAATGATTTCTAAATAATACCTATCAAGTGTTTGATGAAATGCCTATGAGAAGTCACCAATTGTATTTTTAAAGGCAAATGAAAACTTAAAACCTTAATGACGCGTATGACATATTGGGATGATAAATTCCAAAAGAGCGAGCTTAAATATGGGTTAGTTGAAGTAGACTTGAGGCATGGGCAATGCACTTCATGTGTTGGGTCATAGCATGAAGTTGAGATTTGCTTAATGAAAAGTTATGCATGCATGATGTGGTAATTTTGAGAGTTGGGAATAACTAAGGTTTTAATAAATGAGAGTGTGGGTTTGTATATGATTATAGATTTATGTAAGTAAAAATCATTATATTGATTGAGTAATTCTTTTAAAATTGGAATGCTAGATAGAGCTTAACTTGATAACTAGATTGTAGAGTATTTTGACAAGAGGACATCATTGAAAGTAAAAAAGTTGTTTTCTTTTCAAATAAATATAGATTTGGTTTGTAAATGACTTATTTAGCCATTGCATACAGGCATCTCTCTTGTAATGCATGTTTTGGAAATTTCAAAGTTCTAAGTTGTATATGGAATTTTGAGATCTGTTAGGAATTAGGGGTTTTGTTTGAAATCTGAAGATTGAAGGATTTAGAAATGATTTCTCATGCAAATATAGTGCATTGAGGCAAAATATTTTAATTTCCTAATGATTTGTTATGATTTTTGAATTTTATCTATTAAGTGTTTAATAAAATTCCAATGAGAGATATAATTCATTAGATTCGTGTAAAAATAGATATTTATTATTCTAAAGGTATAAGTTGGTTGATTTCCTTCCAAATGAACCTTGGTTTCGAGTTGAGAATTATTTTCTTTTGTATTTCACGAGCATCGCTTTGACTTCATGATTATGGGCATTTTTTAAAGACTAATTATGTAGAGATCTTCACATCTTTGGAAATGGTAAATCTTGTGGAAAAGCATATGAGTGATATATTGAGAATAAGTAGGAGAAATTTTACATGAGTTTGACACATAATGGATGAAAGTCTATGAAGTTTGCATACAATTTTTGTCTTTTATATTGCCCATGTTGTGTTGGATGAAATGCATAAGTGAAATGTATAATGTACATGTTAATATAATATCTTAGTGAAATAAATACTTTGCTATAGTCGAATCATTTTGGGTTGTAATTGGCGTGGAATAAGACTTGTGATGGTTTGATATGGATGAGTATTGAGGTATATTATTTGTAAGAGAGATTAAATTTGCTTGCTCGAATTGTAATTGAATTGATATTAGAATAATGTAAACCCTTGTATTTGGAGGGGTAATGATAAATTGCAATGGATAGATGATGTAAGCAAAAGATGGGATGAGAGTTTAAATCCTAGCATAACTTAATTTAGAACTAGTGTTAATGAGACTATTAGATGAGCTTACGTATGGACTTGGTTCATGTATTTAGATGGATTTTGAGTTGACTTGGATTTTTAGATTTTCATGCCACGTGTTGATTTTAATGGCTTAAGGCAAAGCCCCTCATAGAAAATAATTTAGTTGTGTTTTGACATAGTTTTGTGAAATCATATGATGCATGGTTTTAACATGAACATGTAACATATGATGGCACAATTGATGCATGTGCATTCTTTGCATGGATAATGGTTTGATCGATAGTGTGATGCTATGGGAATGGAGTCCCAAACTTGGGATGACACGTGGGCTTTGCACTATTGATGAGTTGACATACGCCGGATAGTTCGATTTGTCATCGCATCGGCAACAGCCAGTAGTTGTATGCTTAAGGCATGAGTTGTGCATGGCTCTTGATGGACATGAGGATAGCTTGGTTGCACGTGTGCTAGTAGCATGACGTGATTGTGTGAGGTTAGTGAGAGCTCAATGTTTACATTGCATGCAGTGACTTGGCATACATGATAAATTTAGCATAGGTTTGCCATTGATTTCACTGATCGCACATACTGAGTTTGTCCGAACTCGTATTTGTTTGCAATGTTTTTAGTAGGACTGATATTGTAGGTATCTAGCTATGAGCTAAGTTATTTTGATCCCAAGTTGAGGTGGACCACGACAAGCATAAGTTATGTTAACTTTGATTATGTGACACTTTTGAAGTTAATGTATGTGTGACATGGGAAATATACACAAGTATGTATCATATTTGAGTTGTGAGATGTACATTTATATTGGGTTGTGGTTTACGAATGTATATCCTAGAGAGACTTTATTATTAGTGTAAGACAATAAATCCTACCAAGGGTCTGTTAGAGGGCTGATATGGCTCAATAGAGATCTGACAGAGGGTCTTATAAGATTCTCAGAGGGTTAGGAGAGATACCCAAAGAGTCTTAAAGGTTCCCAGGGGATCGGGCTGGATACCAAGAGGGTCCGGGACGATTCCTACAGGGTCGAGGACAACACCTAGAGGGTTAAGTTTTGAGAATCTGTGACAACCCCAGAGGGGGTGGCAAGACAAAGGGGAATGTAAAACGAACCCCCAATGACTTGTTTAAGAAGCAGGAGAGTTGAGAGAGAGAAGTGTATAGTTTGTAGGAATCTAGTAATGTTCTCGTCCACCAACTACAATGGGACAAATCTCTTTTTAAAGTAATGATAGGGTTCTAATTATCAAGGAAGCGTGCCCATGATATCTATTAGTGCTATTTTATAGGAAATTTGTTTTGGCGGTTTTAGAAGTGAAGAAGGTATAGGTCTTATGCCGCGTATCTAATCTTTAAGTTTTCTTATTATCAACTGTTATGTGATATGTGTCATGACACATGTATTAGTGAGGGAGTATCCCTACAATTAAGATTGTTATTTGTAAATAAAAAATTTACTTCTGCTATGAATTGAATTCTTACTTCCATGCATAGTTGTGATGATGATAATGAGACAAGGTTGATGTGATCTTAGATTGTTCCTGCTGCCATATAATTGCATAACATCATCATCATCATCATCATCATCATAAGCCATTTCCCACCTAGGTGGGGTCGGCTGCATGGATTCTATTACGCCATTCTTGACGATTTAAGACTAAATTCTCTGTAATTTGTAATATTTTTAAATCTTGTTTAATTACTTATATCCATATTTTTTTGGGTCTTCCTCTCATTCTCCTACCACCTTCTATTTAGATAGACTCTGTTTTCCTAACTGGTGCTACTTCAGGCCTCCTTTTAACTTGACCAAACCATCTTAATCTATTTTCTCTCATTTTATCACAAATTGGTCTCACTTTTAAGTTTTCTCGAATTATTTCATTCCTAATTTTATCTTTTCTTGTTTTACCACTCATCCACCTTAACATTCTCATTTCCGCTACGCTCATTTTTTGTATAAGTTGTTCTTTAACTGCCCGACATTCTGCCCCAAAAAGCATAGCAGGTCTAATCGCAGTCTTATAAAATTTTCCTTTTAATTTAATTGGAACTCGTCGGTCACATAAAATTCCTGACGCACTTCTCCATTTCTTCCAACCTGCTTGAATTTTATGTATTATATCTTCCTCAATTTCCCCGTTCTCTTGACTATTGATCCTAAGTACCGAAAGTAATTAATTTTTGTTACTAATTGATCTAAAATCTTAATTGGTTCCTCATTCGGGTTCTCACTATTATTAAAATTGCATTTCATATATTCAATTTTAGTGCGACTAATTCTAAAACCATTAGATTCTAAAGCATCTACCCACCTATTTAATTTAAAATTTAGTCCTTTAGTTTCATCTATTAGAACAATGTCATCTGCAAATAACATACACCAAGGTACTTCTTCTTGGAGATGTCTAGTAATTTCATCTCTTACTAAGGTAAAAAGGTAAGGACCCAAGCTGAGCCTTGATGTAGACCTATTTTAACTGGGAAGACATTACTATCTCCACTAATGGTCCTCACATTCATAACAGCCCCCTCATATATATCTTTAATAATATCAATGTATCTATAATTAATTCCTTTTTTTCTCATTACTTGCCATATTAACTAATTGCATAACATACTAGTTGTAAATATCTAGAATTGCTACAAGGGCATTTTCATATGTATGTGGTCCTTTGCCTCTCAAAGTATGGCAGGCGCTAGGGAGATGCCGCCAGCTCTCCGCCTTAGCGACCATCAGTCCAAGGCTCGAACCAACGGGCACTACACAAACAGCCATGCTACCACAACTCCGGTAACCTCCTCACTACACGAAATTTTCATCTTTGACCACCATTGTAATATGACCTATACCTTTATGGTGGATAAACCCATCGCACAAATTTTCATCCGAACAACCATGTTGCTGCACCTGTAGCGACATCTTTGCTGCACGAAATCTTCATCTCCAACCACCATTGTAGTGCGACCTCTACTCACTACAATCCACAAATCCATGCCACTTTAGTGCAGCTTCTATGTTTCTAGCAAGGGGAAAAAAAACCATCACAAGTATCAATTCATCCATGCTGCTCATCTGAATGATAATTGTTGTCATGACTCCACAGATATCCTTCATGTCAGCTACCACTAGAATGTGGCCTCTGCATTTCAGATGAAAGACTCATCGTTATTGCTTCTCTTTTTCTCCAGCAGAAGGTACAAGCATTACCACTTACTTCCTTAATGCCTAAACCCACACAACTATCTTCATCTAGATGTTGTCTTCCTTATTGCCTCAGCAAACTCCATGGCTGAGATGCACAACCAAATCTTGGATTATGATCTACTATCTCAATCTAGCTATCTCATTGGATCCCATCATCCGCCCTTTTTCATGTCCCACCGGTTGTGTCACCTCTATGCCACCAATTGTTATAAATTTTTTATACAAAAAATTATTTGAATTTTGCAAATTAATCCTCTAAATTTAAGATTTTCCAAAAGTGGGAAATTTCAATATTTGCAAATTAACCCTCTTAAGGGATTTCAAGAGGGGGCCAATTTTGTTCATTATCAACAGCAATTTTGCCAAAGGGTTAGATTTGCAGAACCGCTAAATTTAGAAAGTTAGTTTAGCAACTATTCAAAACTGGCGAGTGAATACGCTATTTCAAAAACTTAGGGTCAATAATGCAAACATCGTACAAAGAACAAAAAGCATTGACTACGTAGTTGACCTCAATTAGGTGGGAGACAACTTGTGGTCTTAAGGACAACAAAACTACAAAACAGTAACTCCAAGATGGATATAGAAACCAATAAAAAAAAAAAAAACGGATACAGAAATACCAAAAATGAAAATTTCTTATTATTACTTAATCAAAAGAACGTTCCATCAGCATTTGAAAACATGAAATTTCAAGCATGTTCATAGAATTGTTCTGTCAAATAGAGTTTCATTTGGCATTAATCTAACATTTTTTCTTCTTTTAGTCACAGGCAGGAGTATATCCTACCTTAAGAAGTTGGTTCCACATTGGTTAAACTTGCACTTTCCCCATTCACATCAATCCTTTGAGGGCATGTCCTTCGATTATGCCCACTTTGAGCACATAACCCACAGATGATGCCATGCCTTTGGTGTGGAGGTACCTGTGGACATGTACGTCGGTTGTGACCCCTTTCCCCACATAAACCACACTTGAACTGTAACTGACCCTTCACATGTGTAGCAGGACAATAATGGCTTCTGTGTCCTTCCTCTCCACAGTTCCTGCAGTAAAATTTCCTTCCTGCAGTTGAAATGGACATTGAGCAGCTATTGAGGTAAATAAAGTAAAATGAGAAACATCAGAGTTGTAAAACAAGGTCAATCAATTTTAGAGCATAGAAATGAGTTGCTGTAAACTCATTTTGTACTATTTTTGCAGTTACTCCAAGTCTCCAATAGAATATTTATCTGGAATTATTTTTTTTCTGGATAAGCAACAAAAATACCATTCATTTTCAAATTTTAAAAAGAATTACAGTTCATTTCTTTCAAATCATTCTAAGAATGGCTGTCAAAAGCAACAAAGCTTTTTTTCTTTGGCCAGTATGCAGCCAAGGAAAATAAATGTATCAAATCAAGTATATCCTATACAACAAATGCACCAACCCTTCAGGGACAGGCTTCTTTTGCGGCGATTCTCTGGATCACTGAAAAAAGCTTTCATAGCTTCAGATGCTCTCTTCCTGGCTGCGGGTGTTCCATTTGCTCTCTGCAACAGACGAGCTACAAATTTAAGCACCTGATGTTAGGATCAAACTATCCAAACGGGGATATAATAAGATCAAACTATCCGAGCGGGGATATAATTCGATCAATCACAGTTCTACAATGAAGAGATGGAGTCCGATTACAATTGACAGACGACTCTGTCTAAACAAGAAAAGGAAAACGTGGAAAAGGATTACAAATCAAGCACCCCTTTCTCCTTCCCGTCACTCTCTATTTATACTAATGGCTACTAGCTACTAGATCCACAAACAGGCCAGGCCCACCTACCCTCCTAGACCCTATCATTCCACCCTGCCTAAAATCCACCTTGCCCACAAGGTGGGAAAAAAAAATTTCAAAATTATTTACAAATGACGTGCAGATCTGCAGACGTGCATTGCGAGCAATTATTGCAGAAGGATCCTTGAGCCCGTGCATCTGGGAAGTGCTACAAAAATGGACCAAATGCAGCGTAGTCCGTCCACTAAGTATTTCTACGAGTGCTAATGAGATCATCGCTGTAGTCCAAATCACATAGTCCACCGCCCGCACATACGATTCCGCCGCGACTCTGCTGGGAAATATCTTGCTGCTTCGGTCGTAAATGTTGTAGCTGGCATTGCTGTAATCCGAATAGCAGGTCCGAAGGTCAGTGTTGCAGGTGAGCTCCCAAACAGGGTTCGATTCCTTCCCGCCGACGCCTTGAATCCAAACGGCACCGATCTCTACCTTCAGCCCGCCAAAATCTTCCGTCCGAATCCTTCCACCAATTCGATCGGAAGCTTCTAAAATCACCGGATCTTCGACTCCATTTTCTGCCAGTACCTTCGCTGTTGACATGCCAGAGCTGGAGAAGCAGAGCTCGAGCCCGACGTCTACCACAAGTCCCATAAGCTACACCAGCTTCTTCTCCTCAGTGAGCTCCAATCCACCCATGCACTGATGCGGACAATGCGACCTGGGTACTAGGCGCACCTGTGGTCCCGGAAAGTGAGCCCGGTAGAAGAGAGTCCTCCCGAATCCCAAGTGCCCCTTTCCAGGACGACCTCCTGTTTCCGCCACATAACCCATCCTCCCGGATCCCATTCCAGCATTTGATCAAACATCTCCTGGACATCCAATTCTTCCAGCCCACTGCCTTCTGATTTTTCTGGCCCTAAAACAAGGCTTGCATGCTCCCTCTTCGCCATCCCCATTATCAGCTTCTGGTAAGGGCGATCTGGACGATGACTTACTATCGTACCCCTGGTAGCATATGCAGCTACCGCCTCTTCAAACGCCTCCCCTGGCTCTGACAGCGCATCAATCGATTGCTCCCTAACACCACCTTCAGCTTCTCCCTTATTTAGATCAGGATTACCTCCGACACCCACCTCTCCTGCCACCGCAGTACTCGCGTGCTGCCTCCTCGTCTCATCGGTGGTCTTGGTCATGCCTGCAACCTTGGCGGATGTCCCGTGTCCCAGCGGATGCCAGTGATGACCCTCTGGCTTGCTGTTATGCCAGTTGGGTTCCTCCTGTCCGAATCCCGGAGGAATGGCCGGAGTGTTGCGCAAATCAGGCGGAGTGTTGCGCAAATCGACGATCGTATCAAGCTTGACGAGCATGGCTTCAAACTGCGCTCTTAAGCTGTCGCGGACATCCGCCAATTGCTGTCCCAAGCTGTCAATGCGACGCTCATATGCTGCCGATCGCTCCACCACTTCTCTCTTGATTCGACCGAGTCTCTCTTCTTGACTGGCCTGTGTATTCTGTTGCAGTATCAAATCCTGCTCCACACGATTAAGGCGCTCTCCTTGCGTCCCAGCTCCTGGCATCGTTAGGAAGATCTGAGCTCTGATACCTTGTTAGGATCAAACTATCCAAACGGGGATATAATAGGATCAAACTATCCAAGCGGGGATATAATTCGATCAATCACAGTTCTACAATGAAGAGATGGAGTCTGATTACAATTGACAGACGACTCTGTCTAAACAAGAAAAGGAAAACGTGGAAAAGGATTACAAATCAAGCACCCCTTTCTCCTTCCCGTCACTCTCTATTTATACTAATGGCTACTAGCTACTAGATCCACAAACAGGCCAGGCCCACCTACCCTCCTAGACCCTATCATGATCATATGATTCCTCACAAGATCTCAAAAAGACTGAACATATGCAATATCCTCAGCCAACAAAACATATAGTTCTGTTTGCTTCTTTTAATTTTTAAACCAGAGAAGTGAAAGGATAATTGCTGCGGGCAACACTGTAACAGTGATGGAAATGAGCAAACCTTTATTGCAGCCA
This sequence comes from Annona cherimola, assembly GCA_030490835.1. Lineage (NCBI taxonomy): Eukaryota > Viridiplantae > Streptophyta > Magnoliopsida > Magnoliales > Annonaceae > Annona > Annona cherimola. The sequence goes on from CM059974.1 coordinate 59,730,399, forward strand.
CTCTACTAGCAAAGAGTTCAGGATCACGATGAAGAATCTTCATCCTTTTGCTCAATAGACCTGTTTTGGCATTCAGACTCTACAAGAATCGAGTGAAAAAAAAATTGAGTATCATTTTTATTCCATCATATGACCAAATAAAAAACATTTACTTTACGTAAGCAATTCACATATGAAGAACTAAATATCCATATAAAATTAATGTAACAGAAACAAAGATCAATTGGCTTTAAAAGTTCGGTTTGCTTACATTATCTTTATCCTGTTTAATAGTAAATGGTCTGTCACAGTGGAATAGCATAGCAGGATTAATGAAAATAATTTGTAATGAGGTTTGGATGATGATGATAGTTAGACCCATAATGATGATCTTTGCCCTGATCTCATGAGAATATCTCCCATCATGCCTTCTGTGGGGGTCCTCATGTTACAAAAGACTGAGCATTCAACAAAAGTAAGAACTCACAACCCAGTTGAACATAAAGCTGCACAACCGCATGCAAGGAGTGGTCTCAGAATTTGACCAAAATGAGTTGGATTTGTCAGCATGCATGACTTTTGACTCATACCTTTATTTTTGTATTCGATAGGATCACAAGCATCATTTTCGACATTGATAATTATTAGACCATCCTGTACAAGAACCTAAACAGAGGACACCAAATTCATCTAAGAATAAAAAGCAACTCTAGAAAAGTTAACTGGGCCTAAAGGCTGAATTCACTAACTGGGTAGTATTGTCAAAAAAAAAATGTAGAATTATTTGCAGCCACACATATGGCCTTTTACGTAAATTCCTGTCAATCCTATCAACAAAAATTATTGCAAGTGTGCCTATGAAATATTTAAAAATATCTGCATTTACACGTACTGTAGAATAATTAACGATTGTTTTGACTGCAAGGGCATGATAGAAATTTAGGGTAGAATGTTATGAATATAAAAGAAATTTTTGATTAAATATATTTGCAGTTATGCCCATTGAAAGTGTGTAACCTCTTCTTTTTTTTCTTTTTTTTAACAAACCATGATACTTTTCATAAATCCAAGATGCCCATTATGTTTATTAATATATATTTAGTTAAGATACCAAGAATTATCTTAATTAGATACCTTGGTAGGCCCTAATAAACATAAACTCACAAGATTTCTCTAAAATGGGTTCTGGCCCACCAAGTTTGCAATTTGACTTTCGGTCTCTTAACTACAAACATATTGACGAACATAATAGGAGAATTGGAATCATTACAAGTATCACAATTTACCAGAAAAATGAGGTTTCACACTTGAAATAGGCATATGTGCAAGTATTTTTAAACATTCATAGTAGTGTTTGCAAACAAGTTCAACATCATAGGCATAATTGCAATTTAGATAACTACAAACGTTCAGATCTTTATGTCCAGGGCCTCCAGGCTCCAGCTATGACTGAAAAAGCATGCACTTAATAGTTATACGGAGGAGCATCATCTGTGCTATCTTTCAAAATGAATGATTTTTACACATCACACAACAAGTTGTTGTGCAAAAGGAACAGAAGTCTATAGCATCTCACAACCATCAATTTCATTCCATTTTAAAGCTTAAAAATGCGGATATTTAAGAGAATATTAAACCTTATGCCTCAAAATGCAGATATTTAAGTCAAAAATAATGTTAAAGCATATTTGGAACTCAAATTGCTGATATTGCAAATGTGCACTCTCTTTGACAATTTTAACAAGGCGAGTGATTTTCTATAAAAGTTTACATGAAATGCTTTTATAGAAATGGTTACTTTCCTTTTTTTAAAAGTCTTTTAACATTTAAACCATGCAGAATATAACTCATTTACATATTTGTGATGCAAAAAATCACTTTAATTGGAAACTTACATGTTGTAAATATTTAGCGTCATTTGAGGCTGAACACAAAACAGTTAAAATTTGAATATATATAAGACAAAAGTTCTTGAAATACTTGATTTTTGGCATCATAACCAAATATCTAGGATCATATGATACCAAAAACAAAATATTATCAAGAGTTTATAGACACTAAGAACCATATGGGAAGTGAAGAGAAGGGGAAATTTGCACCATGCAAACATTTGTAGGGAATCACTCCCCTATCAACAATCATTAAAAAAAAAAAAAACCTTTTCCGAAAAGGATTAGGAACACTAACTTTTAGAGACCTGCTGATCTTTAAGCTAACTTCAGGAGAGACTGACTGGTATACACGCCTTGATTTTCTGGTAACATCCAATTCTATATCTAGCTTGTCAACTTCATCATCCTCTTTAACTTTAAGCGGTGAGCTGCAAATAGAATTAATAAGGGAGATGAATATTATTAGTGCAAATAAAAAGAGAAAAGGAAGAAAACAAAGTAGTGATTACTTTCTATTATTGTCACATTACCCTTATTAGTGCAAAGAATGTAATGACCTTGAAATTTTATTTACTAATTAAGTCAGCTTAAAATTATTTTAAACAAGATTGATTAGTAAAAAAAAAGGCAGAAAAATATTTAAATGGATGAGTTAAAAAATGATCATTAAAAATAAAAAATAATTGTTATGAGCTTTATAAATAGATTTGGAAAAAGTGGTAGTTGAAGAAAAATAACTATTTTAAATTTAGAATGTATGGAAAAATTTTCTTTAAAAACTTGTTGCCAGAGGCAGCGGCTGATTGCGGGCTAGCAGGTCGTGTGCCACAACTGGACCGGTGCCAATGAGAGCTCGCACACGCCACATGTGCGAGGCCTAGTAGAGTAACGATAGGCTTCAGCTCATGCAAAAAACCCAGCAACATCCACGAATACCTCCTGTTTCATGCATCTGAATATCTTCGATTTCAACTACCAAATGAACAACTTAGATTCAGCTGGCCATATCTCCCTATCTTGATGTCTGATTGAGCTGAAAATTTTTGTGCAAACTCATATTTACCTGGTCTACCATATGAACGGTTGGATTTATAAAATAATATTAATAAATAAATATAAAAATTACAGAATAAATATGAATTTAGGAGCATTTATTGCAAATATATCCTATAAAATCAGGGGTGTAGGGCTAGGGCCATGCCAAAAATCGATGAGGCAGCTTGAGAACAGAACAGGAGATTTTGAAGGATTTTTTGAATCCAAACGTATTTAAAATTTATTTTTTTATTTCTTGTTATAATCATTTGAAAATTCACAAAAATATACTTCCGTACTTATTTCGAATAATCGTGAGTGGGAAATACTCAAAGAATAATAGAAGATGACAAATACAATTTTTACAAATCTTAAATTATGTATACGAATTATTAGGTCATTATTCCTATTTTAGTAATGGAAAGTTATGAAAATATTTAATAATGCTATTTCATAAGAAAAATCATATGGATCCATCAAGATAGTTTAGATATGATGGAAATCTGTTTATTTTCATTTTTCTCTCAATAATAGAAATCAAAAAGATCCTACAACAAATATCGAAGAGGATAGTTGAAGAATACGTTGTTTGTCCAAAAAATAAATCATGTTCTAATCAGAGGACATAGAATTTCTATTGAAATTTCCAACTCTATTTTACAAATAAAAATGGAAAAATCTTGTACCACAGCAGAAGTTCAACTAGATCTAACTGAAAGAGAAAATGAGGAAACATCATCTCTTCATCAGACATTCTTTTTAATCTGATTAGAGAATAAGAGATCAGGGACAGATTAAAAATAAATCAAATGTCTCAAATTACTAAGCAGTTTTTAGAAAAAAAATAAAAGATAAAGAAAATTTCAGCGATAATCCCCAGAAGCTTTCTAAAAAATGTAAAGTTGAGTCAATCATTGAATTAAAAGTTCAAGAAACAATCATTAGGAGTAAAACAATTAACTCTACTCCAGAAATGATCAAGGAATTCGGATGGTAAATTCCTGAGTTGGAAAGACTAAAGTTAATCTGGCCAGTAATAGTCAACACTGGAGCAAGGCATTTATATTCATTAACCATGCTAACCAAGTTAGAGGCCAAGCAAAAATGGTTATAGAATATAGAGAGCTAAAAAAAAGCTATTAGGGATGACAGATATAATCTCCCTAATTCTGAGGTATTAAAAAATAAGATCAAAAAGAAAAATCTCAATATTAACTCAAAGTTTGACTTAAAATCTAGCTATTATCAAATTCGGATGTATCCAAGCAGCATAGGGCTAACAGCACCCTTGTCCCATTGGATTTTATGAATGGTTAGTAATATGTCATTTGAATTAAAGGATGCCACAGGAATTTTCCAAGAAATGATGGACAATGCTTTCAAAAATTCAAAAGAGTTCATTGTTATCTACATTGATGATGCCTTAGTTTCCAGGAAAATAGAAAACGAACATCTAGAGCATCTTATAAAGGTTGCAGAAATCTTTGTAAAAGAAGACATGACATTATCTGAAAGAAAAATAGTATTGATGCAATCAAAAATCAATTTCTTAAGATTGGAAATTAAGGGGAATAGAGAAAAATTGCAACCACATATTGCAGAAGCAAGTACGAGGTTCCCAAATAAAATTTAGGATCAGAAACAACTTCAAAAGTTCCTAGGAATCGTTAATTATGTCAGGCAGTTTATTAAAGACTAGCAAAATTTACAAAATCTCTATATTCAAGTAAAAATAATGGACTTAGACTTAAGGAGATACAAAATTAGTTGTAAAAATAAAGTCAACAATTAACAACCTTCCAACCCTATGTCTACCGCTGGAAGAAAATTTCATAATATTTGAAAATGACACTTCAGATTTCTAGCCGGATGCGTTTTAAAAGCAAAACAAGAAAAATCCTCAAGGAAGAAAAAATCTGTAGATATTGGAGCGAAGCATTCAAAGGATCAGAAGTTAATTGGTCGATACACCAGAAAGAAGTTTTCGCAATAATCCAATCTATAAAAGCTAATGAATCATTTGTTGCATCAAAAAAAATTTTAATAAGAATTGATTCAGCTTCTGTTAAATATTTCAGAGGACTAAAGCTGAAAGAAATCGGTCAGGCTAAACTTGTTAGATGACACTAAAAATTAGCAAATTACAGTTTTGAGATAGAACACATTAAATTCTTTGAATGTAATTGCTTACTATTTAACAAGAGATGCAAAATTTGTTTTGCAGGATTAAAAACTTGTTAATGGCTTCTTCGTAGAATTCTGCCATTTATGAAAGAAGACTAGACATTTGAATAAAAATTGCCAAGAGGATTGGAAGTACGAGAGGATAATAGCAGAAATGGAGAAAATAATAGCAAAAGCAAAGGATGAACTCTATCTGAGCAGACCAAAAGAGATAATCCTAGAAAGCTAAACTCTAAGAAATTAGGGGAAAGCAAATAAAGACAGGAGTCACAATTTTCAGAACCAAAATCCCAATAACGGAAGAACCACAGGAGAACCCCCTCTAACTGAAGTGAAAGAAGCGGGATACAATATAGTAAATCCAGTCAGAAAAGAACTAAAACATTTTGTAGACCTAAACCTCAAACCAGAAACTCGGAAAAAGTTCGAATTGGTTTATTTTGGATTAACACGTGCTTACAATGGGAGTAAAAAAATTTTCCATCAAGCATATGTAGCAACCACGGGTTTTAAGTGCTTATATTGAAAGACTTGAAAAGGAATATCAAGTTATAAACCTACAAGATAACTTGGGATGATTTATTCCAAGCTCAAGATCTTGTGTGATATTACCCAAAAACAAATCAAACAAGTTGATCTAGTGTTCAGTATCCTAGCAGAACAAATAGTAATTAAAGAGAACCAAATATGAAAATCATTCTTAATCAAGGAACAAGGTCTTCCAACTCTCAGAATTGCCAATAAATTGTTCAACGAAATGAATTTTGACATTCCACTAGAAAAATGAGATGGTTAACAATAAAAAAAAAAGTGAGATGGTCGATTATCATTGCATAGACCACCAGAATTAGCAACAACTTAATAACTTCCAAAGGCAATCAGATATGTACTAATGTTTATGGGTTATGGAAAGAAATTTATCACTGCTCTAATAGTCTCTACACCCAGGTGAAATCCAGGAAAGCATGGGGAGTATCCAAGTTTCCAACTTTGGATCACGATGGAAAAGGAATAAGCCCTCCTTCCAGACCAAAGTGGTGAGATGCAGATTAGAATAACTTCTCTAGAAAGAAACATGAGTTAGCCTGTAGTAGAATCATGTACTTCATGATCATGTGGATCAAGGGATACAAGATGAAAACTTGACAAAGTTCACGGGATATGATTCAGCTTCAAAGGATATCCTGGTTGTCATCCCCAATACCGCAATTGCCAATTCAAACAGTGTTATTGTAGCACCCAGAACTGAATTCGACATTAAAAAAAAGAGAGTTCCAAAGGGTTTATAAGTGAGTCTAAACTTAAACATTGGACGCATTTTAAAATGGCTAAGCTGTCAGGCCAAAGTGGACTATTACACTATGAGACTCATAGCTCACAAGCCCAGAATCATTTCTCTGGGCTTGTGCATTACTAATGGTATGAGTGCAATCCCCCTCCAACAGATGTGGAACAAACTCTTAGAGTTGAGCTGATTTATAATTCAAGGATAAATCAAGCGGAAACTAGTAGCCCTGTAACAGCCTAGAACTGAATCTCATATCGAAAAAGAGAGAGTTCCTGAGGGTTTATAAGGTCTAAGCTTAAACATGGTGTAACGCATTTTAAAATCTTGCGACTAAGGCCAAAGCAGACAATATCGCACTATGAGACCCATAACTCACAAGCCCAAGATCATTTTTCTAGGTTTGGGCATCACTAATGTCATATACAAACTTTCGAAAGTGTGTTTTTATTACGTGGAGGCTTATGTGTCAAGTTGATTTTTTGACCGATGAAAGCTTGACTGCAAACAAACGAGGGCTAAGAAAATTGTCTAGGATTTTTCTTCGAAAAGCCTAATTACGATTTGCTAAGAAGATTATTTGGTTCCTAAGACGTCAAGGATTCGAATATCAATAAGAATAGTAACTATTTTGGATTTCCATTTTTTTTCCCCAATTTTGCCACATCAGAATCCACAACCGAAATACTCGGTCAAACGAGGCAGCAACCTCTTTCAGAATGGCATGCTATGAACAGAAGTATGCCTAGAGTGGATTATGAAAAAATCGGTGGATTTGCGTCGGGAAGTTCATTTCTGCAATAGAGGTAAGTGAAGATTTAAGTGTGAAGATTTAAGTCCAGCAGATTTTATTTCAGTTTATTTCAAATTATCTATATTATGTAGATTAGCTAGAAACAAACATGTATACAGAGGATTTAAATGTTAGACACTTGTATGGATGTTATTCCATCCGGATATAAACCGATGGGTTGAAATCTAGATTCTGGACTACTAGAAACCACCCATGAATCAATTTATGTGTGATATAAAATTATATATGGATTTTATAATTTGATATGGGTGATTTTAGATGCATTTTCCCATTCCTCGAATAGCTAGAACACCATTTCTTATGGCTGCCGCAAGATTCGTCTAAGTAGGAAGAAGACTTTGAAGTTAGTGTTAGATTTTTTAGGTTTTTATGACCTATTACGTAGAAACCCCCCAGATTTGGCTATTTTCAGCAAGTGCCAAGCAAGAAAAAATTGCAAAGACCCTTTAGCCCATTTTCCCTTTCTGTCTAGGCTCTGGGCTCGCATCTAGGCATAGAAGGCTCTGATTTGCCATCAAAGACTAGATAGGGTGGCCAAATGTATTAATTATGATCCAACCATGATCTGTGGCCCAAAAGGAAACTATTTAACCATATCGCATTTAGAGGACGTAAAATGCACATGATTCTCTAAATTCTTTGTATATTCCACTTGCTGAGTTTACTTGCGATTTTTATATGTTGTTGTCCCACAAATACTCCAATTGGAGGCTCTTAATGAAGTTACATGAAGGGATTGAAAAGCATGACTAGATTTAGATTATTTACTCCCTTTATTGCATTTTATGATGGCATTGTAATATTCACAATGACTTGGTTGGACAAATATTCCACTGTTGACAATATATTTTTATCAAATGCAAATTACTATAATTATAGTTCCTTAATGTAAATGAGTGTGTAAGCCTGACATGTGATGGATCCTAGCACTTAACCCCTAGGCCCAAACCCAGCATGAAGTGTTGTTTTTGAAGTTAGGGCATTACAAGTGATATTCGAGAAAATCACATGTAGATAAAATTATTGCATAAAGGAAGTAATTTGCATAAACTAAAATAATGCTACCTTAAAAAAAAAAAAACCTTATGCCATACTATCACAATTTCAGATAATGGCTCACACTAAGACCACTGCAAGGAAGATAGATTATAATTCAGAGGCAAACAATAGGATTGTCTCACTATATTGAAAGATGGACCTACTGCTAGGGGCAATAAGTGTAATGGAATTTGAGCTACAACGGTAGAGACTAGCTCTACCGAGATGGGTAGTATGGGACACAGCCTTGGAGGGAGAACCTCAAGAGACCAACCATGGGGCAACTCCCCTTCAGTCAACAAAGATTCAAGTTGAGGCAACAGAAACGCCCCCAACTGAGCAGATCCCTCTACAGATAATTCCTTATCACAAGTTCCCAAGTTCTTCGCCCTTGCCAGATAACCGAGTCAAAGCAGGCAAGAAACATGCCCAGAACGAAATGGCAGATGATCCTACTTTTTAACAAGACTGTCGACTCAACCACTGAGTAGGCCAACAGCACCACGACCACAAGGTGGTCCACAACAAAATCAAAGGCCTGAAGCACAAGTGCAAGCGCTCCTCCAGGCCAAGATCAACTTCAGGAAGGCATAATTACAGGTATCACTAGTGTTTTCAATATATATATACATGCACCTTGTTTGACACACGTGATAGTAGATCTTTTATATCGTCTAATTTTGTGCATGAACACAACTTACATTCTAACCTCTTAGATTATGAATTGGAAATAATATAATCTGCAAGGGGGAGCATGTCGGTAAGTAGAGTGTCGATCCAATCCGATGTGTGATAAGAGACACAATTTTGCATATAGAATTAATTGTAATGCCTATGAAAAATCTAGATGTCATTCTAGGTGTAGATTGGTTAAAAAAAATGAGTTAGTGGAATAAACCCACAAAATGAGTATATTATAATCAAAACTCCCAATCAAAGAGATAGTGTTTAAAGGCAATCACAAAAAAATGTCTCATCTAGTAATTGCGCTTAGGATAGTTAGAATGATGGGGCAAGGATTGCTAGGATTTTTTATTTCTCTAATGACAGTAGAGCCAAAAGAGGCAAAAGTCAGAAGACACACCAGTGGTGCGTTAATTTCCTGACATGTTTCCTAAAGAATTGTCAAGATTATCACGTGACAGAGAAATTGACTTTTTAGTGGACCTAATATAGGAATGGGTCCCATCTCTAAAGCTCTATACTGGATGGCTCCGGCAGAACTACAAGAACTGAAAGCACAATTACAAAAGTTACTAGATCTGAATTTCATACACCCAAGTATGTCACCTTGGGAAGCCTCTGTTCTCTTTATGAAACAAAATGGTAATATGATACTATGCATCAACTACAAAAAGTTAAACAACGTGACTGTCAAAAATAAATATCATTTACCTCGCATAGGTGATATGTTCAATTAGTTACAAGGAGCGTTCGTCTTTTTAAAAATAGATTTATGCTCCGGATATCATCAACTAAAAATTCGAGAATTTTTAGAACCCTGTTAGAAAAGTGACAGCATTTCGAACGCAGTATGGTCATTATGAATTTTTAGTGATGCCCTTTGGTTTGACAAATGCACCTGCATCTTTCATGAATTTGATAAATAGGATATTTCGTAAATACTTAGATAAAAATATGGTATTTCATAAATACTTAGAAACGATGAAGAACATAACTTAGAGAAGTGTCAAAAGTCCTAAGAGATAATAAGTTATATGCCAAGTTAAAGAAGTGCAAATTTTGACTTAACCATCTAGCTTTTTAGGGACACGAAATAAGTGGAGTTTCCACAGATCCACAGAAAGTGGAAGCAATGGTTAAGTATGAAAGACCAACTACTGTGACCGAAGTACATAGTTTCCTAAGCATGGTTGGATACTACAAGCGATTTATAGAAAACTTTTCCTCCACTGCAATTCTTTTAACTAAACTCACACAGAAAAAGATCAAGTTCTTATGGACAGATAAGTGTGAAATAAGTTTTCAAGAATTGAAAAATCATCTAGTCGCTACACCTAGATTAACTCTACCCATCGATGCAGAAGGTTACATGGTTTACAGTGACGCACCTCGAAAAGGTTTAGGTTGTGTTCTTATGTAACAGGTCAGAATTATAGTTTATGCTTCTAGACAACAAGTCAAAATTATCTAACCCATGATCTAGAATTAGTTGTCATAGTCTTTGCCCTTAAAAGGTAACAACATTATCTATATAAAGAGAAAAAAGAGATCTTTACAAATCACAAGAGTTGAAAATATATATTCACTTAGAAGGAATTAAAACCACCAACAGAGGAGGTGGCTAAAACTGATAAAAGACTATAAACTCTCAATTTAGTACCACCCAGGGCAAAACTAATGAGGAAGTAAATTCATTAAGTCGTAAGACGTGTAAATGCAACCTTACCAAATAGAGAAAGTTACTTAAGGAATTTGAGAATTTGAGGCTAGAGGTAGGAACTCCATTAAAAGCCAGTCATCTTCTTGTCTTCCAAGATCAATCAACGATGATTGACATCATAAACAAGCACAGAAGTTACACAGTGTGTCAATTTCCATGTCAAATAGAGATCATAGATTCATTTTTTACTTTTGGCAGAAGTTGCAAGCCCCAAAGGCCACAGAGCACAGCGCATCATCCTCAGGTAAATGGCCAATCTGAGAGAATGATCCAAATCTTAGAAGATTTATTGTGCTTCTGTGCAATAGATTTTCGAGGTTCTTGGGAAAATCATTTGGTTGTGGCCAAATTTGCTTATAGCAATAGCTACAAGCAAGCATTAGAATGGCTCTGTTTGGACTGTTTACAGAAAGCGTATCACGCCTCCAGTATACTGGAAAGAAGTAGAGCCCAGAAAATTAGGGCTCAAGAACTAGTTGAGCAAGCTACGTAAGCAGTAAAGACAATCAAAAAAGATTGCTAATAGCTCAAGATCGACAAAAAAATTATGCAGTTGGCAACAGAAGAGACTTTCAATTTACAGCAATTTACAGTTGGTAATCATGTGTTCTAAAAAATCTCCCCAACAAGAAAAGAATTGTGTTTCGGCATTAAAGGGAAGTTAAGCCCTAGATATATTGGCCCCTTTGAGATATTAGAGGCCACTGATGGGGTATCATATCGTCTTGCCACCATCAATATCAAGTGTTCATGTCTTCCACATATCAAAACCAAGAAAGTATGTAATGGATCTATCACATGTATTTCGAGCAAAGCAATATCATGTAAATGAAAACATGCCTCATCCTGAGGTGCCAATTGAAGTGCTTGATTGCCAAAACAAACAACTAAATAAGAAATGTATAAGACAGGTCTGGGTTCAGTGGAGCCGCTACAGTGAGAATGAAGCCATTTGGAAACTCAAATAAGACATGATAAAATTGAACCCGGCTCTAATTGAGACAAAACTTAAGATCAAAGAAGTTTCTATGACAAAACATTATAAAAGGGTACCTGATGTAATTACACTATTCGTAAGTGTATTTTTATTACATGGAGGCTTATGCATCAAATTGACTTTTTAACCATTGAAAGCTTAACCACTGAAAAGGATGGCTTAGAAAATTATGTCTGGGATTTTTCTTCAAAAAGCCTAAGGTGCCTCCTATATTTGATAAACCAAACTATAAATTCATCCCAATGCCCTGTCACCATGCTGCCATATTATCATAACTCAAAGGACTATTTGGTGCAAACAACAAAAACATTGGCCCAAAATAAGACAGTAGTCTGAAAAAAGCAAGATAGAGAAATTGAAAAAAAAAAAAAAAAATTGATATCTACCTAGTTCGAGCTTTTTCCCATGGCTGTTCATCAATTGACTCTTCCCATATCACACAGTCTCCAGAGCACTTTTTGCAAGTCCTTAGACCCTGTTAGTATTTAGACAAAACACTCATTTTGCATCTGTTGAGATAGAAGTGACACATAAACATAGCTTGTGATATATAATATGCTTTCAAAGAGACGTGATTAAATCCCAAAAACATATGAAACCCATTCCCGCATTATGTAAGTATACCTACCTCTGAAAAGGGAGTTTTTGTTTACCCTTTTGCAAGTGCCCTTCAGCTAGAGAGGCTGTTTGCTTGGTACAAGTATGATACCTAGAAAGATGAAATATCCAGATAGCATATTGCATTTCTTGATTGCATGGGTCATGGAAAATTAATGAATCTTAGCACCCCATATTGGCAAATTTATTTTAAGATCGACTTGCTTGTGTCATTAATTAACTAGTCTATTCTATCATCTCTGTTTCAGCTCAACTATTTGTCATTTCTTTTGTTCAATGTCAATAATCATTATGGAATTGGTAATTGTGAGGGCACATCCTGACCTAGCTTACCAACAGGAATGTGCAGATAGATTATCAACGGAGAAACAAATGTGCCTTAGAATTTGAATTGACTACGTTAATTTAACCTGACCCATAAGATAACTTCTTTACTGATGATAATCAGTCAAAAACTTGATCAAATTTTCATTAAGTTGACTCGAAACTTAATGAGTCACTCAGCAGTGCTGTGCTAAGTTTCATGTCAAGGTTCAAATAAACTTCCCAGTTTTCAAGTAGGAAACATCCCATTAGTGCAGTCTCTTATATAAACATACATTATTTTAGAGATTTTAGTAGCTATTTCACCAGAGAGTCTCCAGGCACATGAGAATCCCTATTCTATTTGATCATTCATGTCTGATCTATTCAGAGAAAATTAAATAGCATTTGGCATTTGCTAAATACTTGTCTAAGCAGTGCTCAATTGTATGGGCACGTTCATTATATTCAGGGACATGTCATCCCCCAAACATTCACAAATTTATCCAAGCCTGTCATAATTTCACTCAGATATGTAGAACACAGCCATGGCCAACATTTGACATGCTTTCAATGGTCATCTTCAACGGAAAAAAAGCCACCCTATGATTTGGAGAAATTAAAACACAAAGAATAAGCATGAATACTCATTACAGTTCTTACTGCAGTTCTGATTGAGTTATATAGAGATTAATTGAATCTTTCAGTTGATACTACATTGATATACAGAACAAGGGGACTTCTTCTTCTTCTTAAAACCAGTGCTGATAAAATTGCAGAAGAATCAAGATAATGTTTGATAACAGTAAAGTTAAATTTGAGCACATTTGAAAAAATAATGAAATAACAAAGAACATGCTGGCTAATTTTTTTTCTTCATCAGGATCGGTTTTGGATTGAACAATGATCAAAGCAGAATGTACATAGAAACAACCACAAGCACATGCATAGGCCCTAGATAGTTGTAGTTCTATAACAAAATAAAACAGCCCCTGACAGTCATGTTTCCAACCAAGTCCAAATGAATAACTACAAGCACTTATACATCTTTTGCATCATTTGCTTGAATAAACTTATAAGGTAGATGAATCTAATATCCAACATGGATACCAAATAGCATTAGCATACATGCATTTGATTCAGAAATCAGAACAAGAAGAAGTTGCCAACTTGATGCACCTTTCCATGACATTGTGAACAGTCAGATCTAGATCTTTCAATTCCACACTCTGTGCAGGGAGTATATCCCCTACCTCTGCAACTAGGGCAAGGTAGCTCTCTGATATATTGACCATTTGGGCCAAACCAGGACCGTGGAATGGATGCCCCAGAAACAACATTCCTGAAAACAAAACAGAAACGATTTTTAGAAGGAAAACAGAACTCCTAGTATATAGGAAAATGCAAATACTCACACAGAAAGCACATGCCTTGACTCACAATTTAAAAAATGCATTAATCAACATCTGACAGAACTTATTCAAAGCCAATCACATCGCATATGCATTTTCTTCTAAAGATGATGGATTGAAGTAAAAACCTGGGCTGCAGGTTGACATCAAGCCCAAGAAGGTCAACAGTGGGATCAAAATCAACCTGATTGAAAAAATAGTTAGCAGATTATCAACAAAAGCACTCTTCAACTACAATCACCTGCTCCAAAATAACCTATCAAGAATGCAGTTTGCCACATGCATATGTCATGAAAAACAAAAAAACAAAAGGAAAGAATGAAAAACTTCCCTATCTCTCATTACTATTGTTGTATCACAATTCAATGCAATGCATGTGAACCGTATTCAAACTGAATACAAAGAATGTGAGTTTATCCCAAATCAAAACAACATAACATGTAGCAAGTGAGTATACCAAGAAATCCATCATGTTGGAGAGTTTTGAGTTTGAGATTTGGAAAATACCTCACCCGCATTGCATTGGACCACTATTCGACACAGAAATAAGACGCCTACCTTCAGCGGCCATTTTTTCTATCATCATAAGCCATTTCCCAACTATGTGGGGTCATCTGCATGGATTCCGTTGCACCATTTTCGACAATCATAAACTACGTTTTCAATCATTTTCAACATTTTCATATCTTATTTAATTACTTTCATACATGTTTTTCTGGGTCTTTCTATCATCATCGTAAGTCATTTCCAACCTATGTGGGGCCAGCTACGTGGATTTGATTACGCCATTGTTGACGATCATATGCTAAATTTTCAATAATTTTCAACATTTTTATATCTTATTTAATTACTTTTACCCACGTTTTTCTGGATCTTTCTCTCATTCTTTTATAACTTTCTACTTGAATAAACTTGGCTGTCCTAATCGATGTCATTTCGTGCATCCAATTACATGTTCAAATCACCTTAGTCTGTTTTCCCTCATATTAACTTCGCCTTTAGATTATCTTGGATTACTTCATTTTTTATTTTATCTTTTCTTGTTTTACCACCCACACACATTAACATTCTTATTTCTACTGCACTCATCCTATGCATAGATACTCTTTAACTGTCGAACATCATGCCCTGTATAGCATAGCTGGTCTAATCATTATCTTATAAATTTTTTCTTTTAATTTATCGAAACTCGATGGTCGCATAAAATTCTTAAAGCATTTCATCAATTCTTCCATCCTGCTTGGAATCTATTTTATGTCTCGATCTCCCCATTCTCTTGAACTATTAATCCTAAATATCAAAATTGATCAATTTTTGGTGCTACATGGTTTGAAATCTTAGTTGTTCTTAATGTAGGCGCTTGCTATATCAAAATTTCATTTCATATATTCAATTTTTGTGCAATTAATTTCTAAAATCATTAAATGCTAGAGCATCTTTCCACTAGTCAATTTCAAAACTACTCTTCTAGTTTCATCTATTAGGACTATATACTCTGTAGATAACATGCACCAAGGTACTTCTTCTTGCAAATGTCTATTAAGTTCATATATAACTAAATTGAAAAGAAATGGACTTAAGACTGAGACTTAATGCAAACCTATATCAGTTGAGAAATCATTTGTATCTCCACTTAGCGTCCTCACGTTTGTTAGTCCCCTTATACATATTTCTATTAGCGTCAATATATCTACTGTTAATTTTTTTCCATCACTTGCCATGTTAATTTTCTTGGAAACCAATCATATGTTTTTTTCTAAATTAATAAAAGTCATGTGTAGATTATTTTTGTTCTCTATACTTTTCAAATAATTGTCTAAAATAGTTTTATCAATCTTCTTAACATAAAACCAAACCGGTTTTCGTAGACATTTGTTTCTCGCCTTAGTTTTTGTTCAATCATTCTTTCCATAATTTCATAGTACAACTCATTAGCTTTATTCCATGGTTATTTGCACAATTTTAAATATATCCCTTATTTTTAGAAATTGGTAATATGGTATTTTTCTCCATTCATTTGACATTATTTTTTGTTTTTATGATCTTATTAAAAGGTTTGTTAACCAATTTACACATATATCTCTTATGCACTCTCATGCCTCAATTAGTATCTTATCTAAACCTAATGCTTTTTCTATTCTCATTTTTAAGGGCTTCCTTTACCATAGAGATTCGAATTTTTTAAAAATAACTGATATTTTTATCTTTTCTTACATTCAAATTGTGATCTAGTCGTAAATGTTCTAATGTAACACCATCTAATAAATGACAATAAATTTTCCATGTTTCTCTAATTTTATCATCTTTGATTAAAATTTTTGGTCCTTACTTCCAACACATCTAACATGTGCTAAGTTTTTGCCTTTCCTTTATTTTTCTTAATTTAGCTAACTTAAGGGTGTGTTTGGTAATGAATAAAACTTTTGATGAAAAGTTTTGTAGAGTAAAAGTTGTCAAATGATGTGATATGATAGGGATAATGATGAGTAGTAAATAGTATAAAGTTAAAATAAATAGGTTAGTTGTGTGAATAGTTGTGTAGAAATGATTGAAAAGTAGGGTAATTGTATAAGAAAATGTGAAAAAATGATTAAAAAATATGATCGTTGTGGAGAATGAAAAGTTTTAGATTAAAAAGTTTTAATATGACATTTTTTTTCAATTGCCAAACACCCCTTAAATATATAATTTTCATTTTATTAAATATATATACACACTTTTCTCCTTGCATAGCTCTTAATCCGTCATATAAATTATTATAAGCTTTTTTTTTTACCTTAGTAAAGAATGCCATTTTTATATATACTCCTGAAATGTTTTGTTAACTCTTTTTGTTCATTCTTACGGACCAGTCCACATTAACTCATACTAAAAAGTTCCATATTAGTACCCTGCAGCGGCCATTTCCAAACTCAAAAAACAGAAGATGAAGATGTGTTATGAAAATCAAACAGGCGGCGGAAGGATGAAAGGAGTGGTAGGGGCAAAAAAAGAAAAAAGAGCAGAGCCTCGCCTGGCTTTTTTTTGGCTTTGAACCCGAGTTTTCGTTGATGGAAGAAGAAGATGAGGAAAACGCGAGGACTCTTCGAGTGGAGCGACAGACTACGATTCCCCGTGCTCCAACGCTTGTCCGGCGTCTCCATTGAAGAGCAGGAGGAAGAGGCAGCAAGCATCGATGGGAAAAGAAGACGGAGGAGAACATCAAACCGCGAGTGACAGGCGAGAACGAGAAGCAAGCTGGTGGGGAGAGAGAAAGAGAGAGATTACAAGCAAGGCTGATGCCCGAAAGTGGCTGGTGCAGCCGAAATTTACAGAAAAGCAAGGCACAAAATGGCTGGTTGAAACGCCTAACGTGGCCAGACCCGCGGAGCCCCGGCGAAAGAGATTGTGCGAGCGGGCGGGCCCCAGCCCCAATAGGCAAAAGATAAGGTTGCGGCAGTAATAGCTAGCAGAACTTCCCCTGACGCGGACCAGCGCCTCAGCAGCCACCGACGTAAACAGGACCGGCTTCGATTGGGAACCGGCTCCCGCAGCTTTTACCTAAGTGATCAGGGTGCAAGCCCAGACCGGGTACCAAAAACTTGGCCAAGACCTCATAAATTTAGTAGGTGTAGATGGGATTAGGTTGAATATTGGAACAAACGCAATTTGAACTTACTTTATAAAATTTCAGGGTGTGTTTAGTTGAAAATAAATTTTTTTGATAAAAATTTTTCAAGGTAAAAGTTGTCAAGTTGATAAAAAATAATATAATATAATAGAGGTAACGATAAGATGTAAAGAAAATAAAATTAAAATAGATAGATTAGATGTATAAGTAGTTGTATGGAAATGATTAAAAAATAAGGTTGTTTGTATAAAAAAAATATGAAAAAATAATTAAAAATAAGATAATCATGAAGAGTGTAAAGTTTTAAATAAAAAAATTTTAGTTCAGAGTTTTTGTGTCCAACTAAATACACCATTAATCTAATTTTATTTTTAATTCTATTTTTCATATCTTAACTTAACCCTATTTTAATCTTATCAAAACATTTCGATTAGAAATTTGTATGTTTAGAAATTTTAACATCTTTTAAGAGCTATCAAATAACTGTTAAATTTTAGAAATGAGTATGTACCATTAAAAAATTGGGTTTTTGATTAAATGCACTCAGATTCACTTAGCTTTGGTGTGTTCGATTGCATTTAACCTATTTTTAAAAAAAAAATTATAAAACTGTTAATCTAAATGTATTTAAGACATAAAACAAATTTTACCTTTTAAAATTTATATATTTTTTTGAATTTTTCAAATATAAATCTTTTAGTCATTTTTAAATGATTAGAATGCCCTTGTTTTAAAAAAATCTAAAAAAAATTTACAAATCTCCAAAATGGTAAAACTTAATACATATGCTAAATATGCTTAAATTAAAAATTGTGTAAAAATTTTCAAATAAATAAAAAATAAATTTTCGCACCCGGTACACCAACGTGTTGAATTTTTCAAAAATAAATCTTTTAGTCATTTTCAAATTATTAGAATGCCCTTTTTTAAAAAAAAATCTAAAAAAATATTTTCAAATCTCCAAAATTGTAAAACTTAATACATATGCTAAATATGATTAAATTAAAATTTGTGCAAAAAATTTCAAAAAATAAATAAATTTTCGCACCCGGTACATCCATGTGCACAATAGCAAGTCGAAAAAGCTATAGCATATGTATTTTAAGATAATAAATAAATACACAAATATAAATGTTATGAATAATTTAAATTTTTTTAAAAAAATTTAAAATTAAAAAGAACAGTGGTGTTTTAGCTACCCAATATAATAGCTCGATTTCTATTTATGTATGCGTATTCTATGAGAAGTAATACACTTTCCCACACTGAGTAAGTTAGTAGTATGGTAAACCCCATAAAAATTTTAATCAAATTAATTAAAGTAATTAGTGGCCTGCTATCAATAATTAAAACAATTGAAAATAATAACTCAAAATACCAATAATAATGAAAGTTTTACTTTTAAAAAGATATAAAACGATAACTATTAGACGTTAAGCATATCTAATAAAAAATTTAATTAAAGTAATTAAAGTAATTAGTGGCCTGCTATCAATAATTAAAACAATTGAAAATAATAACTCAAAATGCCAATAATAATGAATGTTTTACTTTTCAAAGATATAAAAGGATAACTATTACACGTTAAGCATATCCAAAAAAAACTATTACGCGTCCAACCAAACGAAGCCGAAAAAATTGAGTTTACTCAGGAATAAGTCCTTTATTAATTAGATTAAATTAATTATCTCATTTAATTACGAACAATGAGTTGAATTCCACTGGGCATTTACATGGTCATGTCGAGAACTAGCCCAACAAAGACGTGCATTACCATTATAAAGGAGCCTGAGTATATACGTTGTTATGTAGAAGTGATTTAGTGTACTTTGTTATATTGAAATTTTAGTGCCCTTGGTTGCAAAACCTATTTTAAAATTTTTTATAAAATAGTTAATCTAGTTGTATTTAATCTACAAAATTAAGTTTTATCATTTTCTGGAAATATATATTTACTTATTTTTAAAAATAAGGAGAGGTGGTTGGTCATTTTTAAATAACTAAAATACCTCTATTTTAAAAAAATCAAATATATATGCATTTTCAAAAATGATAAAATCTTAATATATATGTTAAAGATACCTAGATTAATAATTTTATTAGAAAATTCAAAAACATTAAAAAAGGATTTTATACCTAGGGCATAAAGTTTTAATTCACCTGGATGCATTGAAATACTTTCCATGTATTTTAAGCATAAATACCTTATTTATTTTTTATTATTGTGTTTTATTTTTGTTCATAAATATATTTTCTAAGTTTATTTAATTAATATACCAAGTTTTGCTATTTTATAACAATTTTACATATTCATTCGCATCCACCCTCGAGCTAGGAAATATCAACTTGCATTAATGAGGAATCAACATCTTTGCAAACCTAGGACGATCAAGCCATTTAAAGACGACGATGAAGTTAGTCAAAAGTCCTAGTCTCAATTGTAGATGAGCACATCAGTAAAAGAAACTTTTTGAAAAATAATCACAAAATATTCCTACCTTATACAAGATACATTATATTGATATCAAATCTTGTATAGATATACCCAAAACCTCTACAAGAGGAGGAGAAGTGGAGATTCAAGAAAGAAAAACAATCTCAACTTAACCTCAAGACTCTCCGAAGGAAGTGAAGGCTAATTAATATTGAACTCGTATACACTCTAGTCATGTAAAAAGGCATGAGGAGTTCAATGGAAAGATCTTTTGAGGTTTTTTGAATTGATCCTGTCGTTAAGCTAACTCTTTTTCATATAAATTTTGTGTAAAAAACATGATTTATATTTATGGTTTACACTTTGTTTTGGCTTGAGCAATCCTCAACCAAATTTAGCACCATCAGTGGGCATTTAAGTCTTTTTCATCCCTTAAAGAATTTAATTTTTAAAAATTAAAAATAAATATGTAAAATTATTATAAATAGCAAAACTTGATATATATATATATATATATTACATATACTTATGAAAACATATTTATGAAGAAAAATTAAAAAATAAATAAAATAAATGAATAATGTTTTTTAACTTAAAATATATTACAATGTATATAAGGGTGCCATCAATAATTTAGGAGATAAGGGGATATGCTATACGAATTTTGATTGTCTATAATTTAAGAGGTTTTTTGTGGATAATAGAATGAAGAGTGCTCTATCATACAGGTGAAACGCTTCAAAAAAGTGTATCATATGTAATAAATTTTTAATATTTAAGCCATTAGTTGCATCCTGTTTCAAATCTTACATTATGGGTGCATGTAGCTACACAACTTTTTAAATTAAAACTTTTTAGTTTAAAAATTTTTATTTTCTATAACTGCCTTATTTTTTAATCATTTCTTTATATTTTCCTATATAACTGTCATATTTTTAATCATTTCTACATAATTACTTATACAATTAACCTATCTATTTTAATTTTATTCTTTTTACTCATAATCACCCCTATTATATCACATCATTTTTTCTCAATTTGAAAACTTTTACACCAAAAATTTATTACTTCCGAAACATACCATATAAATCAAAATTTAATCATTCATATGAATCTTTAAGAATTAAATTTACTAAATATTTATTTTTGAATTAATAGTAGTTCCATAATTATTATATTATCCTAAGTTTTCTATAAGTATAGTTTATTGTGTTGAACATAATGTATGGATTTGATAAAGAAAATAATTAATTAATTCTAGAAAAGTAGCGTATATGTATTTAATTGTTTAAAGCTCAATTTTGGATGCTAGTAATAATCCATTACATACATATTAAACACATTTAATTATGCATTTAGTGATTTTAATGGGATAAACTAACGATAAAATATTTTGGATGTTTCATTACACATTACTAAATATTGATTTTAAGACAACATTGCTACGAAAAGAGCCTTGAGCTCTTCAAAATCCAAGTTCCATAGAATGGGATTGAGATGTTTGAGATGATTTAAAATATGTTTGAGAAGATGAAAATTAAAAGTTGGAAGGGGGTTACTAGGTTACATAGAGTAGTTCCATATAACTCCCTAAATTTTAAAATTTTGATGTCTGATAGAAAATTCAATTCATTTATTTTATTTACCATTATTTGTTTTGCTATGAGATCAAGTTCCATCCAAATCTAATATATGCATAGCTCACATTTGCTTAAAAATAGGCGCATTCATGTGTAAATTAGGAAAAATATTTTGATCCATTTACAAGTATATTAGAATGTGATAATACTTTATAAAATTATTTTATCTATATATTAATAATATTTTAGATGATTTAAATGTTGAAAATACAACTTAAAATTGATATTTAACATTAAATTGTTTTATTATTTTCATTTTGCATGTTTGTATATGAGACCCGTATATAATAATATTAGAAAAATAAAGGGTTTCTTTAATAATATGAGTGGTGTTCAACATAATAGATATATTGAATTTTTCATCAACTATGTAGATATTGAAAATGGAAGGAGTTATATAGAAAATGAATTTTACAGAAGCATCCTCGAAGTGGGAAAATAGAAATAAGAAAATTTAGAAAAGTAACAAGAGCGATAAAGATAACTGCTAATAATTATGAGCAAAGGGAATAAAATATATAGAGTAATTGCATATAAAGATGTAAAAACTAATTGAAATATAGAGTAATAAAAAAAAGGTAGATAATTAAAATATCAAATCATATCAAAAAGTATATGAAGGAGAAGTGGAAAATTTTCCCCCTTTTTACATGAATGAAAAGTACTATTGGATACTAGGATGAGAGAAATTATATAAAAAATTAGAAAAGAAAAATATTTTATTAAATGCACAAGGGTGCACTTAGCTTCAGTGCACTAGGTGTATTTAACCTATTTTTTTATTTTTTTATTTTTTTATTTTTAAAGAATCAATGGCATTTTTAGTATAAAAATCTTCAAAAAGGGTAAAAATTGATACACATGTTAAATACATTTAAGGTGTGTTTGAGAATGAATAAAACTTTTGGTGAAAAGTTCTGAAAAGTAAAAATTGTCAAATGATGTGATATGATAGGAGTAATGATGAGGAGTAAAGAGGATAAAGTTAAAATAGATAGGTTAATTATATAGGTAATTTTGTAGAAATGATTGAAAAGTAAGATAGTTGTATAGGAAAATGTGAAAAAATAATTAAAAATATAGTAGTTATGAAGAGTAAAAATTTTTAGATTGAAAATTTTTAACTTGACATTTTATACTCATTGCCAAACACGCCCTTAGATTAACAATTGTGTAAAAAAATTTCAAAAAAAAAAAAAAATGGATATTTGCACCGAGATGCACCTGATTGCGCTCTGAAAGTGACTTTGAAAATTGAAAAAATAAGGATGTTATCTATTTAAAATGAAGAGAACTTTTGAAATTGTCCAGTGAGGAGATGAGATGAGGTTGAAATGAACGAGGGAAGAAAATTTGAGATAAAAGTATATTGGGAATGAGGAAAGTTACATTGATATTAGAAAAGTCGTATTGAGAATGAAAAATAGTCTGCTATTTTTTAGAAATGGAAAAATATTTTTGGAAAACGTGAGATTCCATTTCATCTTCAACTCTGAACAATCCCTTATGGAATCAAATTTTTTGAAGGAATAACAAATCTCATCCTTTTCATATTCACTTATCACAAACCAACCTTAACCCATCTAAAAAATATCAACCTTAATATGTTTACAACTTATCCATAAAAATCTTGATTGTAACTGTAACCGATTTAACATAGATGGATTAGGTTGTGCATTGTTAATGGATTTATGAATTTAGTTACCAATGGGTTGAATAATAAAAAATTATTAACTTATTTAAAGTGGCGTGATCCCATGTGTCTAGCCGCATAGGACCCCCCATGCGTCCGGCCATGGGACCAACATAATTATTTTTTAATTATTTTTATAAATATGTAAAGTTATGTGTATTTAGCCTTGGATGTTTTTAAATATTTTTATATTTCTAAACATAGTAGCATTTTCATAATTTTCTACATAAAAAATTACAAAAATGTCACTATGTTTAAAAATAGAAAACTTAAAAACATTCAATAATGGTAAGACTTGTTCATAGGTTAAATACAAATGACTTTACATGTTTATAAATAAATAAAAAATGGGTCCTACGGTCGAATGCATGGAATCAGGCCTCTCCTATAAAATGTAATCATAATAATAATAAAAAGAATTCTAATGCCAATGATTTATTAGAATTTCATAAATCAATTTTCATATTTATTTTTAATGGAATGTTAATTCCATTTTCCATAACTATTTATAATTTGTAAAATAAAATATGAAGGAAATATTAACTCAGTTGCCTTGCTCTGTGTAAATTAGTTATAAAACAAGTTACACTATTGGTTTAACAAGTTGGATACGTACGCAGTCTATGATAAACATATTTATTTAATGTTAAATAGGTTCAAGAGTTAAAAGTCTCAAACTTCAATCCACCTCAAACTGAATATATACATGTGAATATATTTAAGCATTTTTGTTAATTTATATATGAATATACTTATTTTTTAGCAAACATAGTTCGTGCACATATTTGATTAAGATAAAATTTGGTTTCATAACTAAATAAATGATGTTATGTATAATGAAAGGAGGCTAATCATCGAACATGGTGGCATTGCAAAATATCAAAGCCAAGAGTTAGTGGTTTACCTGTGAGGCTTATTCCAACAAAATGATGTTGAATTGGAAAAATTTGAATACCGATAAGTTTGATGATAAAGTTGAATTCGAACATTTCTCTAATATCAAATTGAGGAAGTATGGAAGTGTCATGTGCTTACATGCATTTTTCCATAAGATTCCAGAGGAGTAAAATGAAACCTTTATAATTGTCTAGATTCCAGAAGATTTTCTTTTTGCTTAGGAAAAAGAAGGATACACCCATTATTGTGAACTCAATTAGAAAATCAAGAAGAATCCATATTTTAATGATTAACAATTTAAATTTAAGAGATTAAAGAATATTAAAATGTGTGGTGAAATGATCTTGAATTAGATTTTTCAAATATCAAATCAAAATAGATTTAGTCGATAGCCAAGTCGACCAAGGTAATCGACTTGAGTCTAGTCTATAATAAAGTTAACTTCAAAAACAACTTAGGATGAGAGACCTTAAGTTTTAAAGTGCATATAGACAATTCACAGACCCAAGTCAACTTAGATTGTGACTTGAGTGAAGTCAATGGGCTGGGTCGACTCAGGGGTTACATATCCCGCTGACTGACCGAGCTACAAGTGAAGTCACACCCCAAGTCGACTCCACCTACAACTTAAGTGAAATCGAAGATAAAATTGATACCAAACTCCGACTTGAGTTTCTAAAGCCTTGAAGCTGATTTTCAACACTAAGTGTCAGATATGAAGTCACACACCTAAGTCGACTCTAATTGTGACTTGGACTAAGTTCAAGGCTAAATCGACTCAACAATAAGACTTGACACTAATAAAGACGTGAGTTGAAGATAAAAAGTTCTATGTGTACAATGGATAGTGAAGTCGTATGACCAAGTCGACTTTAGTTGTGACTTTGGCCAAATTTAAGGCCAAGCTGACTTTAGAAGAGAAAACAAAGGTTGAATATTTTAACTGACTAGTCAAGAGCACGTGAAGTCAACTCCACTTGCAACTTGGGTAAAGTTGGTAACCAAGTCAACTTAAAAAAGAACCTGAACAAGCACAAATTAAGTAGGAAACTCAGAAGAAGGAAAGGGGATGACTAAAGTTGCACTCCAAGTTGACTCCAGTCTGTGACTTGGATGAAGTCATACCCGAAGTAGACTTCAGTTGTGACTTGCATTGTAATGATCGAAAAAATTTGAATGTTAGTGTATTTAATGAGTGCCACCTACACCCCAAAGTTCAAAATAACTCTTCATCTATTTAAGGCACATCAAGAGGAGTTAAGGAGGTTAGAAAGAGCATTTAATAAGCTTTTATCTTCCTTCTTGCAAGCAATTAAGTGTGGGTTAAGTACTCTACAAAGAGGGATTCTCACTTTCAATGAAAGAGTTGTAATTTCTCATCCATTTCAAGCATTTAAGAGTCTCCTCAAATGTTGAACTTGCTTTGCAAAATTTGTAAAGTGTAGATTCTACTATTTCAATTAAATTTGCTGCATTGCTACTCGGCTTGGTGTTGAAGACCAAAGCTAAGACAAGTAGTGTATGGTTAGAGTGAAGCTCGTCATTTACCTAAGCTAATGTTGTAAAGGACCCCCGGAGCTATAATCTATAAGAAAGGGCCCTAGTTGTATATTGTTGAAATAGTAAAACCTAAGACACAGGGAAGTGTGCTCTTGAAAGAGTAGAGTAGAGAGGGTTGTACCACTATAATTTCTTATGCTTTCTCTGTGTGATTTTATTCACTTTCTTTACTCTCCACATTTTAATTCAAGGGGACTAAACTCACAATGGCTTAAAGCTTTAAAGCACTAAAGTATTATTAAAGGACTCAATCTCTCATCTCTTACATTTTACCATAAACTCGAGACCAACACCTATCTCCATTTCGGAGTGATTTAGTTAGCCTTAACTTTACATGGAAGGAAAGGCCTCCTACTTTCCTTGCAAATCGCACTCCTTGATTCTCAATTTTTCAATTATCAACATGTCTAAATCGACATTGTATAGACTACTTTTAATGTCGGGACAGTATTCATGATGTTGTTTTCAAACTTCAATATACCGTTTAGAGATTCTTTCCCTCTTGAGGCTCTCAAGGTGTAAATCTAAATTCAAGAAAAAGAGATGATTACCAGTCCACATTTACAATCACTCTTCATTACCAACTTTGCTATCAAGTGCAGAACCATGAAATGGATTTTGTTGTCCTTGACTTGGACAATCAAGATTTTGTTCTTCTCAAGGTGGATTTTTCTTAAACTTCAATACAAGAGTAGTTGATATAGCTCTTACGTGAAAAATGGATAATTGCTTATGAGCAAATCCAAAGTCTTCGAAAGCATATCCTGAGGAAAAATCTAACCATAACCAAAAAACCCGAAAACAAAGTTGAAATTGTCTTCCAAAAGACAAAAGCTTCTTCCATTTCCAAATATGTTCCCATTTCCAAGTATGTTCTCTCCATTTTTCACTTTGAAATATGATAGTCTTTTCTCTTTCCCCAAAACTACCAAAGATCCCTATGATTTCTTTCCATGAAGGTAGGTCACCTATTTATCAAGGCAAACTTGACAATGATCATCTTTGGCATGACCCTAGAGCATGCACATGTGATGCCTACATTTTTAGTTTTGATAAAGAAAATAAAGCACCATCGGGAAGAGATTTGTAAAATAATTAGCTTTGGTGAAGGTGTTTGAATAAAAAATCCTTTAATGGGCCATCTTAGCCAATCTTTAGAAAAACTTGATTAATATGTCACTTATGGACCAAAGAAGCCTCCATAAAGACTGAAATGCAGACCATCAACTAGACCTTTGTAGCCCCATTCCCCAAGGTCCTTCTTTTAGATGTCCAGTCTTGGCTCCAGAATATCACATGCTTACCTCAAAAAAATATGAGAAGCAACTTCCCCCTTAATACCATACCAGGATGCTACTTTTTGAACTTCTTATCAGTGGAAGATTCCTGACTCATTAGCAAAAGAAAAAGTCAATCCTGTAGAAGCAGCTATAAATTGGGCGAATGAAAACTCTACCATCTAGAATAACGCGCTTGAGGCATTTATTCCTTTTAGAAATTTCATGCCCAAAAATCTAAGGAAAAAAAGAATTGCTTGGAATATCTGATTAAAAAATCCTAGAAGTTGCAAGTAATAGATGCCTAGCTCCAACAAATTGCCCAATCGGCCACTCCATCTTTATATGACAAGGTGTTGTTATAAATCAAGCACATCAAAACCAAAAAGAAACATTTTGAAATTCAACTAGTAGCCATTCAAAAGAAGCTACCTTATCCTACAACAGCACCCTCCTAGTAACCTTCAACTTAGCTCTCATTTTTTATACTTCCTATGAGGCTAAAAAGCCCAACCTAGGCAACAGAGACTCTTGCGTAAGACTACAAACCAAACCACAGCAAAAACTCATACCAAACTACCCCAAAACCTATTGAAACTCCTAAAATGCCAGAAATCTTAGATGATATTGGAGGGTCATCTTCTGTTCAACCATCACACCTTTTCCAATGGAAACACCAAATCTAATTTCCTCATTCCTCAAAACCATGACCTTTAAGGCTTTGAACCCAAATGATGATGGCGTAACTAATCAACCTACAAACTCAAACTTGGAAGAGCCCATTTTAATGGCTGATTCTCATCCTCCCATCAAACCAGAATGGATGAAGAGTGATAAGGAAATGTATGATGAAACTTTTCCTTTCGGTGAAGATCCAAAAGTTTCCTCAACTCAAAAGTTCACCTTTGATGACATATCACTAACAAAATGGCAAGAAAGAATCCATGAATTTGCTTCCTAGTTGGATACCTTGCATGATCGAGGTGGTCTCAACATTTCCGAAGCCATCCAAACTTTCGTGAATCGCTTCCAAGGCAAATTAAGAGGCTAGTACAAAAATTTGGGAAAGTATTGCTAGCTTGCCTTCAAGAAGCCTGAGCATTTCGATCATTGCCTTAATAAAATTTACATGAAATTTTGTAGAGACACAAGACACTCTACTGATATGACTCAAGAAGAATATCTCAATGCCAAATGCCACTCTTTCAAAAGAAAGAACCTTGAGAAACATTTTGTTCATATGAGTCAAAGGTATTATCTCGTCGGTGGCCCTAATGATTTTAATCTCAAGTATATATACGTTAACTCTCTCCCCTCCCCTTTGGGAAAAGAGACTCAAAAGTTAGTAGCATCCCAAAAAAGGACTTCGAAGATGTATCCCTTAGAGAACTGTATGCCCAAAGCCTATTGACAGTCGATAAGCTTTGAAATCAGAAAGAATTTTTGGAGACCATCCAGGTTTATGGAAAGTAACTAGAAGACAATTGCCTTTGGAAAGATCTCACTATCAAATGCTCAAGCAAGCACTAATGTGAGTGCAAAACTACCCATGAAAAGAAGGAATTATGGAAGAAGAAGTTTAATTGAAAATTTAAATGTAGCAAATGAAGCACTATAAATTCTTCGAAAAGAAAAAATTCAATGGGAAAATAATTGATTGATGCATCACCTACAAAAAAACAAAGTTTTTACAAAAGATTGTCCTAAGAAAGAAAAAAAGAAAGAAAGCTTTTCCAAAGGTCACTCTTGTAGCACCAAGGGAGTTTTTAGACATTAAAGTCATCTTTTCAAAAGAAAAAGATCCCCAAACATTATTATTCTTCTTTCATGCTACTTGGAAGAAAAATCATCATCATCGCATTATAGCTCAGAGAATATATTTCCAATTTTTTCAACAGAAGCCTCAAGTGCATATCCATCTGTCTATTCCCTAATACTCCCTTTTGCTCCTTTCATAATATATCCATACAAGTATGCAAAATTGATATCCCTAAAAAAATATGTGAAACCCATTCGAGTTCTAGCCTTATCTGATATGGGGGTTGCTGCATCAATAGTCTCTTCGAATCTACTTCCTAAAGAACATTGGAGGCCTTGACATTGTTTTTACACTTCAGCATGCTTCTTGGAGATCCCTTCCTTCTTAAGGCTTTTAAGGTGCAAGTCTAGACTGAAGAAGTGGAGATAGTTAGCTGCTCCACATATGTAGCCACTCTTCACTTCCAGCTTTGCTATTGGGTGCATAACCATGCAATGGATCTTGTTGTCCTCGACTTGAACAATTAAGATTCTATTATACTCCATGTGGATTTTTCTCGAACTTTAGCATGTGCGTATGTTCCAAAGTAGCTATCGGGAGAGTAGTTGATAAGGCTCTTACTTGAAAAATGGTAACTACTACGAGCAAAAAACAAGATCTTTTTCAAAAGATTGCCTTAAGAAGAAAAGGAAAAGAATGCATTCCAATAGAGTGCCCTTCTAGTATCAAAGAAGTTCTCAAACAGTGAATCCATCCTTTCAAAAGAAAGATCATTTTCCAAATATTATTCTTCTTGTTTTAGACTACTCAAAAGAGACTTTGTCATCATTAGATTCTAGCTCATCACTTCTATGAAACTTCATTTCTATGTAATCTTTTTTTATTTTAAAATCATGATAGTTGATGAAAAATCCACTCCATTTATTGTATTTAGCATTACTTATAATATTATGAAAATTCTTTCATTTGTTTAGTATTACATTATATGAGTGTTATCTTTAAATATGTAAAATCAACATAATAAAATAATTTAATTTGATTAAGACGAATATATATGAATATATCTATTTTCGAGCAAATGGTGCTTATGAACATATTTGATTAAGATGAAACCTAATTTTTTAACTAAACAAATGATTAAATATAACAAATAGATTGAATTTTGCATTAGTTATCAACATATTAAAAATAAAAAGAGTTACATGGGTAATATAGAAGCGTTAGATGTAAGACCCTGTGAATTTTATATTAATTTTTATTTAGAATTAAGATATGATACACTTATGAAAAATTAGAGAGACTATTTGGAAGGAGTTTCATGATTTCAATTAGTCATAATAAGAAATTTTGTAAAAATATAAGTAAAGGGGGAATTTGCAATTCTTCCAATGAAAGGGGATAAATAGGTGTGCTATCTTCTTCTCTACTTTTGTTCTTCTTCTTTCATTTTCTTCTTCCACCATTATTAGACTTCAACTCCACCTTATAAATTTCATTTAAGTTTTTCAAAAATCATCATTTAACATTAATGGGCATCAAGCCAAAGGTTTTTAAAAAGTTTCAAGAGAGGATTTTGGAAGAAATTTGGATGAAAACAAATTCTAAGTGACTTATTTTTCTTAGAATAAATACTATATTTAAAGTGCAAATATGTAGTTTAACCTTTCTATACAAGTGTTACATAGATGGTTGATTATTTTCATAATTTTTACTCATTCAAGAGTGGTGTAGAGATTGGAATTTATTGAAAATCAGATATTTTGATTGGAAATTCATGAAATGGACAATGTATGAGTACTTTTTAACCTATTTGGAATGTATTGGGTTAATCTTGGTTGATTTCATATAAGATTTTAATGATTTCTATTTAACATCTATCAAATATTTGATGAAATGCCTAAGAGAAGTGAGAAAGTGTATTTTTGAATAAAAAATAAAAACTTAAGACATTAATTATGCACGTGACATATTGGGATGATGAATTCATAAAGAGTGAGCTTGAATATGAGTTAATTAAAATAGACTTGAGACATGAGTAATGCACTTCATATGTTAGATAATAGCATGAAGTTGGGATTTACATAGGAAAATACTATGTATACGTGATGTGGTAATTTTGAGAGTTGGGAATGATCTACGGTTTTGATGAGTGAGGTTGTGGTTTGTATATTTGCATAAATTTATATAAATAAAAATAATTATGTTAATTATTTATTTATTTTGAAATTGAAATGCTAGATGGAGCTTAATTTGACAACTATAGTATAGAGTATTTTGGCAAAAGAACTTCATTGAAGGTAAATAGGTTGTTTTCTTTTCAAATGAATCATAAATTTAACTTGTAAATGACTTGTTTCATCATTGCATATGGGCACCACTCTTGTATTATATAGTTTGGGAAGTCTAAAGTTTTGGATTGTACTTGGAATCTTATGATTTGTTGGCAATTATGAGTTTTAGTTAGAATCCATGGATCAAAGAATTTAGAAGTGATTTTTAGTTATGTCTATTAAGTGTTTAATAAAATGCTAATACGAGATGTGATTCATTGGATTTGTATAAAAATAGATATTTAGTATTGTAAAGGTATAACTAAATTGGTTTCCTTCCAAATAAACCTTAGTCTCAAGTTAAGAATAATTTTTTTAGTGTATTTCATGCATACTACTTTGATTTCATGGTTATGGGCATTTTTGGAGGACTATGATTGTGTAAAGATATTAGCATCTTTGAAAATGATAGATCTCATGGAAAAATATGTAAATGATAGATTAGGGATAATTAAGAGTAATTTTACATAAGTTCGACATGTAATGGATGAAAAATTTATAAAGTTCGCTTATTACTTCTATATCTTTTATATTGCTCATGTTGTATTAAATGAAATGCTTACATGAGACTAGTTGTAAAACATGTATGTTAATATGGTATCTTGGTGAAATAAATAAATTATTTACTATAGTTGAATCATGTTGAATTGTAAATGATTTGGAATGAGACTTGCGATGGTTTGATGTAGATGAATATTTATAAAAAAGATTAAATTTGCTTACTTGAATTGTGATTGAATTGATATTAGAATGATATACACCATTGTATTTGGAATGTGTGATGATAACTTGGGAGAGATGATTGTTATGAGTATGGACGGGATGATAGTTAAGATCCTAGCATAACGTAGTTTTTAGCCAGTGTTGATGAGACTATTAGATGAACTTATGTATAGACTTAGTTCATGTCTTTGGATAAATTTCGAGTTAACTTTGATTTTGGATTATCATGTTACGTGTTGATTTTTATGGTTTAGGGCAAGGCCTATTGTTGAAAATGATTTTGGTATGCCTTTCGACATGTTTCGTGAAATCATATAATTCATGTTTTGACATAAGCATATGGCATATGATGGTGTGTTTGATATATGCACATTCTTTTCATAGATGATGGTTTGAATGACAGTGTAATGCTATGATAAGCTAGTTCCAACCTTGGGATAGGGGCATATTGGCCTTCTCCAGCTAGGTGCGTGGGCTATTAATGAGTGGACATACGCTAGGTAGTTGGGTATGTCATGGCATCGACAACAAGCACTGGTTGTGTGCTTGAGGTATGTGTTTTTCATAACTTTTAATGGACATTAGGATAATTAAATTGCACGTGTGTTTATAGGATAACATTACATAACATAATTATGAGGAGCTAGTGAAAGCCCAGTTTCTATATTGCATGCACATGCAAGAACTTAGCATATATGATAAATTTGACAAATGTTTTCCATTATTTTCACTAATCACATCTATTTATTGAATTTTCCTAGACTCATGTGTTTGTTTTTAATATTTTTAGCAAAATCGATATTATAGGTACTTAGTTATAAACTAGGTTATTTTGATCCCAATTTGAGTTGGACCATGATAAGTATAAGTTATATTAACTTTAATCATGTGATACTTTTGAGGCTAATGTATTTGAAATGGAAAATATATATGGATATATATCATTGGTGTCGCTTCTATGTAACCCGGTTATATAGAAGCGGACCCATGTAACCTCTTTCAAATCTAAAATTTTGATTCTTAATGGAAAATCTAATTCATTCATTATATTTAATATCATTAGTTTATCTAGGAGACTAAGTTTCATCTCAATTAAGTATGTTTATTGGCCACATTTGTTCGAAAATATATATTTATGTGTAAATTATGAAAAACGCTTAGATCTATTTACACATGTATTAAATAAAATAATACTTTATAAAATCATTTATTCACATAAAAATGATATTTTGGACAGTTTAGATGTCGAAAATACTACTTTAAAATTGATATTTTAACATTTTCATAATTTACAATAAATATATATTTTCTAACAAATGTGACCCCTAAACATACTTGATGAGGATGTAACTTGATCTCAATTGATATTAAATACAATGAATCATTTGATTTTCTATCAAAAATCAAAATTTTAGATTTCAAATAGGCTACATGGGTCCTCTAGCCCATATATCATACTTGAGTGGTGGGACATGCGTATATATTAGGTTATGATTTATGAATATACAGTCTTGTGAAGCTTTATTATCAGGATTGTCATTTGTAAATATAAAATTTACTTTGGCTACGAGTTGAATTCTTACTTCCATTCGTAGTTATGATGATGCTGATGACGATGAGATAAAATGATGTGTTTTTAAATTGTTGCTACTGCCATATAATTAAATAACATACTAGCTATGGATATCCAAGATTATTACAAGTATATTCTCATACGTATATGGTCTCTTGCCTCCCAAAAGTATAGTAGTTCCTAGAAACATGCAACCGGATGTCTATCTTAACGACCACCAATCCAATGCCTGGGACAATATGGCACTACAGTACCCCTATATATACGGAAAAAATATGTCTTTTTAGAAAATTTAGCCCGCCCAACCCTCGAATCGGGATGATCTTTGGCGCAATGATAAAATAAATGATGTTATATCATATTGTTGAATTTTGATTCTATCATAAAAAATAGGCTTACGCACGAATGAAAAAATAAGTTGAATGTCCAAGGTGATATAAATTAGCATTATTTTCAGAAATATATGCAATTGTAAGATAAAATGTAAACTTTAAATTTTGTATAATATATGAAGGATATTTTAGGAAGATAAAGCGGAATAAGCCCCCCAAAAGCAGCTCATGGCTCATCTATCAAAAATCCTCTCATGTACGTGGAATCAAACATAACAAATTATGTGACCAGCGCTGAGGCGCAATGGTAGCACATTCGGTCTCTTATGGCCGAGGTCCAAGAGTCTGAAGTCCAAGGTGGTGTGCCCTGTGACCAACTAAAATAAATAAATAAATAACAAATTCTGAAGAGCTGTTAGTTTTTACCAAAGCAGCTCATGGCCTATCTATAAAAAATCCTCTCATGCACGTGCAATCAAACAACTAAGAGCTCTTAATTTTTAGCAAAGCAGCTCATGGCTTATCTATCGAAAATCCTCTCGTGCAGTGCAATCAAACTAACTAATTCTAAAAAGCCCTTAATTTTAACCATAAGCATCCGATATAAGCAGAATCAAACAAAGCCTTTATATTTTCCTTCAGTAGTTCAGACATAACTAACCTTGTCAAATTGAGAACGCAAATCACCAGCACTTCAGATAGCAGTTCTCCTAACTACGAGGCTGCAATCGTACTTGTTCGTTCCTATTAACCATTATGCATCAGCATCATCCATATGAATTGATCCCACCAAACTTCCAAGTCATAGAGAGAAAGAACACACCCATGGGTTCAAGATCTTGGGCAGCAGTAGTTCCCACCACAATCAGGATTGACTCCAGAAAAAGATGGGCTGATCATTGAACTGACAAGGAGGCAGAGCAGGAACAGACAGACTAGAAAGCAGAAGCAAAATCTCTTATCTAAGACATGGAAAGACAACTAGAAACCACAAACATCATTGAGAATCTCTGGCCTAAAAGATCTAAGGCTCCATTTGGGATTGTGTCAGGTGCACCGCTTTTGCTCAAGAGAACAAGTGCTTTTACGGAAATGATATTATACCCGTCTTAATCAAAATTCTCCATAAAAAATAGAAATCTCTGCTTTATCTAAACGCCAATTTGAATTTATTGTGGCGAGGCTCGAAGAAGTGAGTAAATGCTGCTAAAACGCAATGCCAAATGGGGCATTCCACCGTTAGCAACCACTCCTCTTAAGCACCAAGCTGGCAGGATCTTCTGACCTCCACCCAGGTCCCAGGATGCAAAACCAATAGGGCCCAAGAAGGATCACCAGGTTCTAGACCTCTGGTGGAAACTGGGATTGCTTTTAGCCGTAACGTGGTCTCACTTGCCAGTGTTCACAATTCCCACCATTGCTTCATCCATGCAATCAAAGTGAAATGCTTTTACAAGGTTTCATATAGATGGAAAACTAGATGCTTTTGCAGCATTTAAACCACTAAGAAACCTCTTCCTAAGAATTAATATAATAGTTGATTCTTGAAACTGAGTGCAAATGCAAGCAACTGATAAAGCAAGGCCTAAACAGCATAGTGATCTGCCTATTTCCTCATCTTATCCACAAAGATAATTTTCCTTGCTGAAGAAGGCAATATAAATTTCAAACAGATCTGTCACAAAAATAATCCAAATCTTATTGCAAGAACGTTCATTGCCATGATGCCAAAAGACATCTGCATTTAAGACAACATACTGTTAAATAAAATGCCATTCGCTGGTTGAACAAACAGCAAAGTAGTAGTGTAATACGCATGGCATACAGTCTTAAAAATAAGCAATTCACACCATGGAAATGCATCTGCCGAGGCACCAAAAAAAAAGGGGGAAAAAAAAACAGATTTGAAAGTTTTTTTTTCCCTGAAAGGTTAACTGCCTGCAAAAGATTATGATGTAAAAAAATGTATAGGTTGGAAGGAAAGTTAATCCGTTGGTAAGAGACTTAAAAAAAAAAGGGAGAATTTTTCCACTCTTTCCTACATACCTTTTGATTTGATTTAACATCTTAATTGCCTAAGTACTCTATTTTTTCTATTATTGTCTCTTTTGATCATTTTTCCACATCTTTCTGTCCAGCATATCCTGTCTATTTTATCTTCTCTTTACTCATAATTGTATTACATCACTTTATTATATTACATCACTCTTTCACTTTTTAAAATAGTTTCCTACAATTTTTCCCCTTTTTTTTTATCTCACACCAAACAGACCCTAAATTTGTTTTCTGCTTGCAGAGTGATTTGTATCATCATCAAACAAAATGCACATAATCCATCTGACAATTTCTACCTCGCCTAAAGGGTTGGATAAAGTCCACAGAAGAAATACAGACTACAATTCCTTCAAAAGGATCAAAACTGCTTTCTCTTGTGTTTGAAGATTCGATCTCTTTTGGAATAGACGTAGATGAAAGCAAATAAAATGACACCGGCAATTGAAGCTGCGGCCCAAGGAAACGGTGGATCCTTGAAACAAACAAGCGAAGCTTCCAATTCCTGAGTTGCCTGATAAACAACTGAATGGATGGCAAAGAGATCATGATCAGAAGACCTTAAGAAATACAACGCCATGTCATAATCAAGATGAGATATTGCAGAAACAACTTTATCCAGCTTGTACTTGAGTAAATTCCATCTCTGCATAAACTCGACATGCCTGCTACCACGAAGCACATGCTGGTCTCCGCCATGCCCAGCTAAAGACTCAAGCAGATCAATGCCACTAGTAATTGTGTAATTCAAAGATGTCAAGAGCACATTCCTCCGAGCAGCATCCTTTTGGACGAACGACAAAGATAGAGACTCAGAAAATGGTCCAAAGGGAGTCTGTCCAACACTCCATGTATAATCGACCAACGTGCTGTTATGCTGTGGGCTCCATGACAGATGGGTGGGTGAGATGCCCCACAAACTCTGCAGAATTGAACCAACTACTGGCCTCTCCAGCTCACGAGTTTGCACGATCACATGGCGGCCATTGCAGGTGTAGTCACTCACAGTCTGAGTGCTTCTTGTTCGGACAGCGATCACCATGTCCCTAAAAGCAACTGCTTGGTGATAGCGATCAAGCAACAGAAGCTTATCCAAATCCAGATCAAAAACATAAACAGGCAATATCCTTCCATAGTCCTCTTCGGGGATCTGAGCTGACCTGTGCAGCTCCTCAGCTGAATCCGATAGTACTTGATGCAAACGTTTGGAATCCAAATAGTCACTCACAATCAATGTGTAGTTGTCAAACAAGAACCTGGATGTGTAGGAATTGGTTGACCGTGAAATTGCAAATGAGCAAAGTGGGCACTCTGAAAAGCTAATTTCATAAGTCTTGAATCGCAAAATCTGGTCCCGGAACAACAGCCCTCCTTCATGGACTTCATCCATGAACGCCCTCTCAATCGTTTTCCAGTCCAGACCCCTCGAATCCCGGGTGTCGGATCCATGCACATGAATGAACTGAACCAAAAGCTTGTTTTCGAAATAGACAGGAATTCTCAAAGAGGGGACGAGAAGGACCTGATAAGCGCTCCAGATGAGAGAAGAAAGGTCCGCTGTGAGAGATTTCTGGGACTTGGGGCGGCCGTGGAAGGCAGCGAGAGGGTGGAATTCGCCACGGGGCAGAAGGCCCTCGCCAGACAAGGCCGGGCCGTAGTCGACAGGTCCCGCGGCGAGATCAATCCACAGATAGCGATCTTTCCCGGTCCAAAGCGTGCCGAGGCAGCGGGTGTAGGCGAGCGAGGAATCGGCGGCGGGGGAGTAGGAGTAGGCGTAGCGCTTGGAAGGAGGGTCGAGGTTAAGAAGGTAAATGTAGAAGCCGGGGGAGGTCTGCTCCTTGTCGAAGTCCTGCTTGACGAGGCGGTCGACGAGGGAGAAGGGGACGGAGGTGAGGGCGGAGCGGAGGGCAGAGACGGCGGAGTCGAGATGGGAGCGGATGGCTTGGGAGATCTGGGAGGAGAGGGCGAGGGAGCGGGAGACGTCGAGATGGAGGGAGTGGGAGAGGGAGAGATGGTGGGTGGG
The DNA here is from genome assembly GCA_030490835.1 of Annona cherimola. Taxonomy (NCBI): domain Eukaryota; kingdom Viridiplantae; phylum Streptophyta; class Magnoliopsida; order Magnoliales; family Annonaceae; genus Annona; species Annona cherimola. Next base: position 59,768,263 of record CM059974.1, read on the forward strand.
GGCGGGGGAGGCGGCGATGATGCGGAAAAGATCGGAGGAGTGGGCGGCGGACAAAAAGGTGTGGAGGAGGCGGTCGACGTCGGGGGGGAAGTTGGGGCCGACGAGCTTTATGTGGATGGGGACGGAAAGGGAGAAGGAAAGGAGGGAGGAGGGGGTGGGAAGGGCGGTGGAGAGGCGGGAGAGGGAGGATTTGAGGGAGGAGGGAAGGGCCGCGAAGGAGTCGTTGGAGGCGGTGGGGTCGAAGCGGTATTGGTGGTCGAGGAAGGAGTCAAGGCCGAGGATTGAAGTGGATGAGGTGGTGGGACTGAAGAGGAGGAGGAGGAGAAAGGGAAACGGGAGCATTTTTTGTGACTGATGAGATGGGCAGACCGGCGAGGCAGGGAAGACGAGGAAATGGAGAAGGCTTGTACTGCAAAAGCCTTTCGATTGGAGGCTAGCACTTGGGCCATTATTCGGCCCATTCAAATTATTTGTTTCAATTCCATTAAAAAGGCTTTTTCATTGAATTTGACCCTATTTGACTTTAATCTCAAATACGCTGACGATGTTTTCGAATTTTCAAATATGTTTGTATTTAATTTTTAATATGCCTGTTTCGTCCATGACCGTTAGGAAAGTTAACAGAAGTCAAGTAAAATGCAAATTAAGGGTGTATTTGGCAATGAGAAAAAAATGTTAACTTAAAACTTTTCAATCTAAAACTTTTCACTTTCTGCAATTATCATATTTTTTAATCATTTTTTCATATTTTCCCATACAATTACCCTACTTTTCAATCATTTCTACACAACTACCCACACAATTAACCTATATATTTTAACTTTATCATCTTTACTCCTCATCATTAACCCTATTATATCACATCATTTGACAATTTTTACTCTCCAAAATTTTTCATCAAAAGTTTTATCCATTCCTAAACACACCCTAAGTTTACAAAAATGCCCACTCTAAAAATCACATTGGTGTTACATAGAACCTACATGCTGATTTCCTCTATCCTTACCCCAATTTCTTCTCCAACATCATCAGCAGTGAGACCATCTCCAACGATGCCACCACCATGCACACATCCTCCATGGCTAATCTGCTCAACATCACTCCTATTCTAGAGGAATCTTATTGTCGACGGCAGAGATTGGACACCCAATTGCTGTTGATTGAAATCCAAGGTGACGAAAGCCCTAATCCAACCATCAGATTCAATGTACATCTATTTAGTTAACATCTTCATTAATTTCAGCTAAATTATCCTAATTGACCACAGTGGGCGAAAAATAGCAGTGCTTATCTCCATCAATTTAAATTGTTAGCAGTTGTGGATCATTGGCGTGTTAAAAAACCATTCCAAGTGTTCTAGTAGCTTCTACAAATTCAACAATAGCACCGATCTTAATGGACCAATCCAACACCAATTTGCAATACCAAGCCCCATCTCTTATGATCAGCAGTATCATCCAACCACAAATTGACAACTTGCAACTCTTCAACAAACTTCATTGATAGCCATGAAATCCGAAGCTTCCACCTACCTTCATCAACGATCCCTGTTCCACTAAATTTGGAAAAATAATAATATATTTTTACAACAATTTAATGGGTAATTATTTGTTGTCAATGTGCATTTATATATGTGATTGCAACATTTGAGCGTTAAATATTAATTTCAAGCAAAATTAAATGGTTTTGAGATATTGTAGTTTGAATTAAAATTATTTATTTATTGTGACAGGAATAAATTTATATTCACTAGCTTATGCAAATAAGTTGAGCAGAATTTTACTAAAAATTAACCATTAAAATTATGTATTTTAATTTTGCAGGTGTGCAATGGACGAGATCTTTGTGGCCAATAAGTTATCACAACCGTCCATTGCAGCAGCCGCGGGGTCCACCAATCAAGCATCCTACCATCCAATTAGTTGGCAACAAACATCATTCATCGGCGCCTAAACCAAAGTCCAGCATCATGTGCAATCAGTCCATCCATCCGTGCAATTAGCAAAGAGTCTAATTGGCTTCAATGGCTAGAAAATCCAGAAGAAATTCATTGTGCAATTCGTATTGAAGCAAATGTTCCAAGCAAAACCATGGACTGTCCATTCCTTCTCAAATAATTCAACCGCCCAAAAGTCCGGCAAAAATAAGCACTTCTCTTTTCTAATTCAGTCGTCCATACGTAAATCCCAAACATCTTCATCTGTCCACAATTCTGATGCAAAAATCTAGATTAGTTTCTACTACCTTACCCATGCAAAATAGACCATCCAAATAGATCCAGAGGGGCCTACCATTAATTCAAAGCAGCAGCACATGATAATCAAGATCCGCACTCACCACAAGATCACGATCAATCAATTCAGCAAATCTACCAGCTGTGTATAAGTGGCAACATCCAAGAAATTAAACACAAAGCAGCAACATGGAAGGCAATCGAGACGACTAGCAGGATCGCGCTATGCATGCGCAGTTCAAAATTGCAATTTGCAATATCCCAGTATGGATGAATGCTGCTGATGGTTTTGCCGTTCGTAAATTACAGTAGACTACAATGCGAGTTGTGAATGTAGTAGCCGTGATCCACGAGTTTTGATCATTTACGCTCGGGCGTAAATGCATGGAGTTTTCGACTAGCGTCGGTTGCCATTCATTCCCAGCGATTCCAATCTCAATCGTTGCAATTTAAAATCCAAAAGCGGCTGCAGTAAGACATTAATTGCAGTAAATTTTGCATGCAAGCCCGCGCCCCCCCCCCCCCCCCCCAGACCGACAGCTATTGCAGTTGGAAATTTTCATTTACCCCCCTCATCTTGGCTCTCATCTGGTCGCCCGGAGTAGCTGCATCTCTATGTCATCACTATAGGAGAGCCGTCTCTCATAACAGACGACACTTCATATGCTTAAGAATACTTTCCACTGATTTTGTTGAACCTTTGCAATCCAATTCAATGAATGTCGAATGCTTGATGAATGTGACTGTGCTGTTTGCGCGGGGCATTGGCGTTAACACACAAGTCAGTGTTTCTTAGAAGCATTGGTTCTGTTTTTGCACCATGACCGGATGGTGCTTGCACCACGTAACGAACAGATTCATGGGCTTTGGGTAAAATTAGAAGGTCACCTTTCTGAAATGGGTGCATTTTGCCAAAGATGCGGTAACTTGAAGACAGCCTAGGAGCAAAAATAACAATGTAGTCCTGTTCAGTTGCGTGGAAAATGTCCAATAGGCCCTTATTCATGTTGTCGATGTGTATTTTGGAGTCTGCAGATAGATTATCTCAGCTGGGGAATATTTCGGAGCAAGGGCTTACACTAACAAGCAAAATCTGCATGTGTTGCTCTACTTAGAAAAACAAATCATTAGTTAAAAAATGGGATGAAGTTGAAATAATTTCAACGCAACAAGATGTTTGATGTGGGTGTTAAGTAAGATATCTGATAAAGAAAACACAATGAACAAGTTGCATAGTCAGGCAGATAATTCTCTGTAACTCTAGTTCTGGGTACTGATATGTGCGCACATTGCCCACCCCCAGATGAACATAATAGCCTTTGTGCTCTTTTAAGAACTGCTCTTTAGCATCTTCATAAGAATATAATACATGAGTGCCATTTTCAACATCATCAGAAACCGTGAAAGGAGATGTGCCACTTCAGTTGATATGTGGCGCCCCCAACCCGAGGCGTCACAACCTGAGCCTTACTCCAAGATCGTTATCAATTGGTAAATATGAAACAAGATTGTTGCCCTGATCACGCGACCGGTTTTTAATTGGATCTCGTCCAAATTTTTTTTTGTTTCATTCTTTTATCCGTCATCATTTCATTTCTTTGCATTTCACTCAATTCATCTTGTAAGCGACGATACACTTGTAATTCGTTGCACATAGTATTTTAAAATACTACTTGGTTCCCTTCTTTATACACCTTTTCATAAACTCATCTCATGGCAGTTGTCATCAACTGTATATATCATTCATAAAATTTTCATCTTGTTCTCTTACATCTTTAGTTTTATTAACCTGGCTAAGCCATAACCATATAAAATTCATTCATTACCAAATATTCAACACCCATATTTGTATACATACATTCAACCATCAGTTCACATAGAACTTAGAACTTTCAATAAGTTCACATACATTATCATATCTTAAAAATTTCAGTCATGCAATTTCATACACATAGCTAATCATTTAGTATACACATGAATACCATATCGTACATTTCCTCAAATGCTCATGTTCTCTACCTCTTGAGCTTCCCTGTATCTATCTAAGGTTTGGGAAAACAAATTGTGAGTGATAACTCAGTAAGCAAGCATTTTGCATTTTCATATAAATGCGTTTCTCACTGTTCGGTAGGAGACACTTATTAAGCGATCAACTACCAACCGAAAGAAACCTTTCATGAAAACCTTTCATTTAAATCATTCATAAAACATTTCATATAAAACCTTCATAAAATCTTTTTTCATGAGGACATTTGTATGTCCTAAAACGTTGTCATATAAACCTTTAATCATGAGGACAAGTGTATGTCCTAAAATATTTTCACATAAATCTTTTATATGAGGATAATTATATGTCCTAAAATATTGTCATATAAACATTTGTTCATGAGGACAATCTTATGTCCTAAAATATTTTCATATAAACCTTTGTTTATGAGGACAATCTTATGTCTTAAAATATTTTTCATATAAATTTTTATTCATGAGGACAATCTTATATCCTAAAATATTTTCATATAAACCTCTTTATTCATAAGGACAATTTTATGTCCTAAACTTTTTTTATTAGTGTGGACATTTTTATGTCCTAAAATATTTTCATGTCCCCATGTTGGGCTTTAAAACAAAACATATGCATATACGTCTCTAATCCTCTGGTAGGTGACACTTACCAAGCGATCATCCTTTCATAGAAAAAGAAACCATCCATGTGACAACACCGTTAGCTAGGTGGGCGTCCATGATCCTGCTCCCATTTCAGGAAGGGCACCGCGGCCAACGGCTTTCCCTTAGCAACTCGCCATAGGTAGAGTTTGACCCTGGTATGCAACCGTCTGGGTCTATAATTGCCTCTACTATGAACCTAGTACATGATCCTCGTGCACACTCATTTATATTCGCATCGTCATGTTATCATGATTTCATAAAATCAACACAGTCCTTAGACCGTGTCATTTTTCAAGTCAAAACTTGATATAATATAATCCATCACAGTCCTCAGACTGTGCCCTTTTCAAATTGAGAACTGGGCATAATCATTTTTAAAGATAAAACATTTTCATAAATCATCTTTAAATAATAATGTTAGGATGACCACCCTTAAAGAATTTTAGAAACATTTTAGTAAATTAATTTTACAAAACATTTATAATACTTGAGTGATGCGAACCAAGTGCTTGTCGTTAAGAGCACTATGATCACCAATTTAATTAAAATTAACCAAAACACATTGAAGCTACCACTATGCGGGTGATAGTGTAGAATAACGGTGAGTCGGGTCGAATCCACAGAGAGGTGATGTAGAGCGAGGGTATAGAGAAGAGAGAGAAAGAAATTAGAGAGAAAGGAGAAGAAATTAGAGAGGGAGAGAGAGAAAGGGGAATGGAGAGATAAAAAAGAGGAGAGAGAAAGAGAGGTTATAGAGAGAAGAAAAGAGAAAAGAGAAGAAATTAGAGAGAGAGGGAAAGAAATTAGAAAGAGAGAGAGAAGAGAGAGAAAATATTAGAAGAGTTGGAGAAGAAGAAAGGGAGACAAGAAGCTAAAATGAAAGAAATTATAATTAACTAACAACTTAATTAAAACTATTCTAAAAAAGCAATTAAAAGCTATGAAATTCAACTATGAAAGCAGGAAAGAAAATTATATTAAATTTAATTTAAAAATTATAAAGCAGAAAATAAAGCAGTAAATCTAATTTAGAAATTAAAACTACAAATTAAAAATTAACAACTATAAAACATTAAAAACTCTAAAGCAGAAAATAAAATTTACATCACCCAAATATAAAGAATAAATCTCCACATAATGAAAATTTTATTGCTTGACCTCACCTAAGAAGGGGTCCCACCCAAGGGAGAGGAAGTTGGTTGTTGGTGTTTTCGGATGAGCGGAGGGGCCCTCCTTTTATACATGTGTGACACCCCATTGGGCAGACTTAGGGATTCCCATCTTGAACGACACCGTAGTTGCCCTTTGCCATTTGCCGTAGCTTTGCCTTCTGCTATGGTCGATGCTGGTGGCTGGATTCCATTTTTGCTTCTAGAAACCGAGAAAACGTAGGGGCTATTAACAATGCTGCCTTGATCGATTTTTGGAGGTTTGAAAAGGGGCTGCGTGAGCTCTTCTTCGGTTGCAAGCAAGATCATCTCGGTGGGGTTGCTAGGCGCGATCTTTGCTTTGCTTCTACCCATTGCCTTTGCCATCTTGGTGAATCAACCGTGTAGATGACCAATCTGGAAAAGGGAGTTGCTCCTTTGGTCGTTGATTGGGAAGAAAGGCTGCTGTCGGAATTGATGGAGGTGGGCAGGGGACGAGCCAGTTGCAGTGGGTTGCAGATGGCTTGCTGAAGCAGAGGAGAAGCCTGGACGCCATAGCCATAGAAGATGGCTGATCGCGGGCAGGTGTGGTGGTGAGAGTTATCAAAAATGGCTACCGTTTGTTGGTCTATGCATTGGTGTTGAGCAGATGCTGTGATGGTTGTTACAAATTCAATTTTATGCGTGGCTTGTGACGGACGGCTGAAAGACGGCTGCAGGTTGGTTGAGAAAGGGCTGCTGCTCCTTTGCTGAAATTAAAGGGGGCAACTGCTTTGGTTTGGAGCAGGGCAGAGGAGGCAACCAGAGCCGGTGCTTGGATTTGGGTTTCGAATTTTAGATATCCGGTTAGCTTGATGGCTGGCAACGGAGAGGAGATGGTGAGCGGAGGTAGGTGTAGCTAAAGCACATGGCTCCTCTGCTTGGATTTGGCGGCTCTACTTCCATGGATGTTAAACAATTGTCATGCTCAATTGTAGGGGCTCTTCTTGGCTAGGACGTTGGCTGGATTTTTGGTGGTGCTTTGAATTTTTCAAGGCTGCCGAAAATCTAAATTTTGATCAATGTTGCAATATGTTGGCTAGATCGTTGTTCGTTGATGCTGAAATTAAGGTTGCTGCTGCCGGGTGAATGGAGACCGAGTTCCGAAATCAAGCTGCTTGCGCGGTGGTGGATTTTGGTGGGAGAGAAGGTCAATTGCTGCTGGAAATGGGGAAGATGGTGGAGATTGAAGCTTGAATGGAAGGGCATTGCTACTGTTCAGTTCCATCTTTGGTGGCTAGAATTTGGAGTCGCTGCCTTGGAGAGATCGCAGAGACGGGGCCGGAGATGGGTTTCGCTGTTCAGTGAATGAGAGTGGCTGCTATGGAAGATAGAGGAATCGACGACAAGATCTAGGTTGCAATGAAATGAAGGCTACCTCGGTTTGATGGAAAGGGGCTCGCCGGATTCATGGGATTATTGGGCGAATGGATGAGCTGGTCGATTGACGAGTTGCTGGCTTGGAGAAGATGGGCTGCCTATTGCTTGATTTCAATTTCTGTTGCCGCAATGTTGTGGCTAAATGCTTGGACGGCCGGTTTCGGTTTTCATGGGTAGCAGCTACCAATATTGCTGGGATGATGGCCATCTGGTCGTTGAAATCGGGAATAGCAAATGGTGTGATCGTTTGGGCTTGATTGCAGCTCGCCTGTTATAGTTGCTGCCATGGCTGCCGAATTTGGGGAAGATGGAGCACCGGAATATGGTGCTCCAGCGGTGTACGGTCACCTGTACTCATGTAGAAAATGAAAACGTGAATTTAAATATTTGATTTCTATCAAAATAATTTTAATAAGCTAGCAGAGACTTTTAATTTACTTTTGAGCCCCTTTTGAATTTATTTTATTAAATTTTATCTCAAGATTTCATAACGGTTTACTTTGTACCTATATTTAAAGCTAGCCTATTTAATCCCTTTTAGCATGTGTAATTATTTTTATAATTTTATATTTTTCAAAAAATATTGCAAAATGACCCATTTTATATCAAAATTAAGGATTTTATGAAAAATATACTTTTCACGAATTTTCACATAAAACTTGTATTTAATTAACATTTTTATACTTAACGATGTGAACTTAATATGAAATTAAATGAAAATTTTGAGAATTATCATTGAAAAAATAATATTTTCAAGAATATTTCTTATTTGTTGATAAACATTTTTAGAATCATCTCGATAAACCAATTTCGAAACATTTCAATAATTAAAAAGAACAAGATTTTCTTGTAAATATTTTTATTCACATTTTTGGGCTTTTTATGAGTAAAAAATAGACAAACACATCTGTTTTCATTTTATTGGTATTATATGCCTCGTCTATACACCATCCTCGCCATTATTATGTAGAGAAACGTTTGCACTATTTTTTGAACATCATTTAAACAAAATAGTCATCAAATCGTTTTATATCATCAGGTTATTGAGTTGGTCGTCCTTAAAACTCTTTTGAAAATATAAATATACAAAATATTTTTAAAGTATTTCAATTTTCAAAGAGACTGAAAATATTTTAATAGACCATTTCAAGCATCTAAATAAATTATTTAAAGACATTTAATTAAACCATTTCAAAAGCCCAATTTATTTACAAATATCATTATATGAAGAATCATATATTTTTTTCTTAAAACTCCTTAAGAATAGAATTTTCAAAGTTTGTTTTCAAATTTCATCTTGTAAAAGAGTCAAAACTCTCTCATCATAAAATGCTTTTGAAATAGCATTTCTAAAAACTTAACATGGAACCATCTTGAAACATATCAATAACAAAGAATAAAATCATACTCTAAAGAATCGAGTTTGCTTACTATGAAGCAACACTGAGGCTTTTCATTAAAGCCGTATTTTCAAGAATTGAATTTACTTACTCTATAAGTAATTTTAAAATCATCAATATAAATACTTGAAACAAAATCAACATTCATGAAGGTTTGCTTGCTTACCTTGTAAGCAATTTTGAAACATCTTGATAAATCAAGTTCAAATCATTTCAATATATGTCAATAAAATAACATTTGGAAATGCTTAATAGAGCATCATTATAAAGCATTTGTAATCATTTCAACATTTGAAATGAAATTAATATTTTCAAAATGTTATTGCATATCTGAATTAGCTTCCATTTCCTTCGTTAACCTTTCTTTGCCTTTGCCTATATACATAAGAATAACATTGCGTTCATAAACATAATCTCATATATGTGCACATCATATAATTTTTCAACCCACATGATTTTCATCAACTTACTTAACCCACTTGCTTTTCAAGTTGGGTGTCCATTTTTCAATTCCCACATTGGTATAACTTGTGCTTCCATAGCACCCATTCCTTTCAAAATCCACCTCTAATAGGTTAAACCTTTACAATCACTTATGATACTTGTTTATATCCCATTGTAAGTTAAATTTCATCTTAAAAATCTGAAATTTAACATTTATTTTGATTTATTTCTCAATTTGTCCATAATACTAAAATCAGGTACACTGATCTTTCTAATTATTGATTTATAATCAAATCAAGATATTTAAATGTAAAATTTCTATTATACCTTAATAAATCATGAGTTAACCAAAATAAATATTTTCAGCACAAAATATTAAGTATTTATATTTATTTTGATATTTTTACTCTACCGGACAACAACATTAATTTTTAGACAAGTCAAATCATGTTAATTATTAGGCATATTTGTACCATCTAAAAATTAATTTTTATTTTGATACAGTGATATTCAGGTTTGTCTTCTATATCATATAAAATTTTTAGCTAAAAATTCCTTGTATAAAAATTATTAAAAATCATTTGGTGCAGCTAATCCTGACACCTGTTCGACCCTGTTCAGGTTGATTTTCTCAAATTTTTAATTTATAACCTGCTTATCATTTTAAGCTGAAAATTGGATCGTTGCTTAATTAACCTATCATGAGTTGTCACACAAAGTTTCCTGCTACAACTCATGCATTTACTATTTTTTTTCATATTTTTCTTTCGTATTCCAGATTCACTATATATGAGTATATGTTAGATAACATGAGCTAATTAATAACCAAATAAAAATTCATAAATGAACCTATTTAATTGGGCATATTTTAAACTTGAAACATGTTAATAAAACAATACATACCTAGATTTTGAGAGAGGAATTACCCCCCTTAGTAATATTCAAGTTGCCATTCTCTCTCTCTCTCTCTCTCTCTCTCTCTCTTCTTTCTTGCTGAACGTCTCAGCTGCTCTTGCTGCTCATTTTCTTCTTCTTTTTCCTCCTTTCTTGTTGCCCAAAAAATCCATTGACTTTCCTTTATATAATTTTTTTAAAAATACCAAAAATCAATCTCTAACTTGCCCCTTTGGTCACGTTCACAATGGCTGCCCCTTTTGGTATTTTGTGAGGATAAAATTGTCCAAATATTATTTCTCCTTGAACGTTCCGACATGTAGCCCTATTTTCAAGCATTTTTTAAAATTTTTGAAATTGCAAAAATTGCTCAAAATTCTCTCCTTCAGACACCTCATTTGCACCCTTAATTGTATTGACTTTTGCATTAATTCAAAATCACTTTTTGAAGAAAAAAGTTAAAAGATTTTAATCATAAGTGATTAAGAATTTTCTCATAGGATTTAGCTTAATCAAATCCATCCATTTGATAGGACACTTTATTTTAGCCGTTCATAAAAATTTTCATCCCAAAATGACATTTCTAATACAAGATATGATCATTTGAAATTATCTCATGAAAATTCATTAAATTAAATCTTTATCACCATAATCCAATCATGATTAACATAATCCATACCATTCATGAGGTAGAGCACGCCAATATGTGCTTACCTTTTAAATTTCACATCAATCCGCCTTATGGGCGTGAAGTTATGAAATTTTCAAGTAATGACCCAATTTATTCCATCATTATTATCAACTTAATCATAATTAATGGAATTCAAAATTATGCCACATCATCATTTCTGTACTTCATTTTGTCCTTTTTGAGCACCTTAACTCATATTGGGCTAAGGTGATTAACTTAATTACCTCACATGATTACTAGCCCTAATCTCGTTCATCTACATAAATCATACCATTAATAGCTCTTGAATACCTAGATTACATTTATTGATCTCAAAATATTCTAGGTATCACATGATACATCTTGCATACTACAAAAATGAGCTCGGCTAGTTGCAATTGAATGGAGATGTGTTCCTTCCTCGACAATTGTAGCATGGATAGAAGTGCTTGAAACAAGCGAATTCAGTGATAAGTTATGATCATTTACGCCTAAGTGTAAATGCTCGGGCTTTTTGACCATCTCATCCACCTATCCATTCTCAATGTCATTCATCTCGACCCTTCAATTTTCAAATGCCCTTTGTAGCAACTATCAGGCATTTATTGCTTGAAAATTTTTCCTACAGGCCCTTTTGCCATTTGTTGCATGAGAAAATTTTCAAAAGTATAGCTCCTTTCGACCCTTGCCTCTCTTAGGTTCCATTCCATCTTTCCATCTTCTCTCTCATTTCGTCCCCTTCTCAATAATTGCTGGTTGTTTTTGCCGCTACGTGTTGTCGCCGGTGGAAGCCGTCATTGCGACAGAAGAAGTGTCGTTGCTGATGCACATCGGTGGGTGCCGTTAGTTGGGAAGAGAGATAATCACTCATAAATCCCATCACAAATCCTCCTTCTATTTCCCTATTTTCTTATGACTTGTTTGTTGGGTCCCGAATTGATGGCAAAACCCAAGAGGGGAGGGGTGAATTGGGTTCTTAAAAATTTCTTCGGTAACTTATCCCCTTGTGAGTTCAATCCCCTTAAATGAAGAAACAAAATGGAGAGCAAAGCAATATAGAAAGCAGAAATAAAATAGACGCAGATTTTTATAGTGGTTCGGGCAACCTCCCTACTCCACTCTTCCAAGCTCACACACCTTGTGACTTGGGTTCCACTATTGCATTCCACGAATACAATTAGAGCCTCTTGCTCTCTTCTAGATTCTAGCTCTAGGGGGCATCAACAACTAGCACAAGTAGGTGATGAGTCACACTCCAATCACACACTACTTTGCTATCACTTGATCTTAGCTACCTAAGCTAAATCAAGTTCAACACAAACAAGTAATCAATGAAAGAAATCTACACTTTACAGATGTGTAGAAGCAGTTTGGCGCAGAGAAGAACTTGTGGTAGGCTTTGAAGAATCTGAAATAAAGCTCTTGCAGTTTTGAAGCAAAGTTCTTCCTCCTTGAATGGCTTGATCTCTTTAATGCTCTTGTAGATAGGAGTTATGCTCACTTAATGATTCTCAGCTACTTCCCTCGTCCACCATGAATGCTATTTATAATTTTGGAGGGAATCCGAACGTTAGAAGGTAGGTGGCGCGCATTTAATGCGCCAACGTTCGAATTAATTCCGACCGTTGCGACCCAAGTCGCATGTGGAGTCGACTTGGCCTGCGACTTGGCTTCCAAGTCGCACCTGGAGTCGACTTCGTGTGCGACTCCAGTTCTTCAGATTTCCAAGTCCGAGTCTGGGTCAACTTGGCCTTCAGTCCTCAACTCAAGTCGATCCTGGAGTCGACTTGGGTTGCGACTTGGCGTGGTCTTTTGCAAGAACACCTTGATCTTCTTGAACTGGCTCGTACTTTGTTAAATTGGTCTTCATGACTTGGATATTTCTTCATTTAGAATAAGCTTGAAGATTAGCTTTGGACTTGATAGACTTGATTTGAACTCTGAATATAAATCTTAACTTTTGATATTCAAGAAACTTCAGTTGCTTTTTGAGAATGAACTTTGCATCTTATTTGGATTTGATAAATTCCAAATGGATCCTTGGAATAAGATTGAAACTTCAATCTTCAAGTCTGAACTCCTCAAGTCGAAGTTGGAGTCGACCTCGTCTGCGACTTCGCCCAAGTCGCACCTGGTGTCGACTTCGCCTGCGACTTCGTCACGTCTGTTTCCACTTTTTCAACTCTGGATGCTTGAAGTCGATGCTGGAGTCGACTTCGTCTGCGACTTGGTTTCCTAAGTCGCACCTGGAGTCGACTTCACCTGCGACTTCACTTGTTCTTCTCCCCTTTTCAGCTCTGGACAGATTTGACTTCTTAAAGTCGATCTTGGAGTCGACTTGGTATACGACTTGGCTTCCATACTTGATATTCTTCAAATGAATATTCCTTAAACATTTCCACAAACTTGTTAGTAGCCAAGACATACTCAAATTTATTTGTTAATCATCAAAACATAGATTTAGCTATATTTCCAACATTGTTATGAAATGGAAGGATATTTCATTTAGGGAACCATGAGTGGATGATAAGGGAAAGATACTATTGGACTTGGACAATGAGGAAGCAATACTAAGTAATGGTGGTTGGGCAATGAAGATGGATATAAATCTTTACTATGGTGCAAGCCTTTGCAAATGGCCCACTGTACGGCAAGCAAATGCCATAAAATTCAATTTTACACAAGGCATTTGGTTGTTACCTTTTTGCATCTATTAGTAAATGTGATTGACTTTAGTTTGCAGGTGGGCATCAAAATCCTTCACAATTTGCGATGCCCAAGGTGGGTACTTTATGTGTCAATAGTGACTTTGAGTTTTTAAGTTTTTGGCCAACCACTAATTTTTGCAATGTCCAAAACACTAGTCAATTGTTGTCATTATTTTGAATTTTAACATGTCTTTATGTACATCTAGTTGATCACATTTTACATTTAGTAAACTTATTTTCTTACATCTAGACATTGGTCTCTTTTCTTGTTATCATCAGGTTTGTTAGTCTTCTATGAGTTCACATCCCTAGATTGAGGAGATGAATTCCAAGTTTCCTATCTCAAGCAAACTTCAACAAGCCAATAGAACCTAGCTTTGCAAGTTGAGGAGAATGGCTTTGCACCAACATCTCTACTCATTTCAGGCTCAAGCAATGGTACATTGACTGAATTTTTGCTACCAAATTAATCATCTTTATTTGGGTTTTATTGAATTTTTGCTTCGAACGACTGTTGCAGGGTGCCATAAAATTAGCGTTCTTTTGATTTGGGAATATGTCTCAAGTTGCATCAAAGTGGAAGTCTGTATAGCAGTGTGATTCCTTTCAACATAGCGAGGATTTCAAATAAGAAGCATAGTAGGGACGTGAAGTCTTGACCAACTATGATTACTAGAGTTGAGTGATATGGGTAGATGTGAAATGCACTCTAGATGTTCTATGAGTGTTGTGAGGGGAGGACAACATGATAGCTAATGAGCAGAAATAAAAATAGACTGATACAATTGGAAAAAATCAATGTTTGTAATATTTATTCAATTTTTCAATAACATTCGAAGAAACAAAAACATGAATAGGAATTCCGTTTGTTATTATTGAATGATCAATGTTGTAAACTTATTAAATGGTTTGTGCCTTATGGCCTTACTTTGTAATTCATTTTCTTGGTTTAAGTTCAATTTCAGAAATTTGTTACCTAATTTTCTTTCAATTATCAACCCAACTGCAACTTTTGGATCCCCATCTCCTGCAGCATGTCAGACTTAGGGACTAGCACCGTGGCTTAGTTAAAGATTAGCTCTCTAAGTTATGACAAGAAAAATTAGATAATTCTGAATACCAATACAAAATGATAACTTTCTGAATATAGAGCTATCTACAACATTAAGAATTGTTAGTTGACTTAGTTGCATTCAAGTTGTGATTTAGGAGTTAATTTTATAGTATTTTGCATTTGTTAAGCATGTTGAACCTTCTTTTATTATTTGAAGGCTTTTAAAATTGTTTGCATTTGGTTTTGTAGGTGAAAAAGGATGGGCAAAACACAGCTTGTGATGGGAGAACTTAATTTGGCAAAGATGTAAAGAATGAAGTATGAGGCCACGACCTCAATTAGAGTGCATAGAGAGCTACAGTTGAGATTTACACTGCTTGAAGGCATGGCTCCAAACTGAGGCCACGACCCCAACTATTCAAAAAGCAGGCAACAATTTGAGGCCATGACGCTAATCTGCATATGTGCAAATTTTATATGTAGAAACCACTTGATATAAAAGGGTCCATTTAAGGCTTTTTGAGAGGGACTCATTAGCGCATGAAAGAGGGAGAGAAAGGAGGCTAAGGAGAGGTGCTTTTGAAGAAAAATGAGGAGAAGAAACATTAAAAAGAGGAATCTACTTACGTTTTCCTTTCCTTCTATTTTCTTTCTTTCTTCTTTTCTCCTTATCTTCTAGTTTTTAATGGATATTAGTTTGGGGAGAATTTTTCTTAGATTTTTGTCATATTAATCATGAACTAAACTTTATTTAGGGTTGTCATTGAACTCAACATGTATCCATGATTTTGTTTTTTGTTCTTATTTGATTTTCTATGCTTGAATTATCCACTTAATTTGAGTTTAATGCTTCTATAAGTTTGACCATCTTGAGGAATGATGTTGGTGCACTTGTAATGCTCAGAAAAGCTAGCTTGATGTGGGACCAAGGTTGAGTGGCATGAGTTTATTTTGCTAGGCTAGGGTTTTCGTATCTTAGCTATCGGTTGAGTTGATTTATTAGCTCGGATAGGTATATACCGACTAATCTCATGTAATCATGTGTGAGGCTTGTTTAAAATGCAAATGTGTACCTTCATTCTTATAGAAATATAGAGTTTAGAAGTTGCTGCTAGGATTATGTATGTTGGAAGACATGTATAATTAATGTGGTGCTTTAGATTAATAATCCACCTTAGAAAATTAATACAGAAAATTAGAAGTTCATGTGAAATGTGTTGAAGAAAATCACAACCATAAGTTCCCTAATATTTAAGGTCATCTTCCTTAATTGTTGTCAATTATCAATCTCATTACTTTAGAACTGTTATTTTTGCTCTTAATTATAATCTTGTATTATTTGAATTGACTTTTAAGTGAAATTTTTTATATTAGATTACAGTTTATTTAGTTTGCTTCATTGTGCGAATGATCTCTTACTCATTTCTTTATTACTCGAGCAGCACGTGCACTTGCGTTGTAAACCAATAAGTTAGTTTTGAGGTAGCTTATCAAGTTTTTGGTGCTGTTATCAGGGAAGCAATTACTGAATATCTTATTGTCTATATCGATAAGTAACATTTCTAATTTTGTTTAAAATTATTTATATTTTTTATTTTTGTCTTCCTTCTACTTTTGTTTTGTTTTATTGAACTGTAGGATATATTACTCATGTATGCAACGAGGACGCAATAGTGGTATCTTGAAATTATATTCTTTTGATCTCGAACAAGAGTGTACATTTCATCAAAGACTTCGTGAACAATTGAGAAGCTTTCACCTCCATCTTTTGTCAAGGTAATAACTCGTAAAAACATGAGTTATCGTGACCTATTTCAGACTATTTTTGCATGTTAGTCCAAGAGATTAGGTTTAGTTTGCATCCATTTAGCTAAATTTTCACTTGAATTGTATTTTAGAAGCATTATGTAGTTTTTATGCATTTTTAGTATAAATTAGGCATTTTTAGTTCATTTATTTAGTTTCATTCATTTTTACAAGAAGGACGGAGAATTACAGGCACGCGAGTTAATCAAATGCAGAACAGAGCCAAGTGAAGGAGCATGAGGTTGGCGCCAAGCACTGCCCAGTGGTACCTAGGCGCCATTCTATAGGCCTTTGCCAGAGTCTACAACACCTCACACAACATATTGCATCCAGGGAGTTGGAGCCTAGGTGCTAGCTTGGGGCGCCTAGGAGCCAAGGCATGAATTTCTAGGGTTTTCAGAAAAGTTCCCAGTGACCCAGCACACAGAGAGTTAACACCTAGGCACCACTACACATCCGTACGCGCGGGTTTCTGCACATGTGTTGCGCAAACTACCCATTAAAAATAGAAACCTAGGGATTCGGGAGACGAGGAGATACGTGGAGAGGGTCATGGCTGCTATGGAGAAAAGGGAGAAAACCAAAGTTTCAAGGGAGGAAACAAGAGCAAGTGGAGATCCAAGCTATCATTGCAAACCCATTGAGTTTTATCTCCTCTTCTCATCTATCTCTTCTTATTCTCCGTACGTGGGATGATTGTGAACTTGATTTTAATGGGAATTGAAGTCATGATTATGGGTTGAACCTTCTTATGGTGGGAGATATGTAGGATTTGAACTCATAGCTTATGATATTTGGTTTTCTTATGCTTGAATTGATAATACTGTTGTGCTATAACATATGTTGCTTGAGATTACCCTTATATATCATGCTTAGTGCGTTTACAAGCTTTGCAACCTTGTGGATTGATCTAATATTCAGATTTATACTTGGAAAAGTGGAATTTGAATAAGATTCATATATAAGGCACATGTATTCTAGCTCATGTTGTGTTAGATGTTAATATGGATAGGAATATACCTATTAACCCTGGGTAATCTTGATTAGGTTATATGGTTATCAACCTTGTTTTACTTGTATGCATGGGAATATAGCACATAACTTAAATTTGGTTAGGTTTGTATGTGTTGGAAGACATATATGAATATGAATGAACCTAAATTAGTAATCTCTGTACAACTAACTTAATTGGAACCAAATAACATAGCTATGATTCAATGAATTCATATTCCCACTTATCTTAATCATCTCAAGGAAATCTCAGCAACATCCACACCACTCTGGTCATTTACTGCTTTGCTTAGTTAGTTTAATTCAATTCTTCGAAATAAAATCTCATTCATTTTACTAATTCACTTAGACAATTGAGATTTAAGGTCCTAACCCGTTTAACACAATCCTCATGGGAATGATACTCTACTCACTCTTTATTACTTGATCGACACGTATACTTGCGTTAAAATGAGCATTTTAATAGACATATACACAGCTCGTCACAAGGGTATCCGCAAATTTTTGGGGCATGTAGGCTTTTATAGGCTTTTCATTAAGGACTTCTCAAAAATAGCCAAGCTACATTGCAATATTTTAGAGAAAGATACATCTTTTCACTTCCTTGGTGCATGTCTAAAAGCATTTCTAGAACTCAAAAGGAGACTTACTTCTGCACTAGTTATTATTCCTCCTAATTGAGGTTTTTTATTTGAGTTGATGTGTGATGCAAACGACTATGCGGTTGGGGCGATGTTGGGTTAGAAAAGGAATAAGGTCTTTCATTCAATCTCTTTTGCAAGTAAGATCTTGAATGATGCTCAACTTAACTTCACCACCACAGAGAAGGAAATATTAGTAATGGGTTTTGCATTTAACAAGTTCAAGTCTTATTTAGTCAGAACCAAAGTGACTGTTTATACAGATCACTCGGCTATTAAGAACTTGATAAAAAAGAATAATGCCAAATTGCGTTTGATTCAATAGGTATTACAATTGCAAGAATTTGATCTTGAGATCAAAAATCAAAAGGGCACCAAAAATGAAGTAGTCGATCATCTATCCCAGTTTGAAAGTGAAAAAAGAGTCTCATGAGAGCACATCAACAAGATATTTTCAGATGAGCAACTATTCAATATCACACACCAATCCATTCTATGGTATGCAGATCATGTCAATTATCTTGTGAGAGGAATGCTTCCACAGGACCTCAATGCGCAATAAAATAAAAGGTTTTTACATAATGTAAAAATTACTATTGGAATGAACCTTTCTTATTTAAGTAATACCCAAACTGATTAATTAGAAAGTGCGTTCCTACAAAGAAAATTGAAGAAATTATGCAACTTTTTCATTCCTCGTCCTATGGAGGACATTTTCAAGGTGACTACATCATAGAAAAGTTTTATTATAAGGATCTTATTGCCTTTGCTATTTAAGGATGCTCACTTCTTTATGAAGAGTTGTGACAACTGTCAGCATTCAGGCAACATTCCAAGGTGACATGAAATGCCTCAAGCAAGCATCCTAAAGATGGAGTTGTTTGACGTATGGTATATTGATTTCATGGGTCCATTCATTCCATCATTTGGAAATCGATATATCTTGGTAGCGGTTGACTACGTCTCTAAGTGGGTTGAAACAATTGCTCTCCCCACTAATATGCTAGGGTTACGACCAAATTTCTCAAGAAAATTTTTTTTACTTGCTTTAGCATACCTTGTGCTATCATTAGTGATAGAGAAACTCATTTATGCAATACGGAATTCTTAACATTGCTTGAGAAGTATGGTGTTCACAACGAAGTCACCACATCTTATCACCTGCAGTCAAATGGTCAAGACGAATTGTCCAATACAAAATTAAAGTGGATTTCAAAGAAGACCATATGCCCTTCATGAAAAGATTGGTCCATCAAGCCTAACGATGCACTTTGGGTTTACCGCACCACCTTCAAGACATCTATTGGAATGTCCCTATATCAATTGTTTTATGGAAAAGGTTGTCATCTTCCCTTAGAGCTTGAACGTAATACATTTTGAGCTATTAAGAAGTTAAATTTGGACTTACAACAAGCTGGTAAAAAGTGGTTGTTACAACTAAATGAGCTTGATGAATTCCGCCTCCAAGAATATGAAAATGCTAATATATACAAACAAAAGTGAAGAAATGACATGATAATAAGATTGTTGTCTAAAGGTTTGAGTCGGAACAGAAGATTTTGCTCTACAATTCAAGATTAAGGTTATTTCTAGGCAAACTCAAGTCTCGTTGGTTGGGACCATTTATAATCGTGAAAGCTTATGGTCATGGTGCAGTGGAGGTGTTCAATAAAGAGTCTAACAACAACTTTATTGTTAATAAATAAAGGCTTAAACTTTGTATGGGTGGAATTTTAAATTTGAAAAAGGAAATGATCACATTGATGAACCCGTGTGAGGAAGGGAAGTCGGGTTGACTACTTTAAACTTAGCATTAAATTGGAGACAACCCATTACTTCTTTTTATAGATAATTTTGTGCAAGTTGATGAAAACATGAAGAATTGGATGCCTTGCAAGTTAGTTGTGAGTAACGTTTTGAAGGAATTGCTAAGATACAAGTTCTGCTTTTGAGGGAGTGGCCCTAATTTGGAGCCATGGCACCATGTTTGCTTAGTGAGGAAAAATAATTTTGAGGCCATGGCCTCAGTTTAGAACAACGACACTAGTAAAAAAAAACTCATTTAATCAAAGCGAAAATTGCATGCCATAACAATGAACCAACCGTATTTCTATTTTTATTATTTACTTCTTCCCACCGAACACCCATTCCTTTTTTTAAGGGTGTGTTTGGAAAGTAATAAAAATTTTGATAGTGTAAAAATTTTAAAGTGGAAGAAAATGATATGATATGATAGGGTTAATGCTGATGAGTAAAGAGAATAAAATCAAAATAAATAAATTAGATGTATGGATAATTATATAAAATGATCGAAAAGTAGGATAATTGTATAGGAAAAATTGAAGAAATAACTAAAAAATGGTGTGGTTACGGAGAGTGAAAATTTTTAGGTTGAAAACTTTTTGATGTAAACAAGCACCCCCCCCAAAATAAAAACAAATGTAGTTCTACCAATACTTATTCTCTAGCCTTGCTAGCCAGTTAATTAAAAAGGCCGCTACAACCTATTTCTAGCCATCCTATCCATTTATAAAAAAAAAAAAATCCCAACTCATTTCCACCTACTCGGGTTCTTCTAGCCAAGAAACCACCTCCACAGCTCGTCTCATTGCAGTAGCATATAGTAGCCATCACTATTCTCCCTAGCAGTTTCTTCATGCTCTTCATAACGTCATCCTTTAAGGTTTTGGGTGGTGATTTTTCCTTTCCATTTTTCCCTCTCAATTTATCACTTTCAACTTTTCATTTTTTTTTAAAATCCTCCAACAATCCATCAAACTAGCCACATATTTTGATTTTGAATTTTTTATTCTTTCCACCGAGTTTTTAGCCACCGTCTAGCCATTTTTTTTAAAAAATCTCATCTTCTTCTCATTAGCTATTTTTATTTTATTTTCTTCTCTTTACCCATCTAGCTACTAGTCCATAAAAAAACCAACGTGGCTGCCATCTTGGAGGATGTCCATCATTCTCATGATGCATGTTATGCATTACGATTTGCATTGTTCATATTAGGCGTTTGAAACATTGAATCATCATGCCTTACACTATTCATATTAGGAGTTTGAAGCATTAATCTTGGAAAGCAGAGATGCTTCTTGGGTTTGTGTTACAAGCTAATATGGAATGGTATCTGGATTTGGGTGTTCATTGATACTCATGTTGTGTGAATTGCAATTTTTTTGGGGTGACATTTTGCAAAAGATCCTTACTTTGCAAAATGAGTAATTTGGCTCATTTGCATTTCGTGGTCTATTATCTTGATGATGGTGGGTGCTTAAAATGTTTAAATTGTCATAATTGCTACTGATGACTTGTTTAGATTGAGCTATTTTGAGAGCAATTGAAAATTGAAAGGTAAGCTTATTTTCCATCTTGTTAGTTGAATTTAGTTGCTTGTAGTGAGTTCCTCTAAATTTTTTCAAGCACTACTGCATCATGTCTTCCAAAAGGAGCAAGGGAAATAAAGGGCTATACTTTGATAGATCTACTTGTATCCTTAGAAGCACAAAAGAGATACACCTCTTTTGTACTAAAACGAAATATCATAGCTGAGCCTTGTCTGAATTTGATTCATTAGGAGGTTGATATGGTGAGATGGTTAATCAAAGAGGATGACAAAAGTTTTGTGCTCAACCCGAGGCAGTCATTCTACTGATTGTTAGAGAATTTTATGCTAATGTTGTCGAGTACAAAAATGGTTCTGCACAAGTTCATGGGTGCAATGTTGTCTTCAATGCACAAGCCATCAATGCTTATTATCAACTATATAACATTGAGGATAAGAATATGAAAAAATTTGTCGAGCAAGAACATACAAGTATTGCTGCCCTTATAGTCCTGCTATGCACACAACCACTAACATGGAAACTATTAAACAAGGGAAGATACATTTCTTTTAAAAGGCCCACATTAACTGACGAAGCCAAGGTTTGGTTTTACTTTGTCTTAGCTCGTATTAGCCCCACCCGACACAATAATGATCTCACATTGGAGCACACCGTCTTGCTACATTCTATCCTGGTGAGCAAATTGATATTGGTCGGCTACTATATCAGTACATCTTACTCAGCGCCAGTGCAACTTGTGGAGGCTTATGGTTCACTTCTCTCATCACTGCCCTATGCAAAAAGGCTAATGTCACTTGGGCACATACTAAAGAGTTGCTTACTTGCCAACTAGTCATTGGATGCTAACTTTATTTCACACTTATCTCGAAATCCTACATCATCTGCTAGAGGTATTGCTTCATCTGCTCACTTAATTCTTAAGCGCCATGTTTCGCAAGCACTATAGTATGATTCACGTAGCGCTCCAAACCAAATCATGGAATTGAGGGAGCAACTTGTAGTCCAAGTCGGATATAACAACCAAGTTGTGATGACCACTCAATCTATTCTCTAGAGCATGGGCCAACAATTGGGCATGGACATCAACCACCTTCGAGCATTTCCTACACTTTTCCAACAGTTTCGAGAATCCGAGCTAGACATTGATAATGAAGAGGATGATAATGGGGATGAAGGGAATGATTCTGGAGAGGACAATATGTAACCTGATACTTAGGAGATCCTTAGTCACCTATTTTCATTTTCTTTTATATCGCATGTCATTCATATTCATAATAGTCTCATTTATAGTGGTTGATTTGTTTAGTGAGGGCACTGCACCCTCAAGTTTGGGAGGGGGTTTGATATATTATTTGTGTTTGTCCTAGTTGAGTTACATTACATTCATATAGTTTGCATGATGTTGACAATTTTGTGTTAGTTTTCTTTATATATTAGTAATAAGCTTGCAGTAATTATTGCCATGCAATCTGACTTTTTGTTTAGTTTTTAGTGCATGGGATGATAGATGCGTCGTAACAATTCATATCAATTAGCTGGGTTTCACAATATTCTTGTTATCAATACCATGGTTGCTCTATGAATTTTTCACCTTAAATTACATAATGTTCTTAATTATTTATCATTTGTAAATGACACTTGTACTAGATGCTTAAAAGTTAGAAATGGAAATATGTTAGCTTAATGTTCTTCTAAATTTTTCTAATGAGACAATAAAGGCATTTTTTGTGAATTTTTGAGCTTGATTTTTTTTATTGGTCAATGCATGATAACTGTTAGTGCACAAACTTAAGCTTTGTATATATGTGTCTTTGACAACCTCTAACTCCAATAATTGATGCATTTTTATCCATGCTTTCATTATTGAGCTTACAAGTATGGGACAAAAGTTGCATGTGTTTTCTATATAGAAATTATGAAGGGGGATGAACAACCTAAGTTGAGGAACAAGAACTTGACATCTGCAAATGGTAAGGCTCGCATGAAAAAGCAAGGAAAGGACCCATTAAGAGAGCTTCATTTTATCAAAAAATATCAAAAAAAAAGAAAAAAGAAAATCTCCCTAGATAGTGAGGGGAGGGAAAGCAATAAGTTTGGGGGTACAATGCATGCATGCAAAGGTTTAAAACCATGGCTCAGCTCTATGGGATGACATTGATTTTTGTGAAATATCGTTATAGATTTAATTCATCTATTTTTTTGTCATACCTAATTAGAAGTCCTTTTGATTAATGGGACAAGATAGTAGGGATAAGCTAAAGGGTTTGAGTGCCAATATTGAAACTTCGATGTCGTGCATAACCTTTACATTTGATGAGTAGAGTGGGGTGATATGTGGTGAGAGTTAAAGAAATTTCTTACACACATTCATAGGGATGAAAAATAATAGTGAAACTAATTTTTACTAGATTGACTTTCTATAATGTTTATCCAATCCATGCACTACTGTAGAGTGCATAATGACAACGATGTATTACATTGGCCATGATTCATTGTAGTCTTGCTTTGAGGCATCATGTTTGCCTGTGTTATAGGTTGTTACTCATGAACTA
This sequence comes from Annona cherimola, assembly GCA_030490835.1. Classification (NCBI taxonomy): domain Eukaryota; kingdom Viridiplantae; phylum Streptophyta; class Magnoliopsida; order Magnoliales; family Annonaceae; genus Annona; species Annona cherimola. The sequence goes on from CM059974.1 coordinate 59,792,260, forward strand.
GTAACATATTAAGTTTAGGGGTGTGATAATTCTATGAATATAGAGTTATCTACATTATTTTGAGATATAATGATGGACTACTCTAAGAGATTTTGAATTATTTTTGAGTTTAATTCATCGAGAATTGTTAGTCAAGTTACTTGCATTCGAGTTGTGATTTAGGAGTTAATTTTCATTATTTTGCATTTGTTTATTATTTTTAACCTGTTGATCCCTAGTTTATGATAAAACCTAAGAGGAGAGGGGTGAATTGAGTTCTTGAAAAATTCCTTGGTAAATTAAAATTTTAACCTCTTGTGAGTTTAGTTCCCTTAATGAGAGGTGGAGAGTAAAAGAGAGCAACGAAAAAATAACAACAGTCAACCACCGAAACATAGTACTACATAGTAGTTCAGGCAACTTTCCTTACTCTACTATTCTAAGTACATACTCTCTTATGTCTCATATTTCACTATCTCAATGAGTTTACAACTAGAGTTCTTGCTTCTAGATTATAGCTTTAGGGGGGCCTTTACAATATTGCACAAGTAGATGACGAGTTCCACTCCAACTGTACATTACTTGTCTCAACTTTTTCTTGATCTCCAACACCAAAATAATTATCATAGTACAATAAAAATAAATTTTATCAAAGAAATGTACATGTTACAAATTTGTGTCGAGTAGTTAAAGTACTGAAGAAGACTCTTGAGATGCTTGATAGGATGAAGCTTGTAGCTCTTTAAAGTAGGAATGAGAGTCTCCCTTGTAGTACAATTAATGCACACTTAATAGCTTGAATATAGGAAGATAAAAACTCATTTAGTGTTCTTGCTAACTCTCATAACTCCTCTTGACATACCTTGAATAGATGTGAAGTTATTTTGAATATTAAAGGGTAGGTGATGTGAATTAAATGAGCCAACGTTTAAATTTTTCTGACTATTATGACTTAAGTCGCATCTAGAGTTGACTTTGGGTTTGACTTTACCTAAGTTACAGACTGGAGTCAACTTGAGGTGTAAATTTAGTCGATCTTTTCTTTGTACCGGTCTTTCTATCTTATCTTTTGCTTTAAAGTTCCTTCTTGGGTCGACTTGGTCCTTTCAACTTGGTCCTTGAACTTGACCTAAGTCACAAGCGAAGTCAACTTGAAGGTGCGACTTTACTAATAGTTACAACCTTGAAGCCTTGAAACTTCATTTCTCTAGTCTTTCATGTTTTAAGTCCTTATCTTGAGTTGACTTGGTCTTGAACTTCACCCAAGTCGCGAGTGGAGTTGACCTGGGTATGTGACTTCACTCCTAGTACTTGAAAAAAATTTATGCACTTTTCTTGAAGAATGCTAAGTCTCAAAGTTGGGTCGACTTCAAATTCAACTTGACCTAAGTTGTAGGGGAAGTCGACTTTAGTTTCAACTTGACCTAAGTCGTAGGGTGAATTCGACTTCAGTTTCAACTGCCCAATGAACCCTAAGTCGTGTCTTGGGTTGACTTCATTTTGTGACTTCGCCTAAGTTGTTTCAGAGTCGACTTCGATTGTGACTTTTCCTACTTAGGAATCCACATTGTCGATTTGCCTCCAAAATGCCATCTGAAGTGGACTTTGGTTATCAACTTGACTCAAGTCGATATTGAATTTTGCTTGGCAATGCAAGCTTGATTGTTTCACTTCAAATTTAACATTCTAACTTTCACACACTAAACCAAACACATTAGTTCTTTAAATAATCTTAAATTTTGGTTGTTAATTATCAAAATATGGATGATCCTAAATTTGCAAGATTCAATTAAGTTCTCAACATTCTTCTCCTTTTTGATGATTGATAAAACCAGAATTTTTGAGATTTACCTTTCTTTGCAATTTGACATTTGTCTTATTTTTGAGCAATTATTTGTTTTAATATTTTGCCATCATATACTAATTGTTAACTCAAACATATTCAAAACTTATCATGAACTTAATATTCCATATCATAGAGTGACATTCTAATCCATTTCATTATTCTTTCAATCCAAATAGCCAAATATCATATGTAACAAGCATTTCCCATATAAGAATGACATAACAGATGATAAAACAACTTGATTCCATTTGTTCACATAAAAAACACTACATTATATCAAAATACAACTGAAAACTAAAACAGTCTCTCAAGATCTCACCCTAAACTTGCTCTCCCCCTTTTTGATAATTATCAAAAGAGGTTGAAGAAAGTCAATGGAGGCCTTTTGAAATGCAAAAGGGGTTATGGGAAAGACTCTTGGTCATACATGTTAACTTGAGGAGGAGAAGAAGAGCCTTAAGGTGTGAAAAAGCAAGACTTGTTTTACACAATGGCATGGGAGACTCAAGATTCTTCCCTATATGGATCAAAATCAAGAAAACTAGGTGTAGGTTGACTGTGCCTAGTTCTAGAGGTGAGTATTGAAGGTGTTTAAATTCTTGCTCAAATTGTCTTGGCTACTATGCATCTCCATGAGAGATATATGAATGACATCTAAGGCTTGAGATGTCTTGTGCTCTGTGGCCTTGAGATATTCTAGTAATGCAATTGAAGTGGAGGGATGAGTGAGAGAATGAACAAAATGATCTGAGGACCTAGAGGCCTGTGGTAAGTGTGAGGGATGCAACGCAGGGGAAAAAGGCTTGGGGGATGCATGAGGTTAAGGTGTAGGTGATGGTGCGGTGCGAAATTGAGGAGCTTGATGTTCCTCCTCAAAAGGTGTTGCTGCTTCCTATGGTCCTCCTCCCATTCTTGCTTCTATTTAGGCCTCAAATATCTCTATGTCAATTTTCATTCTTTCGAGAAGAGTCTTATTGATTGCATTAATGGATTTGAGGACTTCAAAGGGTTTGACGTCCAAATTTACTTTATGATATTCTAGGATCTTAGTAATCTATGTCCAATAAAGAAGAATTTCTCGTGGATTGTCTTTCTTGAGCTCAAGGTTTCCAAAAATAGTCGAGGTAAGTTAATTTTTCTTTGATTTACCATCTTCCCTAGAATTTCTTCCTCCCGACGGTTTAATTGATTTTTACCTCTTCCTTTTTGATAAACACGGTGAGTAACAAGCAATCTAAGAACTTTCAATTGGGGAGAAAGATCCATATAATGCAAGAATTTCATTCCATCATGATATTTGTTGCTTTGTGTGAGCTGATTATATTGAATTTGGCAAAACCTCTTGACACACATGCCCCTTGTCTCAGGAGATTCTCGGTTCCTTTAACAATAATTTTCAACTCCTCATTATCCTAAGTGTAGTAGAATTGCCTAGTCAAGTTTGGATATATCTTGCCTTCCTCCTTGAGCAGTGTTATCCATCCATGGAAATCCAATAGTTGTTCTATGCCAAATTGATGTTCTCTTCGAAATTCAAAATCTATGATCTTTGGAGGAAGGTTTTGTGCTCATAAAATTTGTTGGAAACAAGTGTTGAAATCAAAGGCGAAATAAGCTAAGTTTGTGTTTTGATGATTAACAATTCAATTTGAGTAAGTTTTGGCTACTAATATGTTTTGTGCAATGTTTAAGGATATAAAAATAAAAAATATAAAGCATGACAGGTCAAGTCGATCCCCAAGTCGACTCAGGCATCGACTTAGGTCAAGTCGGTCCCCAAGTCGACTCCAGCATTGACTTCAAACATGTTTTTTTGTCCAACGCTGAGATTGAGGAGCAAGAGCTGCCGAAGTCGCACACGAAGTCGACTTCGCATGCAACTTGGGTGAAGTCGCAAACCAAGTCGACTCCAACATCGACTTCAAACGTGTTTTTTTGTCCAACGCTGAAATTGAGGAGCAAGAACTGCTGAAGTCGCACACGAAGTCAACTTCGCATGCGACTTGGGTGAAGTCGCAGACCAAGTCAACTCCAGCATCGACTTCAACTGACCAGCACAAAATTTGGAGAGCAAAGTCGCAGACCAAGTCGACTTGACTTACGACTTGAGTGAAGTTGAAGACCAAGTGGACTCAAACATTCGACTTGGATCAAATGAAGATAGATCAAGACTAAAACAAGCAGAGTTGCATGAATATAGATTGAGGAATATCATTTGGACATTTCCATGAGCTCCAAGATTCAAGAATTCAAGAAGTCAAGACACGGAGCTTAAAGTTTTCAAGCTAGGATGATCATAGTAAGTTCCAAGTGATATAAATAAGTGGAAGAACAATTAATATGAAGAACATCAAGCAACCATAGTTATCTCCAAGGAATTCAAGTTCATCAAGCATACAAAGAAAGTAAAGTCGCACCAAAGTCGACTCCAGCAGCGACTTGGGTCAAGTCCAAGTCCAAGTCGACCTGAAGAAGAGACTTGGAAATTGCAGAAAACCGAAGTTGCACCCGAAGTCGACTCCACATGCGACTTGGGTTAAGTTCAAGACCAAGTCGACCTGAGGAGGAACTTGAGCAGCTTGGTTAAACCCGAAGTCACACCCGAAGTCGACTCCAGCATGCGACTTGGGTGAAGTCGCACCCGAAGTCGACTCCACCTACGACTTGGGTCGCAACGTTTGAAAACTTTGAACGTTGGCGCATTTAATACGTACCAACCAACTCGCTAACGTTCAAATCTCTTCTTCCATTATATATAGACACTCAAATGAATGTAAAATATGACAAAAGATATAAGATAGAGCAGAAAAAGAAGAAAGAGAAGCTACTAAGGTCTATATTCCACTTTCTTCTACCTTTGAGTGATCTATACACGTTTTGAAGAAAGAACGAGCTTCAACTTGCGACGTACTCCAACGCCGATCAAATCGTTACTTCTACAAGTTCTTCCTCGAGCTGTAACTTGCCTACACAAACTATAAAGTATAGATCCCTTTTTCTTTTTAATTTGTTTTTCAGGTTTGATACTTCGTTTGATTTTGGTGTTTCAAACCAAGTGACAGCAAAGTAGCGTTGTGACTGGAGTGAGACTCGTCACCTACTTATGCTGTGTGTTGTATATGCCCCCTAGAGCTGGAATCTGGAAGAAAGCAGAGGCTCTAGTTGTATTCGTGAAATACATGGTGGAACCCAAGTCACAAGGGGTGTGAGCTTGAAAGAGTGAAGTAGGGAAGGTTGCCCGAACCACTATAAAATCTTATCCATTGATTTTTATTTCTGCTTTCATTATCTTATTACTTTCCATTTGTTTCATTAAAGGGGACTAAACTAAACCGAGAAACATTTTCAGTTTAAGCGAAAAATTTTAAATACCCAATTCACCCCTCCCCTCTTGGGTAATTGCCATAAACTCGGGACCAACAAAATTATCTATAGAATCTTCTGTGTTATTGAGGGGTTCTAAAATAATTCACAGAAATTTCTATTATTTGACCCCTTTGAATTGGAGCTCTTTTCTTTCTAATAAGGCTCTCTTCTCCACTAGTCTCAATCTCTTCTTCCCTAGGATGTGAGGTGGGGGCATTACCTTCCCAAAACTAAATCCAATGACTGGTTGATGTAGTAGCATCATCTCATAGCCGTTTGGAGGAGTCCATTGTCTTTTCGGTACCTCCTCTCTCGTATTGCGTTAAGAGGGGCATGTAATGAGAAGCTTGGAAGGTTTTATGAGCCGTCGCTAGAATGAAATGAAAATACTAACAAGATACAAGGAGTTGAGGTAGATTTAGGGTTTGGATTCAAAAACTCAATTTTTGAAGCTTTAAAAGAGAGGAGATTCAAATTTTGGAAGGCTTAAGAGGAGAAATGAAAGAACAAAGAAGAACTTGGCACCTTAAAAGATGAACCGGTGCAAGCACAAGGTCTACTTTGAACCCTAAGTGGGGTTCAAAGTCGACTTTGGTGAAGTCGACTTGGGTTGCGTTGAGTCGACTTGACTTCCCCTGTCTAAAGTCAAGATGTCATTTCTACTCCCTTTTTCTTCCCTAAATCATATTAATATGACCCATAATCATTCCCAAGCATATATCCAACATAAATGACAATTTTCAACAATTTAACAAAGTCATTAATATTTTAAACATCAATATCAATCATTCCCATTTCTTTTTTTATTTTGTAGAATAATTTTATGTTTAAAGGTTTAGTGAATATATCTGCAACTTGGTTCTTAGTTAACATCCAAGCTAATATCATAATTTTCAACTTGTTCCATAATAAATTGGTGTCTAATGTCTATGTGTTTAGTCTTAGAATGCAATACTGAGTTCTTTGTTGGACAAATGACACTAGTATTATTACATTTAATTGGTATATCCCTATATTCTAAGTTATAATCTCTTAACTATTGTCTTTTCCATAAAAATTAGGCACAACAACTACCGATTATAATATATTCAGCTTCTACGATAGATAGAGCAACACTAGTTTATTTTTTTGAGAACCATGATACCATCATGCTTTTAAAATTTTTTTAAGTGCCACTAGTGTTTTTCTATCCACTTTATAGCCGACAAAGTCTGCATCCAAAAATTTAATCAATTCAAATATTGAGCCCTTGGTATACCATAGTCCTAAATTTATTGTGTCAGTTAAATATTTAATTATTTTAACAGCTAACATATGAGATTTTTTAGGATTTGATTGAAATCCAGAACACATACAAACGCTATATAATATAGCAGGTCTAAAAGCAGTGAAATATAAAAATGAACCAATCATGCTCCTATATAAACATTGGTCTACTTGTTTACTTTTCGCATCTTTGTCTATTTTGATTGAGGAACTCATAGGTATACTTGCTCTTTTGCTATTTTGTATTCCAAATTTCTTCATATACTTGGATTAATTTATGAAGATTTCCTCTTCTTGTTTCTTGATTTGCAATCCAAGAAAGAAATTGAGTTCACCTATTATACTTATTTCAAATTCATTTTGTATCAACTTGGAGAACTCTTGACACAAGGATTCATTAATAGCATAAAAAACTATATTATCTACGTAATTTTGAATAATTAAAATATCTTTCTTTTTATACTTAATGAATAGAGTGGTGTCAACTTCTCCTTTTTTAAAATTATGATCAATCAAGAATTTGCTAAGCCTTCCATAAAAAAAAAAGAATTTGCTAAGCCTTTTATACAAAGTTCTCGGAGCTTGTTTCAAACCATATAGCCTTTGGTTAGCTTATACATGTAATTTGATTGATCTTTTTCTTCAAAATCTTGAAATTGTTTGACATACACCTCTTCATTAAGATAGTCATTCAAAAATGCATTTTAACATCCATGTAAAGTAATTTAAAACCCATGGGAGATGCGAAAGTAAGTAGAATGTGTATGACTTCCAGTTTAGCTATTAGGGTATAGGATTCTTCAAAATCAATCATTCTTCTTATGAGTGCCTCTTAGCTACTAATCTAGCTTTATTTCTTATAACTAAGCCTCTTTTGTCTAGCTTATTCTAAATACCCATTTGGTATCAACTACTGTATAATCCTTAGGTCTGAAAACAAGTTGCCATATTTTATTTCTTTCAAATTGATTAAGCTCCTCTTATATTGCTACTATCTAATTTTCATCATTTAGGGAATGATCAATTGTGTTTAGCTTAATTTTTGATATACAGGCAAAGTGTCCTTATACATTTTGTAATGAGCCTTTGATTTTTACACCATCATAAGTTTTTCCTATAACTTGCTCAATTGGATGGGCATTTTTGAATTTTAAATCTTTGGGGGGTTTGAAATGAACATTAACTTCACTAACTTCTTGTTCTAATTTCTAATCTTTTACTCTTCTCCCCATTTCCTTTTCATTTGTAGATTCTCAATGTCTTTTGATAAAGTGTCACCATCAATAAACTCATCTTCTTTCTTAGGAGTTAGTTTAAATTCATAAAAAATAACATGTGTATATTGGTCTTAAGTTTGAGGCAAAACCTAAGAGGATAAGGGTGAATTGGGTCTTTTAAAATTCTTTCAGTATCTTAAACTTGACCACTGGTAAATTTGTTGCCCTTGAATGAAAACATGGAGAGTAATTGAGTGGGTAAAGTCATAATAGTAGACACAAGAAACTATAGTTGTTCGGGACAACTCTCTCTACTCCACTCTTTCAAGAGCATAACCTTGTATCTTAAGTTCCACTATATCAATTAGATATAGAACTAGAGCCCTTGTTCTCTTCTAGATTCTAGCTCTAGGGAGCCTTTACAAAATACACTACAAGTAGATGGCGAATCACACTTCAACCATGCACTACTTATCTTTACTTAGTCTTGGTTTCCAACGCCAAGCTAAGTAGTCTAATAAGAGAAAAAAATTAAGAAAGAATTCTATACTTTACAGATTGTGTAGTTCCAGTTTCAGCATAGGAAAGAACATGTAGAGCTTAAGATTGATGAAAAGCTTCATCACTTGCAATGAATAACACAATTCTTCTTCTAGAGCACTTTAATGATTACTTGAATGCTTGTCAATAGGAAGGTGAATAATTATTGAATGCTCTAACTAACCCTCTTCACTTCATTTGACAAGACTTAAATAATAGAGGTATAAATTCAAATGTTATGAGGTAGGTAGAACACATTAAATGTACCAACGTTTGGAAATTTTCAACTGTTATAATACGAGTCGCAGTTGGAGTCGACTTCGACTACGACTTAACCCAACTCACACACTGGAGTCAACTTGGAGTGCGATTTCGATCGGATCTTTTCAACTTCTTAAGTTCACCTTTATCATGAGTGCTCTTTGAGTTTCATCTTGAGTCAACTTAGTGCTCGACTTGACCCAAGTTGCATGTGAAGTCGACTTGGGTTACGACTTTGCATGTTCATTTTTCAGTCATATGGTTTATGCAACCCTCTAAATAGACTTGGCTCTTGATTTCACTCAAGTCACTAGTGAAGTCGACCTGGCTATGCGACTTCACATCTTGCTTGAAACTTAAAACCCCATAACTCATGCTTCTTTTTATTCATTTTTTTAAAGTTCTTGATTTGAGTCGACTTGATCTTAGACTTCATCCAAGTCGCTTGGTGGAGTCGACTTGAGTATGCGACTTGACATTTAGTACGTAACATTTGAAAAGTTGCTCGACTCTTTGTGAATATAGGTTGTAGTCTTGAGTCGACTTGGCCTTCAACATGACTCAAGTTACAAGGTGGCAAGGTGGAGTTGACATGATGCAACCCCTTAAGTCGGCTTGGCTATCGACTTCGCACAAGTTACAGTTAGAGTCGACTTGGGTTTGCGACTTGACTTATCTGCACTTCAAGACTTGCATTCCTTCACCCTAAGCCACAAGTTGAGGTCGACTTGCGTATAGACTTAACCGAAGTCACTTGTTTGAGTCAACTTAACTTTGGGACTTGGTCTGCGATGGTTTGATACTTGAATTTATTTTCTTTAAAATATTCACCAACTATGTTAGTGCTCTTTAATACTCGAAATTGGGTTGTTAATCATCAAAACATAGATTGCTCTTGATTTTCTAGTTGAGTTCACAATTATCTTTTCCTTTTTGATGATTAACAAAACTAAGTTTGAGTTAACCTTTCTTAAATGTAATTTAGCACCTTGACATGTCAGGTTAATCATGAAGGGTAGTCTTTAACATCCAACTTCAAGCGCAGGATAATTCATTCATAACATGCTCCTTGAGTATAGTATTAAGACATCTAAGATGCTTGTATTCCAAAATGCTTTTTTAAATGTAAAACACTAAATATATTGCATTCATTAATTTATCAACACATTGCATCCATGCATAATACGTGTCATGCACTTGTTTTCCAAAATGATCCTAGTACAAACTACCCTCTATCCCATAAACACTTCACTCACTCAAACTTCACTCCTCTCCCCCTTTTGGATAATCATAAAAAATGGAACAAAGGAAGCTTAAGAGTGATTTTGGTCTTGTAGAACTAGAAGGAGAGATGGTGTTAGGTAGGTGTATAGGAATGATAGGATCAAGTGAAGGAGAATATAGAGATGCTGAAGAATATAGGGTAAAACTAGATTGGATTTATCCTAGATGGTTGACTCGATTGTGACAGACTCAACCTAATAAGTATTCAAGTTGGGCAGACTTAGAATGCGGTGACTTCACCTACTCCCGGGAGCTAAGTAATATTTGATTCGTGTGATTTTAGCTTCCAAGTGATCTTGTTAACATACATTTGTGTCATGGAGAAGTGGAGATTGCTAAGCTCGTGAGTAAGTCTTTTTTCCAGACTTTCAAACAGGGAACAAATTTTAGCCTAATCCACTAAACTTGAGGGGGTCATGCAGGTGTTTGTGAAGACTGTGGGGAATGAGAGCCATGAGAGGCTAGAGATGCTGGTCTTGGTGATTCAGGTGGGGCTTGGAACTCCCCCTCAACAGGTGCCTCGCCTATATGTTCTGCACGAAAAGGACCTCTTACCATTTCTTCTTGAAGTTGAATCCGTTTGAATGCTTCTATGTCTATTTTCATTCGTTGGAGCAAAGCCTTGTTGATTGCATTCATAGGCTTTAATACTTCAAATGGCTCATATAGAAGAATTTCCCTTGGATTTCTTTTCAGAGTACAAGAGCATTCACTAGCAATTTGGAAAGGAAAATGTGGCCTTAATTACTAATTGCCAAATGATGGAAGCCTCCTCCAAATTCACAACATTTTTACCTCCTCCTTTTGAAAAAACACAGTAGGTTACTAATAGCCTGATTACTCTCAGCCTAGGAGGCAAGTCCATGTAGTGAAAAGACTTGTGCCCCATGCCATACTTATTACTTCGAGTCAATTCATTGTATAGTAGTAGAATAGTTAAACCTTCTGGAGTTCTATCCCTTTCTAATGGAACTTCCAAAATAGCTCCAATTATCCAAGCTGCTTCTTCTCTGTGCTCTCCCAAATTGATCCTCATACCTTTTACATAAGTACTATAGGTTTTTTGGTTCCAACAATAGTAAAATTATTTGGTTAGGTCTGGATAAATCTGACAATCCTCTTTAAACAAAGCAGTCTATCCTTGAAAATCAAGTTGTTCATGGGTAGAAAGATTTTTCTTTCATAAAAAAGGTACAAAATCTCCAATGTTGTTGAGGATTCATAAAGTATTCCATCTGAATCTTCCTAACTAGTGGCTTTGCTACAAGAGTGCCTTTCCATTGGAGTCCCTTTTCTCCACTAGAATCTAAAATTTCCTCTCCTTGGGGTATAGAAGTGGAGGGTATACTTTCACGAAATCAAACCTAGTGATCGGTTGAGGTTGTAGCTTCATTTCGTGCCCGTTTCGAAGGAGTTCTCTACCTCTTCGGTATCTCCTCATGCATAGTTGAGCGGGAAAGTCGTGAACTGGGAACTCGCTTGGTTTTGAGACTAACTTGAGAGCCATTTCTTGTGGAGATTGTGAAAATGAAGTTAGAGATAAAGGATGAGGGATGGGAGAAAAGGATTTCCAGAAATATCAAAGAAGAGATGGATACATTTCGAGCTTGGAGATTTTCGAAGATTCTTGGAAGCTTGGGGAGGAAAAATTGAAGTGAGAAATGAAGAAAGTGAGAGAGGTGACTTTCTTGCTTAATAAAGGGCCAGTCAAATAGTCACAAGGTGAGGTCAACTTAGCGAAGTTGACCTGGGCTGATCAGAGTCGACTTGGTGCCCTGTCTTGTGATAATGCATTATCTATTCTTTTCTTCATCCCAAGACATGCTAATTTTTTTAACATTCAAAGTTCACATAAACATGCTTTGATACTATCATATCAATCAAGTATAGATGTCAAGCATCAATATTAATCATTCCCATTTCTTTCATAATTTCATAAAATGACTCAACACATAATGGTTTAGTGAAAATATTTGCAATTTGATCATCAGTTTTGACATATTATAAGCATATATCATAATTTTTCCTATGTTCTCTAATAAAGTGATACCTAACATCTCTGTGCTTGGTCCTAGGTTTCAGCAGTAGATTTTTAGTTAAGCATATAATACTAGTGTTATCACATCTAATTGGTATGCCTTTGTAATCTATGTCATAGTCTCTTAATTTTTGTCTTATCTATAAAGTTGGGCACAACAACTACTAACTGCAATATATTCGGCTTCCGCAGTGGATAGAGTAACACTAGTTTATTTTCTTGAAAACAATGAAACAATCATGCTTTCCTAAAAATTAACAAGTTTCACTAGTACTTTTTTTATCCATCTTGTAATCAACAAAGTCTGCATCCAAGTAGCCAATTAGATCAAATGTTTTGAGCCATTAGGATAACATAGCCCTACGTTTGTAGTATCAATTAAATATTTAAAAATTCATTTTACTGCTAGCATGTGACATTCCTTAGAATTGGATTGAAATCTAGAACACATATAAACACTGAATAATATGTCTAGTCTAGATGCAGTCAAATATAATAATGAACCAATCATGCTTCTATACAGATTTTGATCAACTTATTTATCTTTTTCATCTTTGTCTATTTCGATTGTGGAGCTCATTAGTATGCTTGCTCCTTTGCCACTTTGCATTCCAAACTTTTTGAGCATTTCTTTGATGTATCTGGATTGGTTTATGAATTTTTTTTTACTTTGTTGCTTGATTTACAGTCCAAGAAAGAAGTTGAGTTTACCCATCATACTCATTTTAAATTCATTCTGTATTAGCTTGGAAAATTCTTGGGAGTTCATTAATAGCTCCAAATACTATATCATCTATATAAATTTGAACAATCAAAAGATTCTTTCTCTGTACTTAATAAATAGGGTAGTATCAACTTTACCTCTTTGAAATTTTTGATCAATTAAGAATTTACTAAGCTTTTCATACCAAGTTCTAGGTGTTTGTTTCAATCCATACAAGGCTTTGGTCAATTTATGTACAAATTTAGATTGATCCTTTTCCTTAAAACGAGGAGGTTATTCAACATACACCTCTTCATTCAGATATCCATTCAAAAATGAACTTTTAATATTCATTTAAAACAATTTGAAACTCATATGAGAATCGAAAGCTAGCAATATGTGTATGACTTCTAATCTTGCTATGGGGGCATATGATTCCTTAAAATTAATCCCTTTACCTACAAGTTTAGCTTTATTTTTCATTACTAGTCTACTTTTATTTAATTTGTTCACAAATACCAACTTGATACTAATAACTGTGCAGTCTTTAGATCTGGGAACTAAATGTCATACTTGATTTCTTTTAAATCGATTTAGCTCTTCTTGCATTGCAATTATCTAATTCTCATCGCCAAGAGCTTGATCAATTGAATTCAGCTCTATTTTTGATGCAAATGCAAAATGGCCACATATGTTTTGCCTAGAGCCTCTCGTTTTTAGTTCTTCATATACGTCTTTGATAACTTGCGCAATTGGACGATCCGTTTTGAATTTCAAATCTTTGGGAGGTTTATAGAAAATACTACCTTCACTTATCTCTTGGTCTGTACTTTGATTTTGTTTGAGTTCTTCTCCTCTTGCTTTCTTATTTGTAGTTTCCCAAAATCCTTTGATAAATCATCTGTATCACTAAATTTATTCTCCTTCTTGGGAGTTGAGTTAAATTCATCAAATATAACATGAATAGACTTTTTTACAACTTGATTCATTTTGTCGAAAGTTCTATATGCTTTGCTATTTAAAGAGTAAGCAAGAAATATAGCCTCATCACTTTTTGCATCTAATTTACTAAGTTTATTCTTATCCTTGCTTAATATATAACATGTTCAACCAAAGGCATGAAACTATGAGATATTTAATTTTCTATCTTTTCATATCTCATATGGGGTCTTTTTCAAGATTGCTCTAATGGTAATTCGGTTTAGAAAAGAAGATTGTATTTACAGCTTTGCTTCAATTTTTTTGGATAATTTACTTTCATTTAACATTGTTATTGTCATCTCTTGTATGGTTCTATTCTTCCTTTCAACAACTCCATTTTGTTGAGTTCTTGTTATAGAAAATGTATGGTGAATTTCTTTTTTATTGCAAAACTTTATGAAATGTTTGTTTTTAAATTCACAATCATGGTCACTTCTAATGGATATAGTTGTATTTTATTTTTCATTTTACATTAGTTTGAAACTAACAAATATAAAGAAAGCTTCATCTTTGCTACATAATAGCATTATCTAAGTAAACCTTAAAAAATCATCAACAACGATATAAATATATTTCTTTCCTCTAAGGCTCAGTATATCGAACGGTCCATAAAGATCCATATGCAGTAACTAAGTGGCCTTGAAGTCGAAACTTCATTCTTTGGCAAAAAGGATATTTTCAACTATTTGTACATTTAACAAGTTTTACAAAGTTTGTCCTTGTCATATTTGAGCTTTGATAGTTCTTCTACCAAAATTTTTCATTAACTCTTTATATTTGACATATTTATTTGTCCAGGCCTCTTGTGCCATACCTATGGATCATTATTTACAACGACAAAGTATTTTTCATCCAATTTATTAAGGCAAACCAAATATATTTTCATGTTTCTTTCTACTATATGATCTTTATCAAAAATATTGTATATAGATGATTCAAACACAACTCTATAACCTTTGTTATATAATTGGCTAATGCTCATTAGATTGTATTTGAGTCCTTCAACAAATAATACTTTCTCTATACATGTATTTGAAATGCTGTAAACATTGCTCTTATCTTATTTTACCTTTTTCATTGTTCCCAAATGCGACAGTTCCACCATTGTAAGGTTTAAGCTTATGGAATAAAGCTTTATCTCCTGTCATATGTCTTGAACAACCACTATCCATAATTCAAGTATTGTTAGCTCCTACTTTAAGACAAACCTATACAAATAATTAAATAAATCTTATCTCTTTAATACTCGTCTCATGGGTCCATATGGGTTAGTAAGCAATCAAAGTCTATGTTTTTCAAGTTTAAAAGGCACAAATCTAATACTTGTTGGTATCTAAATTTGATTAGCACCTTTGTTTTCCAACCTTTTATTTTGCATTGATAAATCTTATGACCAAACTTATTGCAAAAGTTACATATCCTAAGAATTCTTTAGGGTGGACTCCATGCACACATTAGTTTCCATTTTGGTCTTCTTATCAAAGAAACTCTAGTTATTTTTTTTTCCTTGATGTGCAGTTACCTTATCTTGGGGTCTTACCCACTTTAGAGTAGTTGATTTGCTACATTATGCTTGCTTAATGAGTATCCTAGTCCTTTTTTACTTATTTGAGTGGTCATGCTAACGGACATTTTGACACTCTCACCTGGGTTAGAGAATTTTATCAATGATTCATTTAAAGCTTCATTTTCTTTCCTTAGTTTATCAATTTCAACTGTTAAGGCTTTGATTCCCTCAACTAGGCCTTTGACTCTCTCAGCTAGTTTTTCATTTACAATTATAGTTGAGTTACATTACTTTTTCTTTAATGTATATTTTTTGTCTAGTTTTTTTGTCTCATCAAATAATGAATCATATGCTTGTTGTAATTCTTCTAACTTAGCACATTTGAGACAATCATGAGTGAAAGAATATATGAATTTGAAAATAGAATGATCAAGTTTAGAATTTACCTCCTCACTACTTATGCAATCAGTTGAGGCAGTCAACCTTCCATCAATTCGATTGCTGTAAAGAAGTTTAGAGTATTTTCTTCCTCAATACTTGCAACATAATAAATTCTTGCATAATTTTTAGCCTCTTGGTCTTCATTTGAAGAGCTGCTTATGGATGATAAATCTTCATTCACATACATTCCTCTTCCTCTAAGCTTTGGGAATCTTCTAGTGTTACCCCTTTTCTTTCTTTTCTTGCTTTTCTTTGGGCTTATTTTCTTCAGATGTGGGATATTGAGCTTGCATGTGTACTACTCTACCACAACTAAAATATTTTGTTGCTTTCTTCTTCTTCTTTTCTCTCTCTCTTCTCTTCTTAAATCATTTGGAGGAACTAAAATTATTTCCTTTTCTCACAAATTTCTAAACTTTCTTGTGAAAATGCAATCTTCTCATCTTCATTTTAGGAAGAGGAAGTGGATTCTTCTGAGCTTTGTGTTGTTTTCAATGCAATTGCTTATTTTCCTTTGTGGTGCTCTTCATTCCTCTTCTTTATTAGCTCATGAGAAATAAGTGAGCAGACATGATCTTCTAACTTTAATGTGTTTAGGTCCTTCGTGTCTCTTATTGAAGTAATCTTAGGAGTCCAAGATACGAGTAGGGCTCTTAAGATTTTCATGACCTACTCAGATTTCGAAATTGCCTTTCCTAGGCCCTTCAATGTATTAGTGATTTTGAAAATTTATATTTCAAAAATATTTTTTAGTATCAAGCATTTTAAAACTCTCTAATTCTCCAATTAAGATGTTTCTTCTCGTCCCTTAGACCTAAGATGTGCCATTCATATATTGATGTTAGAGTATCTCATATCTCCTTAGTAGTTGGACAAGAAAACACTCTATAATATTCTACAGCAGTTAAGGCACAAAATAAAGAATTCATTACCTTAGTGTTACTCTTTACCAGTCTAACTTCCTCCTCAGTCCATTAGGAGGCCTTTTTGCTTTTAGGTAGAGTAACCTCATCTTGGATTATCCAAGAGTCCATATAAGTTGTCATAATGAGTTATTTTATTCTCAATTTCTAGTAATCGAAGTTACTGCCATTAAACAGTGATAGCCTTATGAAAGATTCACCTCTAGCGAAAGCAAGAGTGGAAGTTGATTGGGATGCCATTTATGTTAGATCTCTTTGGCGTAAACTCAAAGACCTGCGCTGATACCACTTGTTTGTCCCAAGTTAGTGGCAAAACCCAAGGGCGGATGAGTGAATTGGGTTCTTTTAAAATTCTTTCAGTATCTTAAACTTGGCCCCTGATAAATTTAGTTCCCTTGAATGAAAATGTGGAGAGTAATAGAGCAAGCAAAGTAATAGTAGGCATAAAAAATTATAGTGGTTTGGGACAACTATCCGTACTCCACACTTCTAAGAGCACATCCTTATATCTTGGGTTCCTCTATATCAATTAGATGTAAACTAGAGTCCTTGCTCTTTTCGAGATCTAGCTCTAGGGGGCTTTACAAATCACACTTCAAATATACAGTGAGTCACACTCCAACCATACACTACTTGCCTTTATTTAACTTTAGTTTCCAACACCAAACTAAGTAAACTAATAAGAGAAATAATCTAAGAAAAAATTCTACACTTTACAGATTATTTAGATACAGTTTCGGCATAGGAAAGAAAGTGTAGAGCTTAAGATTGGTGGAGAGCTTCAACACTTGCAATGAATAAAACAATTCTTCTTCTAGAGCACTTTAATGATCACTTGAATGCTTGTAAGTAGGAAGGTGAAATATTATTGAATACTCTAGCTAACCCTCTTCACTTCGTTTGACGAGTCTTAAATAATAAAGGTATAAATTCGACCATTATGAGGTAGGTTCAACGCATTAAATGCGCCAATGTTCAAAATTTTTCGACCGTTATAGTGCGAGTCACAGTTGGAGTTGATTTCGGCTGCGGCTTAACCCAAGTTGCATACTGGAGTCGACTTCGGGCATAACTTCGATTGGAGCTTTTTAACTTCTTAAGTTCACCTCTATTATGTAGTGCTCTTTGAGTTCATTTTGAGTCAACTTGGTCTTCGACTTGACCTAAGTCACATGTGGAGTTGACTTGGTTGCGACTTCATACGTTCATTTTTCAGTCAGATGGTTTATGCAACCCTCTAAGTTTACTTGGCTCTCAACTTTGCTCAAGTCACTAGTGAGGTTGACTTAGCTATGCGACTTCACATCTCACTTGAAACTTAAAACTCCAAAATTTATGTTTCTTTGCTTTCATTTTTCAAAATTTTTTATTTGAGTTAACTTGATCTTGGACTTCATCTAAGTCGCTTGGTGGAGTCGACTTGAGTATGCGACTTGACATTTGGTACTTAGCAATTGAAATATTTCTCGGCTCTTTTTGAATACAGGTTTGATCCTTAAGTCGACTTAGCCATCAACTTAACTCAACTTGGCTCTTTGGGTTCGACTTCACGCTTTTATCTTTCAGTCAAATTATTTATATATTCCCCTAAGTCGACTTTGCCTAAGTCACAGTTGGAGTCAACTTGGGTGTACAACTTGATTTGTCTGTAGTTCAAGACCTACATTCTTTCACCTTAAGTCACAACTTGAGGTCAACTTGAGTATAGACTTAACTCGAGTCACTTGTCCGAGTCGACTTAACTTTGGGACTTAGTCTCCATGGTTTGATACTTGAATTTCTTATCTTCAAAACATTCACTAAATATGTTTGTCTCTTTAATACTCAAAATTGGGTTGTTAATCATCAAAATATAGATTGCTTATGGTTTTCTAGTTGAGTTCATAACAGTATAGACTCCTCTACTACTCCAGTTCTTTTGTCGAATACTATTAGAAGAGTAACTAAGGAGTATAGCTTCATCACTTTTAGCATCTTAATTTTTCAATATTATCCTTATCGTTATTCAACTATAACATATACAGCCAAATGCATGAAAATATGATATATTTGGATTTCTACCTTTTCATAGCTTATATGGGATTTTTTTTTGAGAAAGCATATGGGGTCTTTTTAAAGATAGCTCGAATGGTAACTCAGTTTAATACATGACATGTTATACTTGCAACTTCATCCCAAATTTTCTTAAATAATTTACTTTCATTTAGCATAGTTCTAACCATCTCGTGTATAGTTATATTCTTTCTCTCAATACTCTATTTTGTTAGTGTTTATGGTGCAAAAAATGTATGATGAATACCTTTTTTTTTTATAAAATTTTATGTATAATTTATTTTAAAATTCTCCACTACTGTCACTTTTAATGGATATGATTGAATTTTGTTTCTCATTTTGCACTAGTTTGGAGAAAATATCAAACATAAATAAGGCTTCATCCTTGCTTGTTAATATTATTATCCATTGAATCTTTAGAAATCATCAGCAATAATATATACATATTTCTTTTCTTTGAGGATCAAAATATCAAATGGTCAATAAAGATCTATGTGTGGTAACTCAAGTGGTCTAGAGGTTAAAACCTTTTTCTTTGGTGGAAAAGATATTTTAGAATGCTTGGACATTTGAAAAGTCTTACAAATTTTGTCTTTGTCACATTTGAGTTTTGGTAGTCCTTCTACCAAACTCTTCTTCTACAAAGTCTTGATATTTGACATGTTTGTGTATCCAAATCTCTTGTGCCTTATCAATGGATCGTCATTAACTGCAACTAGACATTTTCCATTTAGTTCATGAAGACATACCAAATATATATTTTCATATCTTTTTGCACTAAAGACTGTGTTCCTCGTCTAATATATTGCATGTAGATGATTCAAACAAAACTTTATATCCTTTGTCACGTAATTGACTAATCTTCATCAAGTTGTATTTAAATCCTTTAACATAGAAAACTTCCTTTATACATGCATTGAAAATACCTTAAATATTATCATTACCACTGGTTTTACTTTTCTTTTTTTGATATTACTAATTTTATATTTCTCATTGTTGCCAAAGGCAACAGTTTCACTATTGTTAGGCTTGAGCTCATTAACAACTCTATAAAATTAGAGTTGTAATGGCTCATTTGGTATTTACTTTCTATGTTAGTTCAAGAGAATCAAGTGAATGACATAGGTTTTGTATTAGTTTTCATCTCTGTATTTCATGCATTTTGAATTGAATTCCATGAAAATCATGTCCTTTTAGGATTTAGTAATTTCATTACATCATTTAGGAAGGCATTCACTTATTTTAGCTTTTGTTGTAGAGCGAAATGAGGTGATTTCCCTCTTGTAACATAGTCTTAATTGGATGGAATGGAAAGAAAAAATAGCATTGCAAGCATTGAAGGTTTTTAATCCAGTAAGGTCGGTGCCCCAGCCTCAATTCTAGCTCCCTGACCTCACTCCACTGCCAACAAGAATTTTTTAGATTCTCTTCACAAGTCAGCTATCCAAAAAGACTGGCGCCGCGATGCCAAATCCACACGAATGACATTTTCATGTGAGTTTCATGCTAAATGGGAGGGGGTATAAATACTTAGTTTACGGTTTGCAAAAGAGAATCCTTAGAGCTCGTGGTTGCTATAGAGAAAGGCAAAAAACCAAGGCTTCAAGGCAAAAAGAGTGAATCAAGTGGAGATTCAAGTCATTCACTACAATACATAAAGTTTCATCTCCTCTTTTCATATTTTTATTCTCTTCTCTTGGAATGATTGTAAACTTGATGTTGAAGGAATTTAATATCATGTTTACGAGCTAAATCTCCTTGTGGTGGGAGATATGAATGATTTGAACTCATATCTATATTAACTTTGTTTTCCTTATGTTGGAATGAGTACATAGTTGTGTTGTAACTTTGTTTGCTTGAGGTTACCCTTATATATCATGTTTAATTCGTTTACAAGCTTTGCAACCTTGTAGATTGATTTAATATCCAAATCTATGCTTGGAAGAGTGAGTTTTGGGTGAGATTTATATATAAGGCACAATTTTTCCAGCTCTTGTTTGGGTTAGATGTTAATATGGATAGGAATATACCTATTAACCTTGTGTAATCATGATTAGGTTACGTGATTATTAGCCTTGTTTTACTTAAGTGCATGGGAACATAGCAAATAAATAAAACAGGGTTAGGTTTGTATGTGTTGAAAGATATATATGAATATAAATGAACCTAGATTAGTAATCTCTGCATAACTAACTTATAAATGAACCAAATTGACATGACTATGAGTTAAGAAATTCATACTCCTATCCATCTTATCCATCCCAAGGCAATCTATCTAATAGACATCTAACCTTTAATTATTTACTGATTTGCTTAGTTTAGTTAGAATTAGTTCTTTAAATACAATTCTTAATTAATTCATCAATTCACTTAAGATAATTGAAATTCAAGATTATATTGCGTTTAAAATAATCCTCGTGGGAACGATATTCTACTCACTCTTTATTACTTGATCGGCACATATACTTGCGTTAAAACAGCATTTAATTATACATATACACCGCCTGTCACTCATGAAATAAGGGTTTGTACTTTATCATATGTCTTGAATATCCATCGTCCGTAAATCATATGTTGCATGTTTTTTCTCTGAGACACACCTATAAGATATGTCCAATCAATCTCATTTTTTTGGTACCTACCTTTTGGGTCCATTTGAGTTAGTGATCATTTGAAGTAAATGCTGCTCGTGTCTAGGAGGGACAAATCCTAGACTCCTAGGTACCCAAATCAATTTATCTCCTTTCTCATGTAATTTCTTAACTCTATATTGGTAGATTTTGTTTTCAAATTTGTTACATGAAATTGGATCTAGGATTAAGTAGAACATGATTTAAGCATAATTTTAAGGTTGTGTTATCTCGTAGGATGTGTGGATTTACTAATATGAATAAAAATGACTATCAGCCATCTGTAATCAATATTAGGATGGGATTATTGCTTTTTGTTATTTTAGTTTCTTATGATTTATATTGAAAGTTAAAATTAACAGGTTAGATTTGTGTCGTCATTGAAAGAGGAGTATAGATAATATTGTCTGAGATTAATAATCTATGCTAATAAATTGAATCAAGGAATTGTAATAGATCATGATAATATAAATTTAATTCGTAACCTTAGACTCATCCATTGGCTAGAATTTCCTATTTATCTTAATCCCATATGCACCAAACTAGATTTATTATTTTTTTCCAATTCCAATACCTGAGTTTCCATTTAAATTCATCTAGTTAGAATCTAATATTAAATCTTTAGTAATTAGTGATTATTAAGCACTCAATCTTTAAGGAGAACAATAACTCGACTCTACTATCTATATTATTTATGCAATCCGTACACTTATGAAAATAGGTAACACTCACCTTTGCAAGATTTTTGGTTTCATAACACGTGTGGACAAGAAAAGACGTGTCGTCTATCGGAGCTATCATGACTATTGAAGCTACCAGATCCATAATAGGAGATCGATTTCTCTATTAATGGTGTTAAAGCTTTCAAAGCTGGGTTCATTGATTGTCAGACTTGGAAGAAATGAGGCTTCTGTCAACATTGAGGGGCACTAAATTTGGTGGTGATGCATAGATTTACTAGCAATAATCAGGCATAGTGACGACTCCCATCCCATGCTAGCATCGACATAACATAGTGGCAGCTCTCTCCTCCTTTCATGAGAATCTCCAAAGCTGTTTTACTAAATCCATTAATAGCCATGAAATCCCAAGCTTCCACCTACCATCAACCTTGACCACAACAATCTCTCACGTTGTCATCGCTCATTTACTCTAGATCTTTGTTCCACTTATATAAATTGATCAACATTATTGCTAGCATTCTATCACCAACCAATTACAGCACTCTTAGTTGAACTTGTGAATGTAAGACGTGGAGATGAAATCAAAGAGAGGAAATTAGTGTTGATTTTGAGCTCCACAATAGTTATGCCATTTGCTCCTTTATATCCAGCCTTATATCTCGTTGTTGTTCACTTTTTCATATCTAGCCCTGAATCTTATGAGCATGACAATAGTTTCACTTCTTAGCTAACACTAGTTGCTAACGTCTGTGATGGAATGTGCATTTTTGGGATTAAATGCAAATATATATTTGGAATTTAAAAAAAATTGTTGGTATATTTGAGATTATAATCAAATATAGTAGGTATATTTGGGAAAGCCTTTAAACAATATTTGTTTCAAATTTTCTTTTGGTATTCAATAAAAATATCTTTTCCATCTAAAACTTTTCCTTCCATAATTATTTTATTTTTAATTACTTTTTTATATGTTTTTATACAACTACCCCATTTTTAATCATTTGAGAAATTTTTTGAAATGGGAGAAATTAATGTAATATGATAGAGGTAATGATGAGAAATAAAGAGAAAAAAGTTAAAATATATCGGATATTAGTATGAGAAGTTGTGAAAAAATGATTGAAAAGTATGATATTTGCATAAAAATGTGAAAAATGATTGGAAATAATGTAGTTGTGTAGGGAAAAAGTATTAGATGGAAATTTTTATTTTGATGATGAAATTAATGAAACTTGCTTGTTGAACTTTATTACAGTAGAGATATTAAATTGAATGTGATATAATTAATGAATGACAAAAATTCAAACCGTGTTATGTAGAATTCATGCTCAATGAATTTAAAGAGGCGAAATAATGCTTTATTTTTAATTCTAAGTATTTGCTTTAGTAATTTAATAATAACAAAGTCTGATTCACTTGAGCCCAATTTTTTTATTAAATTTTGTTAAATAAAATTAATATTTGGTATTATGAGAAGATTGTTTACTATAAAAAAATTTTAATCCAATAAAAGTTTAATAGTGCTCATTAAAATGTATTTAAAATATTAAATGGCATAATTTATATACATTAATCGAATAGATAGGATAGTTAAAGTTATGCTTGAGATACTATATTTGGGATATACTTTTGGGGAAAATATGCCCCAACAATTTGATTAATATTGCAATTGTGTCTATTGTTTACAAAAAAAAGCAAATATTTTCTTGATGGGGAATGAATCGAGGTTGAGGTTAAGCCTCTAACTAAAGTAGTTAGCTGAGGTGAATGTTTCTTATGTTTTTGGAATCACATGGCTTGACAAGAGTAGGGGTGCAACTC